>VZTY01019383.1:66658-87447 GCA_013400935.1 Turnix velox
CGCAGGGGGGGGGGGGGGGCGCGCCCCCCCGCCTCTGCCGCAGGAGCGCGGGCGAGCGGCCCCGGTTGCTGGCAATGTTGCCGCCGCCGGCCAGCCCGCCCTCCTCTCCGCTCTTTCCCTCCGCTACGATCTTCTCCTCTCTTTCCCCTCCTCCCCCCCGCCAGACCCGGCAGCACCGGCCGCCGGCGGCGGGAGGCGGAGCGGGTGCAGCGGCGCCCTCTGGCGGGCGACAGCGGCGGAGGCGGTGCCCAGTAACTCCGGCGCCTCCCGCCGGCTCCGGCCTCCGTCGGCCGCACCACGGGCCTTCAGGTCCCCCGGGGCAGGCCTGCAGTCTGCAGCTAAACATCCAGCCCAAGATAATCCTAATGAGCACAGCTCCTCCTCACTGTATTTGACCATCCAGCAGCTGTTGGCAAAACCAATTCGTAATGCTTTCAATTCTTCATGCTGTGTTCTCCATGAGAAATCCACCAACGAGACTTCTCAATTGCCCTTCTCTCACAAATAAGGAGAAGATACTAACACTCTGAAGGGAACAAGCAGGCTAGTCCATAGTAAGAAGCATGTTAGTTCACCTCTAAAACCATCCCAAAATGACATTCCAGCCAGCCATTTCATAACCACCTGTGTGGCCATGAGTGAAGCCCACAGCTGGGGCATGGACACAAGTAGGAGCACAACCCTGGCACCTGAGACTCCACAGGTACAAACCACTCACCCCAAGCTGCTCAGAGGAATACAAATCTGGAGCCATAGAAAACAGGTTTTAGGAGTAAAAGGGAGCACAAAGTATGTAATGTACAAAATAAGTCACCATATAGGCAGTGTATTTGTATGCAATGCAGTTCTGCTACTGGGATTCATACGCAGACCAATGTGATCATGCCGAAGCCATTTATCTAGTCAAACTTAAATCATTATATAGTTTTCTTAGAAAGAAAACATTCTTCATCGTAGGCAATCATTGGTAAACCATAGCATGTGTGGTTATATGACTTGTTAGAATCATAGAATGTTGTAGATACATAATTGGTTAAACTTAACATCACTCAAATTCTTGGTCAACTGTTATCTGCTTTCTTGTACACTGATGTTCCAGGCACTGTAACAGTTCAAATCTTGAGCAGTTCCCCAGCGGTGTTGTTTTTGCTAGAATCAGAGTTGTTTTTCTTTTCTGTGCTTTCGGTCACATCCAGTCCTCACATCCTAACTGCATCACTAAACCTTACTTAGACATGTCCATTATTTTCTAGAAATCCTCCCACACAGATCTACAGAACAGCAAAAAAATCAGATGTATAAAATCTTGATAACAAACTAAAAATGACACCTGGCAGATCCTGGATCAAGAAGGAAGAAATGACCCACACATACATCAGATTTAACCCAGTGATAGACTCCACATAATAGCAACTTGCTGCATCAACCCTGGTAAACTAAATGAAACCACCAACCTTCAGGTGCAGAGCCTAACAGAAGGTTAGAGCCTAACACAAGAAAGGGAATAGAAACACAGTGGTGAGTATAAAATTGTCTGCATTGTCACTTTCTTTTTCCATTGCAATTACATCTGTATTAGTAACAGATTATTCACATTAATCTTCAATAACAAGAAATCCTTAGCTTTACTTATATAGAAGTCATGTTTCATCTTAGCCCTTAAACTTGATACGGAGTGTAATACCTCATGTCCCTAGGTACAAATTCTGTACAGGCTGGGTACAGATAATTGTGAATTCCCGCCTTTTTCCCATCAAATACTCGAGATAAGTGGTCCAGCATCCTGAGGAGACAAATTTCCCATATTTGCAATACCAGTAAAGCCAACAGCAATGGACCCAACTTGGACCTTCCCTCAAATCTTTGCTGCTTTTAGAGCTACTGCATTCTTTTTCTGATGGATCAAGAGTTTACAATAGGGTGGGTCCCAGAGAGGTGACATTGAAGATGAATGGAAATAGTTTCACAGTGATAAATGCTCACTCTCACTGCAAGTTCAGCACATCATTATCACTATAATGCAGGAATAAACTTCACGCTTCCCTTTTAAACAATCTCAGTAGAAATATAGTAGCCAGATTTCCTTGGGTTATTAGACTTGCTCTATGTATTTTCTCTCCTCCTTTCCATTGCATGGGGTTAAAGAAAGAGAGAAAATGGAAAAAACATGAGCAACCGCAGCTTGTTATTCACCCTACAAAATAATTGCTTGTTGCTGACATTCTGCTTCAGTAAATAAGTTACTGGCCTTGAGAATAATACTGATGCAAATAAAACAGAAACTTACATACTATGTGCATACTTATTGCCAAGAAAAAAGGTGCTAAGTTGTTCTTCCTTTTCTAACCTGTACCAATACAAAAGGTGCAAATCCTCCCTCATTACACATATATCTGCATTTCATAGAATCGCAGAATGTGTTGAGTTGGAAAGCACATTCAAAGGGCATCTAGTCCAACCCCTCTGCAGTAAGTAGGGACATCTTGCACTGGATCAGGTTACTCAGAGCCTCATCAAGCCTGGCTTTGAATGCCTCCAATGATGGGGCCTCCACCACCTCTCTGGGCAACATCTTCCAGTGTCTCACCACCGTCATGATGAAGAACTTCTTCCTAATGTTTAATCTACACCCACCCTGCTCTAGTTTAAAACCATTGCCCATCATCATGCCCTGGCATGCCCTGGCAAACAGTCCCTCCCCAGCTTTCCTGTCGGCCCCCAGTATCTGAAGATACTGCTAGGCTGCTATGAGGTCTCCCCAGAGCCTTCTCTTCTCCAGGCTGATGCTCCCAACTGTCTCAGCCTGGTGAGACACCAGGGGAGTTGATCAATCATCCTTGTGGCCTTCTCTGGACCCACTTCGACAAGTTCATGCTTGTTTTTCCTTATAAGTTGTAGTAGCATTTCCTGCCCTTTCTCCCATTTCTCTGTTCTATCCTGGTTTCCATAAGTATTTATGTCACAAAGATCATGCCCTCAACAGCTGGGATAAACATCAGACTTTTCACCCATGTTCAAATGTTTCCCGGTACAGCAAGTCAGTGAGGAGAAAAAAAAATAATCTAACCCTTTGCATGTGTCAATGCTTTGGTTTTCCACCAATGTAAGAGAAATTCCATTCTTACAGTCTTCCTAGAAATATGGAATTACCATGAAAGCTAATGCTCTCCAGTAGTTAAGAAAAATAGCCATTAAGTAATTTAAATCTTATATTTGGGGCTGGGAGGAGGGAAGAAATCTTTTCCTTGAATTCTGCTCTACATAGAAACTCAGACTGAGTTTATTTGTTGTTCTAACTACCCCACTGAGAATTTCCATCACAGAAAGTGTGAAAATCATGAACTTTCTGGTACAAGGTTGAGAGCACCACCGAGCTTCCTTTCCCCATAATATTAAATATGTGTTATATTCATAAATAATACAAACTTAGCACTGTTGCTGTTCCACCTGTCACATTAACAAGGGGCGCTGCAAACACAAAGAAACCCTATTATATATATATACTTAAAGTTATGCATATCCTATGTATTTTGTTCTGGAGGCATACAACTAACAGATATTAGATACAAATATAAACATATATATATATTTTCAAAAAGAATTATTCATTATAGGTAAGATTTTTAGGGGAAAAAACCCCAAAATACCAGTATTTTTCCCAGAATTAAAAATAAACTTGGTCTTTCTAGAAAAAGAATAATTAAAATAAATTACCATGTCCTTCAGTATGCTTATAGCAGCATGTATGTTGCAGCAGTTTTGCATCCAAATTACATTTTAGTTACTGATATTTGGTATTGTGTCATAACTGATGGGATTATGAGACCTGTAGACAGTGCCATTTGTGGCGATGTGTTTACTCACCCATCCCTTTCTGTAAACCAAGGGCCAACCAACCATTCCAGCTAGGAACAAAATGCTCAGATTGCCATGTCATAGAACAAGGGAAAAGTGGCAGAAGTGCAGAGATTGATGACCACAGCATCCACTTGAGACTGGCCAGTGCAGTTTGAGGGTGGTTTGCCCTTGTGCATAGGCAGCCCAGCAGTGATTCAGGACACTGCACAGATACAGGCTGGGTGGAGAGTGGCTTGAGTGCAGCTCCGTAGAGAAAGACTTGGGTGTGTCAGTCGATGACAAACTCAACATGAGCCAACAGTGTGCACTCGCAGCCAAGAAGGCCAACCAAATCCTGGGTTGCATCAAGAGGAGTGTGACCAGCAGGTCAAGAGAGGTGATTTTACCCCTCTACTCGGCACTGGTGAGACCCCACCTGGAGTATTGCGTTCAGTTCTGAAGCCCTCAACACAGGAAGGACATCGAGCTATTGGAGAGGGTCCAGAGAAGGGCCACGAAGATGATCAAAGGGTTGGAGCAACTGCGCTATGAGGACAGGCTGAAGGAGTTGGGGTTGTTCAGCCTGGAGAAGAGAAGGCTCAGAGGGGACCTCATAGTAACTTATCAGTACCTGAGGGGGTCCTACAGAAAGGCAGGGGAAGGTTTTTTAACATAATATCGGATGGGAGGACTAGAAACAATGGATATAAATTAGAGGAGGATAGATTTAGACTAGACATAAGAAAGAAATTCTTTACAGTGAGGGTGGTGAAATACTGGAACAGGTTGCCCAGGGAGGTTGTGGATGCCCCATCTCTGGAGGTGTTCAAGACTAGGCTGGACAGGGCACTGGGCAGCCTGGTCTAGTGGGAGGTGTCCCTGCCTATGGCAGGGGGGTTGGAACTCGATGATCTTTAAGGTCCCTTCCAACCCAAACTATTCTATGATTCGATGACACTGATGGCTCTATCATCTGCTCCTATAGGAGAACTGCACTACGATGGAAGGAAAAGAGCAATTATAAAACAGGCACAATGGAAATTACTGAGTTAGAGAACTTGACTGGAACTACCTTGTTGTATCAGCCCTTTGAAAAATGTGGAACCAATCCAGGGATGACAGTGTGCTCTTATAATTTCTTGCAACAGATGTGGTGAGATGGCCTTTTCAGCAGAGACAGGTCTAATAATCATGAGTTTAGTTCTGCCTCAGCTCTTCCTTGGGCTGCTGCAGTTTGACCTTTCTGGCTTGCTCAGGAAGCTACATTTGCATGGGTACAACTTCCAGCTATGAATAATCCTGCAGAAATCAGCAAAACCAATCCAAACATGTTCAGAATTGCACAATAGCATCCTGAATCACAACAATCACAACAGGCATCTGGGAGCTGAGTTTCTCAGCTTTCAGCTACTCAAGATAGTAATTACATTAACATCACAATGTACCATGGAAGTACATGTACATTTGTCACATGCCAGGCAGTGAGCTTGTGCATGGGAGGTCTGATTGAATGCATTGCTTAGCTCTCAAGTACACTCCTTAGTCTCATTTGGACCACTCTAAATAGGTCTCCCAGGAGAGATATGCAATGTTGGGGAAGGCCCTGAGCATTGGCTGTAGACATTAAGTGATACTTGCCCCATCTTGTGCAGGAGCATTGATAAATTTGCAGTATTGGAGCATATGCATGCCATAAGCCTGACAACCAAACCAGAGGAAAATCAGTGCTCCAGTCGACTCCTGTGGTAGCTCACAGAGTTGTCTGAGTTAAGTTACTCTCCCTCCTGGGTTAGCATGGGAAGAGGTTGCTCATAATTGAAATTTGAGGAGTTCATCTTGAAGTAAATCTGAGAACTTTCAATCAAAACTTTATACTGGAACTGTAGCAGGGACAGAGTTCAACCAAGCAATTTCTCACAATTGAAGCAGCTGTTACTAGGTTTACAAAAGACAAGGAACAACACTGGGCATGAAGTGATCAGTCATGGATTCTTAAAAGATTGTGAAGATGGATTCAAATCCATTCCTTTCCTATGGGGCAAATAATGCCTACTTAACAGCTCCCCTCTGTCATCTGGCACAGAAATACTGAAAATACCTTATTTAGTGTATTTTCTGGACCCCCTGATAAGTGTCCAAGAGGCAAGGTACATACACAGGTATTTCATCATCTTGTAATCATTACAGGCTAAGCCACAAATGAGAAAATGGAGATCTTTTTCACTGTGGAACGTGACATAGATCTGCAGAACTGCTTAGACATCAGTGCTTTAATCTCTCTTAGAGACCACACCTTGAAATTTCTGATCATGTAATTCTTGTAGGTATCAGCAAAAATCTCTTGCTTCTGGACTGCCAGATTCCAGGTGTGCCTTTCGTAATTGCTTAATATCAAAAAAACAAACAAACAAACACAACAAAAAAAAACCCCAAACAAAACAGCGGGAAGGAAACTTGAAATGGTTATGTTTATTACTTGTTCAACATGAAGAATATAACAAACCTGCAGCTTTGTCAAGCTTGTATTTCCTACACTGATGGTTCAAAACACAATAACAGTAAATCAACAGGTTTGTAGGAGAGATGCAGACTTGGAATCTGGAAGCCTTTGGAAAGTAAACCTAGGAACTAAATTCCCTCTTTCTTCCACTTTTTTTCCTCCACTTCAGTCAGTAGCCAGGTTATTCCTCCTACAGGATCACAGCTTAGTTGAAGAATCTGATTCTTCTTCTTTCTTGCCATATTGTTTAGACATTGAATTTCACTGACTAGATGGAGAAAAACCTCACATGTTCTCCAAAGTTCTCTAATCATTCTGCAAATTCATGATCTTGGCTTTACGCTCTTAAATGTTGACTTCCTCTTTGGCTTTGTTCTAACTATAGTGTATCTAATCTCCCAAAAAAATCCTACAAAAAGATTATCTAATCTCCTGAAAAATCACTATCCTGAACTATGATCATAGAAGGAATTCACATGATGATCATTGTCCCATGGAAAGGACCTTAAATTTTAAGATATTTTGTAACATTCAACTGTGTCCTATTATAAAGTCTTCACATAATTGTAGGAGTAGGAAGTGACCTGGACATTATCTAGTCCAAACCCATTGCCAAAGCAGGTTCACCTCAAGCATGCTCTGGGCAGCCCATTCCAGCATTCTGGCACCCTCAAAGTACAGAAGTTTTTCCTGAGTTCCAGTGCCTGTTATTTCTTGTCATGTTGCTGGGCGCTGCTGAAAAAATTCTGCTCTCATCCTCTTGACACCCACCCTCTAGATTTTGATAAGCATTTGTGAGGTCCCTCCTTGGTCTTCTGTTGTTCAGTCTCTCAGCCTTTCCTCATGAGAGTGGTGCTACCGTCCCTTGATCATCTTTGTAGTCATCCACTGGACTCTCTCCAGAAGTACCCTGGAAGGTACACTGGAGGATGCAGTACTCCAGATATAGGTTCACATGGGCATGGCAGAGTGAGAGGATGACTTTCCTCAACCTACTGGGCACATCCCTTTAAATGCAACCCCAAGAGACCACTGCCCTTTTTTCCTTTTCCTATTCTACCATTGTAAGCTCAGCATTGACTCCAGTTTTACTTTATGTTACTTTTAAAACTAAATTATTTTATTATAAATTCATCTTAGTTCAGAACTGACTGAAATTACTTAAGCCCATGTGATATTGACAGGAAGATTCAGTTCTGAATTATTTTTAGTACAACATGAACAAAAATCTATAATATAAAATATTTTCAGAATCGGTGCCTGCAGACAAATATCTGCCAGGTTAAAACTAAGGGGAAAATGCATTATTTTGATTTCATGAGGCCATTGGATGATGTGAGGAAGATGATTTATGCTCCTGTCTTTGTACTGCACACAGTCAAGGAGAAACAAGGGTAATACTTCTGCAGGTAGACATAGAGGACTGAAGCTTTTCAGACTCGATTATAAGCAAAGAGCCCATTGCCCACTCCTTTGGTCAAATGAACGGCTAGCCTAAAAGAACTGTCAGACTTGATACTCTTCCCTGTTTTGTCTTCTGCTGCTTCTATCTGACACAGAATTGCCTCTACCAAGTATATCTGAACTCTCTATATTTTCTCTGCTGAAGTGCAGCTATTTGAAAATACATTAGTCCTACAGTAGCTGACAGTGCCTTTTCATCAGTATATGAAAATACTATGTTGTCAACTAGACTAGAAGTATAGGTGCACAGCAAGGGATTTAATAAGGCAAAACCACGTAGGAACAGAATACTTCCATTTATGTTAAAGAGTGAAGGCCGTTTCCCTACTTCTGCTCCTACAAGAGAAACAGTGGTACTAAGAATTACCTACCTTTCTCTACTGTGTACTAAGTCAAAATGGCAAGGACAAAAACCAACAGTGCTGGAGCAGGTAGTCAAATGTCCTTGGAACTTGAATTTAACTTTTCTGCTATTTGAATGGACTGTAAATAATGTGATTCCTGAAGCATTGACTAATCTGCATAAGCTGTTTGGATTGCTGCATTAGAATGGCTCACATCTCACAAATGGCTTCAATACACTTTGTAATTATCTTGTTATAGCTGTAAACTGTGAATCAACTCAAAATTTGTTATGACATCCCAATTTGGCAGCAAAACACTTCAAAATAATAATTAAAAAAACAAACAAACAAAAACCAAAAAAAACCCTTGAGAGTGGAAGAGACAAGTAGTCATTGTAACAACCACAGACATTCAAACAGCATGTAAGATCTGAACTAGATTTTTAGATCCTGGTAAAATCCCAAAGACTTTGGGATATGTTTGCATTACAGCATTTAATGCCAGTTATCCCAAGACATAAGGAGGGTTTAGGCTTAGATAACTCTAAGCAATGACTGGAATATAAGAGTTAGTTTCTTTAGCTGAAGTGCCTCTCATGACACTACTTAGGTTTGTACCATAATAACAATTTCTGTTATGAAGCAGGAAATCAGGAGGAAGTCCAAAGTCTCATAGATATGAGAAAAGCTTCAGACGCTGATGTCACAGTGTTACATACAGCCCTGGTATCTGAAGCTACCTGATTTGCAGTGGTAAAATATGCAGTTGCCTTCACACCAAGAACTCTGGGCTATATAGGCAGCTGCTGGCCTTTATTATCACTATCCTGAACAATTCCAGGGGTGCACACCTTTGGCATGCTTGCAGATGCCACCAAACTATTGGGCAAATTAATGAAAGGCAGGACAGCTCTTCAAAAGGCCACCAAAAAGCGTTAAAAATGGGCTGAGAGAAATGTTACATTGTTTAACAATGTAAAATTCTGCACCTGGGTCAGAATAATTTCATATAATACCAGCAGACTGGGGATTGACTGGCTGGGAGGTGGCTTTGCTAGAAAAAGCCTGGGAGTCCTGGTGGTCAAGCTGAGCATCAGAAATCAGTGCCCTTCTGTGATAATGAGGGTCAACCATACAACAGGCTGCATTAGCAATAGCACAGTCAGTAGGACAAAAGAAGTGATGAGTACCTTCTACCTGTTCTTCGGAGGCAGCATCTGAACTACTCTGTAATTATGGGCCCAAACAGGAGCAAATCCACTGAACAGACACAAAGTTAAGGGGTTGGAACAGGTGCTGTATCATACAGGTCCAAGGTAACTGATTGCTCAGGATAGATGGGAGAAAAAAAGACTAAAATGGAATCTAATTGCTACCAGCAATTACTTAGAGAGGGAAAGCTAGAGATTCTTCTTAGTAAGCGCACAGCAAGAGAGTAAGTGTTCAGAAGATGCAATTAAGGAAATTCTAAATTAATATAACAAAACAGTCACAGAGATTAGACAGTGAGACTTTTAGAAAGAAATGCTGAAGAACCTCCACCTTTAGAGACATTCAGAACTTACTGGAAAAATGCCTGAGCAACTTACCTGCTAAGAGCTGGACATGAGACTGTATGACCTCAAGAAGTGTTTTCCAATCTAAAATATTCCCTTTTTCTGAGATGGTAGTGAGAATAATAGAAAATGACAGGACACATACCTGGCACATAGCTAGTGACAAAATCAGTTTATAATTTTGGGTCTGTAAACTGTTTCCGAGCAGAGAATTTGGTATTTGCTGCGTGTTGAGGCCACCCACTTTGGCCAAAAGGTAGTTTAAAATAATTATTTGGCAGAAAGGTTTATCACTATCAAAGGTAAAATGATTGAGTTCTGAACTTGACAACCATCCTTGGTTTTTAATAAAATCACCTAACAAGCATCCTTTGACATGAACAAACCCACAAACTCATTTTCTGTGCAATGAGACCAGTTTTAATCATGTATGAAAAGAACTTCTGAATCCTGCTCTTCTTCACTCAGGCATCTACATCATCCTGCTGCCAGACAAGGGGAAACAAGGGCTGGGACAATTAACCAGATGTGTAGCTTATTGAGTAAAACTGACAGAAGGAACCATAGCAGTCCTCACTCCAGAAATTTTCAGTTATGAAATGGCCCTTAGGAGCCATTAAGCCTGATGTCGCTTCAGACTCATTGTGGCCTATATTAGCCTCATAGCAGTTTCAGATTATGTCTACCAGCAATTTCTCCCTTAGGACTATCTCGTTCTGCTTTAGATAGAGAAAGTTAGACAGAACTGGATCACAAAACACACATAATGTCACATGCGGCACAGAACCATTCAAATACAGCAACATCAGGTGAACAAGACACAGAGAAAACACAAAGGTCAAAAGATGTTCAGGAGATTAATATCAAAACCATACAAAAAAACATTGCCAACTCCCTCAATATATACAGTTCCAAACCAAAACCACTCAGGTAAGATTCTGGAAAAACTGCTTTGTGGATATGCCCAGTACTCTAAAACGCTTAACAGCAATAACAAACCTTTAGTTATCTCTACAAAAATAACTTCCCATCCTGAGAAAATTCCTATAAGATACAAAGTAAACCTTAGTAACTGAAGTTTTGTGTAGATGTTGTGGAAAACAACTGATTTACTCTTTACCTAAAAAGCTTTAAAGACGTGGTATACTGAGTCTGGCCAGGATGGAGTTAACATAGAAGTCCAGATGGTGCTATCCTTCATATTCCATCCCATATAAAGTTATGCTCAGCAATAAAAGCTGGCTTAGAAGATGGTGGCAGTTGCTCAGAGACTGGCTGGACATTGCTCTGCTTTCCCCCTCTCTTTCCTTCACTTACTGAACTGTCCTTATCTCAACCCACAGGCTTTCTTGGTTTTGCTCCTCCTTTATGCACTGACATCCTGGAGGAAGGGAAGGACTAAGCAGCTGTGCAGGTGCTCAGCTGTCACTCAGGGTCAACCCACAACAGTTGGTTACTATCTTCTCTAAAGTTCCAGCCAGAAGTTACAATTAACTGTGTCTAAACAATTTCAGTGACTTTGAAATCCCCATCATTAGAAGTTGCCTCAGTCTACCTCAGTATTTATTTATTATGATTAGAATGCGTCTTTCTGCAGTTCAGTTTAAAACCCATTTTAATTTTAGGACATTACTTCTCATCCTTTATAGGCCTAGAAAAAGTCCTTTCCTATGTTTTCAATACTTTAGAAATAGTAATGTTTCTTTTCTTTTCCCACTAAAAAGCATAAACGGATAGGGTTCTTTTAATGGATGGATAACATGGATGGATTCTCATTGGTTCTCATAATAGCTTCTGTCTATCCCATTTTTCAGCTCTGAAATGGGATTTTGTGTTACTCCAAGTTTGCTTGTGAAGCTTTAAAGATCTGAAGAATGAAACATCTTGAACTTGCAGAAATATAATGATTTAGAACAAATCAAATGCAAATGTTTGGGGTTTTTTTAATGAAAAAAAAATTTCAGTTCCCATCAGAATGTTTTCTCCTACATAAGTCAGTCCCAATACTGTACTATACAATTCTGACATTGCCTCACTATGAGACTTTCTGAAACAACTGCAAAACTAAATTCTGTACATTTGCCTCAGATATAGAAATAAACTAAAAACTAACCCAAATACTGTATAAATTTTACTGGCTCATTTTGTTCCACAGTAGAAAACAGTGTATAACTGGTGAGTCCATTTTCAAAATACAGTCTCTGACAGTTCAATTAATCTAATGAAAAAATGCTACTAATTGACTATTATTATCTACTGTTTCTGGGTTTTGCTCTGTACAATAAATTCAGTGAATCTCAGAAATTTATACTAGTAATTTGTCACACGCTTTTATTCAGGTAGTAGATTAAATGTGAAAGGGGCATAAGTACAAATGTTTCCTCAAAGCTAGAAGAAACTTTGTACCTGCCAACAAGGAGATTAATATCCAATTAAAAAGACATAAGTCACATAATTGTAAATTTTAAAAGTCAACTGTCATGATTTAAACCCACCTTGTGGCTTAGGACCATGCAGCCATTTGCTCACCCTCCTCTACTCTCCCAAAAATGAGAGAAAAGTGAGAAAGGAAAAAATAAAAAATCTAAAACTTTTGAATTGGAGAAAAGACAATTTAATTAAACATCATCAGAAATGGAAAATAATAAACAACAATAATGACACGAATCATTCTCATCACTCCGTGAATTGGCACCATCCCAAGCAGTGATCTTGTATTCCCCCCAACCCAAACCAACCCCCTTTTATATACTGAGCACATAATCTATGGTATGGAGTATCCCACAGGCATATTCCATTGTTCTGTCTGTGTTCCTTCTCAGCTTCGATGGGAAGCTGAAAAAAATTCTTGAAAAGGATGAATATCACCTAGCAACAACTAAAACAATATGTATTGTTGACATTCCTTTCATAACAAATCTGTAAACACAGCAACCACTAGAAAGAAAATTAGTTCTGTCCCTGATGAAACCAGGACATAAACTTAGAGGAGATTTCGTACTTACAGAAACATGTAACAGTCTCCAATATGTCAGCTACATCAGTGATGCACTTTAAAGTTTTAATAAAGACAATAAAAGACTTCTTACACTAGGGCATAGCTTCACTAGAATCTAGGGCACAGGGAAACAGACTGGCTGTAAAGAGTATCTTTGTGCCTCAGTCAAAAGTTTCACTTAGTCAGAAATGTATTGCCATTTAAGATGCTTACTTAAAATCAAGCTAAAGAAATAAAAGAGAGAAGGCTATTAGTTCTGTTTTTGGTTTGCCTAATATAGTTATGTTATAGGAAAAAAAAGGAGCTGTAAAATTTAAGCTAGAAGACGGTGCATGGTGCTTTACATGATACAATGGTGCCACCCAATGTCCAGAAATTATATATAAGCTTGTTTTTCTTTACTGATTCAAGAACAAGCTAAAAAAGCTAGACCAAACAAACTGTATGTAATACAGTAAATCATACCTGTATGCCAAGGCTTGCCTCAGACACAAGATTAACAGACAAGGTAAAATTCAGAACAGGCAAATATTACATATTTCTTTTATTGTGGCTTGAATTCTCTGTACAGCACAGTTCAGGCAAATTCAAGCTGTCAAAGCATATTTACCAGTATTTTGCTGTGGTTGTCATTATTTCAGTTTCTCACTTTTAGGACTCCTCACAGGGATCAGTCTTCAGCATGTTCCAAGCAATGAAAAGATTTTACTATGACACTATTAAAATCAGATTTCTGGGGTGACAGTCACAGAGCCTTGAATTTAGCCTGTGATCTAAAGACAGTAACTATTTAGAAAGCTAGACATCCAGAACTATAAGGAATTCAGACAAATTTATCATATTGGAAAACTTTACCAATAGATTATTAATGCCAGTCACTGTTAAAAGTGACTTGCTTTCATCCTTCTGCTAGTGGAACGCTATAAGAGTGTGTCTAAATCAAAAAAATACTCTTTCTTGTATAAGAAATTGTAAGTCTGCAAGTAAATATAAACAATTGATTATTTATACCTTTTTGCAGAAGACACTTTCTACACTATAAAACATGCTGTCTGCCCTATGACCTATTTGCAACTCTTCCAAATACAAATACAAGAAATCGCTCACAGGAAGTCACATGTTTACACAGCCATCCACCAAACAAAAAATGGTCTTGTGTTAAGACCTGTATCTTGTACTACAATGTTCTGGTAGTTTTTCACCCAATATCCAAGTCCTATGGGTTTGTGCTGCCTTACTTTCGTCACATTTATAACTGAATCTTACAGTCATGTGACAAATAAACAAGCTGTCTTCATAGGCCCTCATCAATCATATTAGTTTGTTTTTCTCTTCAAAGTAATGATTTGCATAGCTTTGCACATGCTCACCTTTGAGGCATTTCAGGAAGCCAAGGGAGCAATTTGATCTTTTTTAGTAATTATTCATCCTGTTGATTTTTAACTTTTAATATTTGGTATTCTACCTGACAGACTTTTGTAGTTTTCCAGTGAAAACAGATGGAAGTTTCAAATTCTCAAAATACATTTATTTACAGATTTCTGTAACAGAGTGTTTAAGATAGTAATATATTTATTATAGTCGATTTATTTTTAAGTGTAACTATAGACATGCTATAAACATGCAAAGAAACTGTTATGGTAGTACCTCAGTTGTGGCAATTGTTGACCTTGTGACAATGCAAGCAGAAAAATAACATATTGAGAATTATTTTTAGAAAAAAATATGCATGTATCTGATTCACGTATGAACAGGCACAGTACTGTTTTATTATGTGCTCTTGCAAAACATGTTTCCTGTAAGCTTTAGCATATATCCAATCAGTGATCTTTTCATACTGGTCAGGCCTAACTTCTTAGTCAGTATATTTACAGTAAGTTAGTGAAAAAGCGAAGTTAATTTCTTGGCATCTGTACAGAAGATACTGATATTATTTTGGAGGTTTTGGGTTTTTTTCCAGAGGTCAAAATCTGAGCAGTCTTTAAAGTGCTTGGAATATTTTATAGTGAAAAAATGGCTTGGGTTACTGTCAGCAATTCATAGCAAGTGCATGTCATACTAATATTGCAAGTCCTATTTTTAAAACATTCTACCAATGTTGAAAGCACAAGGAGTCTGCATAATCAATTAGCACTGAGTCATATACACGAGACATAATGACTTGGCAGTATATTACCAGATGGTTTGCTATCAGATCAAGTAGTAATAACTTAGCAGCTTTTTTGTCAACTCCCCCATCCACAATTTCCATGTATATCCTTTTAATTTCTCTACTTAAAAATATTAAGTTACTTCAATTTTATATGCACAAACAAGTCACAATACGCTGATTGTTTTTAATCTAGGCTGTCTCCTTGCTTTGCAATCTTTCTGCTTTTATAAGTACATTTATTTCATCAATTGCACTTAGGCATCAGAGAGTTTATGCCATCTAATTAAGAACTATTCAACTCTTCACTTCTTCCAATTATTCACTGTATCATAACCCTGTTGTCTGATTCTCTTTTTCACAACACTTCTTGTGTTTAAAGCAATAAAGGGGGGGAAGGTTACGAGGAAATTATAAGCACATAGTCATGCAAGTTAAAGTATTTGAGGTGCATGAAAAGTTACAGTTTAGTATTTTTTAAATGTTCCTGAATGCCGTAATTTTGTATCTTAAAGCATTTATGATACACACACCCTGCTGTGTTAAATTTATTAAATACAAAGTAAATAAAGTTTAAAAGTTCTATTTGCTAAAATCTTCACATATTCCAGTAGGACAATCCAGTTGTTTAAATCAGTTACATCTGTAACATCTAAGTGAACAGGAGCAAGTTTACAATAAACCTGGCAGTATAGCTTCTAACTTATCTTCTCCACTTTTGCACTATTTAGTTTCAGTCTTAGCTCTGTATTTTTCTAAACCCAAACAATGCTAAATCACAATCAACAGTAATGGTAGTTGCCCAGCAATCAAAGCAAACATTCACAATTACAATTTTTGAGGAATTCATAATTACCTCAAAACAAAGCCTGCTCCATTTTAATAGATCTTTTGTAAGCATGCAGATCTCTTAATAGGTGTGGGGAAATAAATCACAGAAAAAGAACACTCTTTTATATAGATTAAAAAGTTACTTTTAGGTTAAGAGTTGTATTCATAGTGTCAGGAAGATAAAACATCACTCCCTTGGTTACTCTGGGATTTTGATCCATGCTATGCTGTGTGTTAAACTATGCTGATACATGGGCAGAGCTGTGAAGAGGCATACTGGAATTTCCCAAGAGCTGAGGCTTTTATCAGAAATCATGCAAAAATTTATAAAGTGAAGATTATTTCCCTTACTCAAGAGGCCTTGCATTCTGTTTAAAGTGGATATTCTCCACAGTATGCTCTGAACAATGCTACCTAAATGCTAAATCTTCAGAAAGCAGCGCCCATCTGTTGCTATGTAGTGTGAGCTTCATACCACTCACACTACCACACTAGTGATAATTCTTTCTTTCTCCAGGCTAAGTATGCAGATCTAGGTATTAAGAAAGATAATACTATAGAACATTATCATTAACACTTCATCTACAGGAGAGACCAAAAAAGGCCAAGTGAAGATACTTAGCCCTTTTGGAAGCATAATGTGTTACCTAGTTGAATAAATATTTGGCATTTGAATAAATATTTGGCATTTCGTGTTATTTTCCTTATTGCTACAATCTTTTTCACTTGATTGACAACATGTTTATATACAGGAAAATAAATATCACACAGTAGTAATATAGTGGTATGAAAAACAGTGTAAAAAAAGAGCTGCAGTACAACATTATACATCAAGACATTGCTGCAGATCTAGCGAATGAATTCCTACTTCCAAAGAAACATGATTGATAGGAACATCAGTCTTTCTTTGGACTAAGCAATGTTCTTAAATGCTCTTTGCCCTTTAAAAGTTAGCCTGGAACCCCAAAACAAATGAACACTAATATAATTAAGTTTGCATTAAAAGCTTTCTCGAATGATGAGAGACAGAAGTAGTGCAGCAGCTTCACTGATCAACACATCCATCATGGACTGTCACAAGACCCAGCTGCTCACAGTTACAGAATGGAAGGCAAAAATGGTGCAAAAGCTCAGGTTGACCAGGATGTCGATTGTGCACTATCACAACAGCCAACTGCTCAGGTACAGAATGTCAGCTGCAGTAAAGCTGGAAGAAGCAACCTCCAAATAGATTAGGACAATAGCCTGGGCTGGAATGCAGTTCAGTCTGCATATGGAAAGCAACAACATATATAAAATTCCCAGATACAAAAATCTATTTACTTGTAACGCAGTATTTAGTTGTTGCATATCTGTGCAGGAATGAGCTTACAAAGATTATATTCAAAGAATGCTGCTCCTACTGTCCCAGCAGAACTCCTGTACTTTTCTGTTTGGCCCCTTAGCAACATAGCAGAAATACTAAGTACTCAAAAGATTCCTATGTTATGCTCTATGATTCCTGACCTTCTACAGGGACATAAGCCAGTCCTCTCTAGCTCACTTAGGACATGTTTTATAATGGTAATATTCCCTGTATAGACACTAATGTCATTCTACCTCCACACCCTGTGTCAGTTTACCAACGTTAGGACTGGTTTAACAGATGAGACAACTCCTGTTCCCACATCAAATTCAGTTTCTTAACACTCTTGCTAATGCTCTGGTGGAGGCCACAACATCAAACATCCAGTACCAAATATGAAAATAATTCTTTAAAGGCCTTATCAACTATGATTTTAAAGCACTGCTTGCTCTAAGGCCAGATTGTTCTTTTTTCCAAGTCAGAGTACGGACATGTTTAAAGAAGCCCTTTCTGTAACAGACCACCTACATAGCAGAACTCCCTGTGCATACTGAGGAATAAAGGAATCACAACAGATACTTTTTTTGGCCACCAAAGCTCATTATTTGCCATATTTACCTCTGTGTTTACATTAAGCTAAACACCAAAGTAGATAATATTTTTTGATAGATTGAGCAACACTCATTGTAACTGTGCAAGGCTACCTTAAAAAGCTGAAAATGTGGGTCAATCATTATGTTGTAGTAACAAGCTGCAGTAGTTGGTGCATTGCAAAACCATAAAGGTTGAAATAGGGCAGCCATGTGTAAGAATCCAATATCTCATTGAACAACAGAACCTTTCTCTTCTCACAGCAGCATTAAGATCCCAGGCTGTAACAAGCATCAAGGAGACATTTAACATTTTGCAGTAGACCAGCATATTTATCCACATAGCCATCCAGTAAAGGCTGATATGACAACCAAGGGGAAAGGCAGACACAACAGTTACTTTTAGTTCCTAAACTCACAAGCTTTCCAACACAAACAAACTCCAGCAGAAATTAGTTATGCTGTTTCCCCACATAAGTCAGTTAACTGAGCCTATGTAACGCATACTACCTTTAGTTCAGAAAGGATCAACATTCAGAGGCTGCACATTATTGAAAGAATTAATCAAGAGTTTTAGCTTCTTTCCTAGACTACATAAAAAAAGTTTATCATCTCATTTACAGCCCTTGGTAAATGACAGTTTTAATGATTCCAATCCTGCTGGCTCTATCCAAGAACTTCAGCTTAAACAGATAATCTTCTGTCAGGCTTCACCAGTGGGTTAACCAGTCCAGGCTCTATCATCTCTTGATGGCTCTTTAATCTTGTATTTGTCAGCTTTCAATGGTGATGAAAAGTGTGGGTATTATTCACAACACAATGGTCAAACTTGTTTCTTCACAGAGCACTAAAGCAGTAGCACCTGGGCTGTGTCCACAGCTACAGGATTTCCAGCCTACAGAATGCTGGCAACAGACAGCACTAAGTACTTGTGCACAATGGCCCCCACCTCTGTTTTGGCTACCCCAGGCTCAGCCACAGGGACCATGCCTGTGGCAAGCATCTTACTACTGTTACTAGCTTCAGCAATTCTTATCTCTCCTCTACTCCTTCCTAACTCTTGAAACCACTCACATTTCCAGACTGGGAATTCACCAGATGAGGCAAGTCACTGTCACTTTGTGCTTCTGCTCTAAGCCACATGAGAAAAACTTCATTCCTGTACTTTATATCCCAGTTCACTGAAGCCATAGCTCAACTGCTGTGCCACACTGTGCTGTACTACACCATCAGACACATAGTAACTTCCAAATTCACTGCCGAGATTAACATTTTTCTCCCTTTAGAGACCAGCTGCAAATCTGGGCAAACAGTCAAGTTTCTTCTTATTTCTATTCAAGGATAAACAATTTACACCAAAGGAGAAAAAGCAAAACGAATGTTTAGTATCTACTTTTATTGTCCATGGTTACGATACTAGTGGGTATGCTGTATGTTTATCATTTGACACAACAGGATTTTCTAAACAATCACTGAAAATAGAATCATAGGATTGTCTAAGTTGAAGGAAATTTTCAGATCACAGTCCTGACACCAACAAAAACCATCACTAAACCCTGTTGCTAGACTGCATGTCTACCTGTCTTTTAAAACCCAGCTTCTTGTCAGGTAGCATAGTGGCTGACATACAGATGAAATGGTAATGAAGACACTAGATTTTCACGTTCAAGCTCTAGAGAAGTATTATCCAGCATGCAGGGACTTTAGGCAGCAGAATTATTTTGACCAATGTGTATCAGCCAAGAAAAAGCAGGATATTTAAGCAACTAAGTACTTTGAAGAAATCTACTCCTCATTTAGAACTGGAAGTGCATTACCAGGAATATTTACCATATCAAGAGGGGACACAAAATGCATGCTTGCTCCTTAGTGTTTGGTTCACCTGTCAGTTCATTCTGAAATTATAAGTTACATCCTCAGCTACCATTATAGTGGTCTCAATGCATTTTTCAGCTGTGTGGTCCCTCGGAAAGAAGCAAACATTGTTTTAGGAAACCAATTCCTCCCTATCTGTCCTCAGGAGGGGTCAAGATCTGACACAGAGCTGAATGTTACTCAACTGTAAATTAAAACTTTAGCAAAGATAGATTGCTACAGCACGATATTTAGGAAAGGGACAAGGGGCAAAATACTGACATTTCTCCTCTTCCCCAGAGGGACAGTCAGGACTCAGAACACAACCATTTCTTCCTATCCTTCATAACATCCAGGACCGCTATGGCAGCATACAAAGGAATAAAGAATGCAGGAGGTAAAGGTAGCAGGGAATGGGGTCCTGAACTAACAGATAGAGTTACACAGCTAAGAAGCAACAGGACATTTATATTTCAGTGGACTGTGGCACTGGAAATGAAGAGAGAGAATCCCTCTTAAGGAAGTTGTCACGTTAGGAAAAAATTCATTACCAGACACTGGAAGAGGCTGTCGAGACTCGGTGGGGAGGCTCCAATTCTAGAGACATTCAAGGCCAGGCTTGATGAAGCCCTGAGCAACCTGATCTAGTGCAGGATGTCCCTGCTTACCACAGGGGGCTTGGACCAGAAGGCTTCTGAAGGTCCCTTCCAACTCAATGCATTCTATGATTCTGTAATGTGAGGCATAAACATACATGATGCTTCTTTTTGCTAGTCCTAAGAGCATCCCTTACCACCAAAGTTGGGAGATAACTCTAACAATCTAACAGTAAGCTCTATAGAGGAACTTCCCACTGCATAAGCATGAGGATACACACACAGGCTCAGCAAAACATCAGTTTCTCAGAGTAGAGCAACCTACTCTGAGATTGCTGTGCTTCACCTATGTCCCACCCGCGTCTTCACACGGCCCCTGCCACCGTGTTCCCCAAAGAACTGCCAGGCCAGCGCCTGCGGACCAACATGGCCGGGACTTCCCTCCTCCAGTCCCTCCCAGTCCCTGCCTCATCCCTCCTAGCCGCCGGCAAAGAACGCGCCACCGATCCCTGCCGCCATCAGCAGACCCTCAGCGAGACCTCAGCTATCACTGCTATGGCCTGGAAAGAGAAGGGGACCAATGGACTACACCGACAAGGCAGCGCCGGAAACCCCCCCGCTCCAGATCCCCCTAACAGCCGTTCAACCACCGCCGCGGGACAGCGTCTGACCGCGCTTCCCCGCTAGGGCTCGCCCCTTCCCGCCTGGCCCCGCCCTGCCGCCGG
>VZTY01019383.1:88019-138951 GCA_013400935.1 Turnix velox
GGTGCTGTCCCTTGGGCTCGCCCCCCCTGGCGCGCCCCGAGATGCTGCTGTGCAGTGCGGGGAGCGGGGAGGCGATAGCGGGGGAGGGTTCGGGGCTGACGGCGCTCCACTGCCTGTCCCGCTGTGTGTCGCTGGGACGGGACCGTAGTGTGTACCGTGAGCTCTGACTGGGAAACAGAGGTCAGCCCGCGGAGTGGGGTGTCTCTTGTAACGACAGGCGGGAGAGCCGGCGGCCGCGAGGGGAATCCCCGATGGGGCAGCCGAGGTGAAGTGCCGGGGAGGGGGACACATAGGGACAACAGAAACACGCGCGCGTTTTTTGCAGTCTTCGGATATAACCAAATGTAATAGTTTGTACAAGCACACACTGCAACAGCTCCCCTCAGCCTGGGCTCAGGTACAGGGAGCCACGGGCTCGGAGCGGGAGCCGCTTGTGAAATCCCCAGCGGCTCAGCACAGGTAGGCGGCACGCTGGCTCTGAATTCTTATCATCCTTCTTAGCAACTGTGAAAAGTCCCCAAATCCTTTCAAGACTTTTAGATCGATAGAAGTCTTGTTGTGGGGTTTTACCGAAAGCAGTGCATCAACAGAAAGACTTAACTTGCAATTGTAGATAGTGTGTCCGTCAGAGTCTTCAGTTGCGCTCCTTGTCAGTACCAAGTTAATTAGGCTGCTGTTTTTTCCAGATCGGTGGTGTCCTTTGGATCCAAGAACAGAGCTATTGGTGTTGCGGCTAAGAACCAGGTAGGTAATTTCCTGGCATTTGTACATGGCAGTGAATCAGCCAGTGCAAACAGTTGAGGAATGAGTGTGTGTAGAGAGTCATCTCGCTGTAGTTAAAGCTGTTCACTTTAGAAATACTGCACTGTGTTGCCGTACTTTCTTCAGAGAAGCACAGGATGGTTTGCCTAGAGCATTAACTGATCTCTTTTTCACTGAGTGCATTATTTTTCTATTTGAGTATGTTCCTTCTGACAACTTAATGTCATTGTATTTATTTTCCTAATGCTTCTATGTAGAATTTCCTTTGAACTTAAACGGAAACATCTTAAAGCTATATGTAAAGGCATAGCTTGGGCTCAGCTTCTTAAAGCTATTTAAATGTGTTACTACCTTTGATTTTGCTGGAGTCAAATGTCTGTGTATTTGAAGGTGTAGTGAAGTCCTTAGGAGTTTTTTGATTTGAGCTGCTCTGAAAAAACTGAAATAAAGTAGTATTTTCAATTTAAAAGGCGAGTTTCATGCTAGCAAGTCTTAGTGTATTACTGAATGTAATGGTTCACTGAATCCTTAGATGATGTAGGATGTTACATAAAGGGAGAGTGAGCAGCCTGCAATGGCCAGTGTGAATCCAATCACATCACTCCTGTAGTGAAAGGACTGCAGTGAGTTTCCATGGAGAGAGCACTAAAGAAGACTTTTCCCCCTGCTGTAATAGCTCCCCTCATAATTTTGATCAAACAAGAAAATCTGAGCAAGTTTCGTGTTCACAGGCACACATATCCTTTGAGTTAGAGGTTAACATTTTAAGTAATAAAGTAAATGTATATGCTTGTGTATTATTGTTTGTGTTTGACTGTTTCAACGTTTTCAAATTGGAAACTAGTATGATTCATCACTGTACAGGAATGAGTTGTTACTCAAATGATCTGAATCCTGTGTAGTTGAGAGTGTTTTAGTATTGTTAAACTATTCCAGTAAAATGTTAAGGTGAAAATTAATTAGATTTTATTTCATGAATTACATGTAAAAGTATGTATTTGGAATGGTGAGGGGGTTGCCTTCAGACTAACCTTTCAAAGTGTTACTGTGTTAAGTCTTTCATGCTTGGATGTCTTAGTAGTTGCAATTCAACATTTTTGCCAGAAGGAAAAACTGTAGTTCTTCAAATGATAAAAGATTTCAGAGCATTTACTACTTTTATGGTAAGTGGCCCTGTTTGGCTGACCATCTGAGCCCCCATTAGGGGCTTTTTGCAAATGTAGGACTTTCTTGACAGGGACAACTGAGAGTTATATTTTTAGTGTCCTGGAGTGCAGTAGCTACTTGAATAGAGTAAAATGATACATTTCATTTAAGTAAGCTTCTTATTTTTAAAAAATCTAACAAACATCAAGACACAACCAAGAGAACAGCACCAAAACCCTCCACAAAGAAAAAGGAAAAAAAAAATGCAGTGTTTTATTAGTGACCTTACACATGTGGTTATGTGCAAGAGAGCTCATAATCATAGGTGCTCTCTTACTGTAACACTTAAGGAGCTGCTGTTGGAGCAAATTTTCAGAGAATTTTTTTTTTTAGGTACATTTAGTAGCATTGGAGATGTGCAGTATCTTAGCAGACCATCATTCTCAGCTTTTTCAGTTGTGACTAAGATTAAAATGTGCTACAGACCTAATGGCATACAATTACTCTAAAAATAACTTAAGATTCTTCGCTTAGAAAAGTCTCTGAGGTTAATTCTAAATTAGGCTGTAAAAGCTGCCAGTGTGTTTGTGTTTCTCTGCCTGCTGCATGGTAATAATTTTTGCTTCTACATTCTTCTACAATACAGCTTTGAATTACGTAGCATTGAAGTCCTGAAAAGTTATGGCTGTACAAATAAATGAAACTAAACTGGGAAATTATCTTGGATACATCAACCTAAATACTCTATTGCATGTATGGGAATAGTTAGTTCCTGGCAAGATCTTTGCCTTGTACTAACTTGTGCTCTTACTATAATCGCTTATCACTGTTTGGCAAGTA
This sequence comes from Turnix velox, assembly GCA_013400935.1. Taxonomy (NCBI): domain Eukaryota; kingdom Metazoa; phylum Chordata; class Aves; order Charadriiformes; family Turnicidae; genus Turnix; species Turnix velox. The sequence continues at coordinate 90,768 of VZTY01019383.1, forward strand.
GAATAAATCAAGGATGATTCCCAGTGGGAATACACATACATGGGGCTTTCTGAAAGTTACTGTTAATAGTGTGGGTATGACCTGCTTTTTTGTCAGGGATCTTTTCTGTTAGGAGAACTGTCCTAGTTGCATGGTTTTCTAATATAAGATGTATCTCATTCTTCAGTTCCCTGATGGAAAATTTTGCATGCAGTAAGAAACTGATACTATCCTTGGAGGGCAGTGAGAGCTATGAAATCTTCCTTGGCTCACTTGTTTGAGTTATCATACAATTTATTGGTGTCTGCCTGGGCCGATTCTGGAGAGAACAATGAGCTTTTATAGTTTTTTTTACAGCAGAATGGGATTCATTCTACTCTGAGATACTTAGAGTATCTCTTTTTGGGTGTCTAGTTATACAATTTCTGTTCTACTTTGCATTCCTGATAAAGAGTGTTTCTCTAGATCTGTTGGTAGCTTGCACTGTATACTTAAAGCTGAGACTGTTATCCAGAAAAGTCTCGTGTTTCTTGCTGTTGTCTATGCACTGTACCCTTCTTTAGTCTATTGCAAGAATTTGTGTGGTTGCTAGGTGAACAGGGAAATAACTTGGTTTACAAGTAGCCTGTGGGGGGAAAAAAGGTAAGTATTGAAATGTATGTGGTGAGTTACCAGCTTGAAATTTAGTAACTGTGGAAACAGTTTTTTGCACTTAATATAGGTTTTGAAGTGAATAGCTGGAAGTGAAGTGGCTGGGGTGGGAGTGCCAGTTCACAATTGTTGCAGCTTCTTGTGATGGTGGCCCCTATCTTTAATTGCTTGGATTCTGCCTAAATTAGTGCCTAATCCCACTATTGGCCACCTGGTTGCTTCATGCTTTTAGAGGTATTTGTGTAGTCCTTGTAATGCTTAACATAATGGTCTGTAAGTGTCTCTATCTCCGACTCAGACTCTTCTGTAGTAATGAGTTGATATAAAGCACCAGATAGTAATTGCAGGTGTTACAGTAACAGGTGTCCCTAGGAAGAGGGCAGTTGTCTTGACTGCTTCCTCGAGGCATATAGAACTGCACTGAACATTGTTGGTTAAGAGTGGATTTCCAAATATCTTTTATTTCTTTACAGCAAATTACTCATGCCCGCAACACAGTATCTAACTTCAAGAGGTTCCATGGCCGAGCATTTAATGATCCTTTTGTTCAGAAGGAAAAAGAAAAGCTGAGCTATGATTTGGTTCCTATGAAGAATGGTGGAGTTGGAGTAAAGGTAAATTTGTAGTATATCTTTTTTGATTTTGTAGCTAAACTTAAAAGCGTACTTTTCAGCAACTACTCTTAAAAAGTACTGATTTCATTTAGTTCCTCCAAATGTTTTCTTTAACATTTCTGTTAAGGAAGAGGTCTCAAATGAATAGACAGTTTTAACTTTACATAGTGGATGTTAACTACCACATTAAGGCTCATTTGCAACTAATTGCTGAAATGTGAGCTTTCTCTGTTGGCAGATTGCACATCCAGCTCAAGCATCCTGGCAGAAGACTGCTGAGATAATTAACTATAAGGTTATGTGGTTTTATCTCATAGTATTAACCTTTCTGTCGTATGAGGAATGCATTTGCAGCAGTCTGAGTAGTTACAAATTCCTTGTAAAGACATAGGAACTCATCTTTAGAATAATTCTCCTGAACAAGTGACACGTTTTAGTGGACTGCCTGGCATAAGTTACTTGCAACAGGTATTCAAAAACAGCTTGTACCAAGTTGTAGGTTTGTCTCTTCCTTGCATTTCAAGGAGTTAGGTGAGATAATGCTAGATTTTCCTAGAATAGGTGCTGTAAATAACACTGTATTAATTTACAGAAGTATTTAAAAGTGTTGATAATGAAGCTGTGCAGGCATGATGCTGCTTCACTAATAAAGATTCTATCTTAGGTCTACGTTTGTAGTTTGCTGCTTTTCTGTATTTGAACTTTGGTAAAGATTGGGCCTAGATAATGAATAAATAATGGAAGATTATATCTAGAAATCTCACTGGAAGAATCAGAATAGAGGAGACGCTTTTTCTTAATGCTGCTTGTGACTTGTGAGGTTAACTGATAAATTCAGACAGTAATTAATGTTTTCCTTTAACATGTGTGTAGGAGTCATACTGTATGAGAAAGTCTGTTTCTGAGAGAATAGTGCTACTTGGTTTTCCTTTGTTAAGAGAACAAATGTAGTGGCATTTTTTTCCCTGTTGAACTGTTTTTAAAGTTTTAAAAATTATTCTGTAACATTCAGTAAGACGGATTTAGAGAACGATTTTGCTAATAAAACAAATCCTTATTTTTTGCCCACATTTGACTAATGTAAATAAAAGACTTACTTTTTAAAGGAATCATCTGTTTATTCACTTCATCATTGCTGCTTATTCTACTGCACTGAAAAATTGGAGATTCAAGAGTAATGTAGTGGTAAAGGAGCAAGCTTCTTGCTGAGCTCTATGTGAAGCTTTTAGTAGTGCATAGGTGTACTGTTGTTTCACCTTTCTTCCTTTCAGGTACTCTTGTCACATTTGAGTAAAAACAAATTAAAATAGGAAGTAATTCTGGACTTCTCTGCCATTGGCAGCAGTTTGAAAATGTCTTGCTTCAGTTATGTTTTAGACTTGTCACTTTTTAAACCACTTCCCTAGATACTTCCTTCATCTAGGAAGGAACTTAATAGAGTTGATATGGTTCTTGATGTTTTAAGTCTCAAAATTGAACTCTTGTTTCTGTACGCACTCAACTGGGAAATGTAATTGTGAAGTGAGGCTCTATAGTGAGATAGTTGAGTATGTCATGATTAATTGTGTATTAGTCATCATTGTATCAAAAAACCCACCAGAAACTAGTTTTCCTCCAGTTGAACTAATGGAATAAATATGCCTGTTTCTTCTATCTAGGTCATGTACATGGATGAGGAGCATATCTTCAGTGTGGAACAGATTTCAGCTATGTTACTGACTAAGTTAAAGGAGACTGCAGAGAGTAACTTGAAAAAGCCAGTAACAGACTGTGTTATTTCTGTAAGTAATTGTAGTCGACAGGAACATTGTCTTCTGACTTCGGCTATTGAGGGCATTCTGTTTCTATTCGTGTAGAGTGAAATAGAACACTGCATAAGTACTTACAAAGGGATTAATCCTAACTAGCTTTAGAGCTTTTGGCTTAAAGAAATACCAGGGCTGCTTTCATATTTTGGACCCCAACTGGCTTCAAGAGATGTCTGAACTTTCAGACCTTGAACATTTCTGGGATCCAAGTCTATGGTCCTCTGCTGCAGTTTGTTTCCATGGCTAAGAACAGTAAATACTCATTAAAGACACCTTTGTTTATCAAAGTTTGCCCTCTGGCTGCTGAAAACTTGAATTCTGTTTGTGTTCATCCTCTTAGTAAGTTAATTCATTTTTGAATTTATGACTGTACAGAAAATGACCTCAGATAAAGAACAATTGTTCCATTGTAAAGTCTGACTATAAAGTAACATCTGCTCCTGTGTTCTCAGTAACTCTGTGAGCAACTTTGTTTCATGTTGCATCCAGGAATGTTCTTTATTATTAAAAGAATTTGTTCTGCAGTGGATACTTGGAAAGCAGTCTAGTGATGTGGTTTCTGTCCCTGGTGACATCAGAGATGATTGTCCAGGGCAAATGCTAGAGATCTGTAGCAAATTTTCAACAACATATTCCTTCAGAATCTTGTGCTGCTTCTAGCTCAAAGTAATTCTGGGCAAAACAGATACTTTTTTGCTCTCTTGCTTCTTTGCATATCTCATTTGGGTTTTTTTTTCCCACCTTTACTTTCTTGGACAGGAATGTATTACTAATTCTGGTTATTTTTTATCTGTCTCCATAATGCCCAGTTTCATATTTTGCATCAGTAATTAAGGTTCCTAGCATTTGTATATGAATGACTACTTTGTTTCTTAGTAGTATGTGCTCATGTAAACTAGCTGGTGCTTGTTTAGTTCCATCTTAGCTTGATTGAATGGAATATTTGAGGTCTCTATTCAGTACAGTGGTTGCATATTGAAAGACTTGCAGTGAGCAAGTGTATTCCTCAAGGGGGACAAATAGAAACCATTTTTAATCTTAATCATTTCAGATAAAGTATGATGTCTCATTTTCTGGAAATAACTTCCTATTCTCGCTGCCTTTCTTCAGGTTCCATCATTTTTCACAGATGCTGAAAGGAGGTCCCTTCTGGATGCAGCTCAGATTGTTGGTTTGAATTGTCTTAGATTAATGAATGATATGACAGCAGGTAAGTAGGGTAAATTAGCTGCTTCTGCGAATGAAAGGCCTGATAAAAGGTGCATTTAGGTATCCTAATAAGCTTGACTTGAAGAATCATACATTGAGACATTAATGGTCTAAAAACTTTTTCTTTTTCTCCTGATTTACAGCCTTTCATTTTAATATTGTGTGTGAAGGGTTGTAAGAGTTGAAGGTTTAGTGGTAGTTAAATCCCTGAGTACTCAGGAGTCATCACATGTGCCTGGACTATTTGTCTGTTCAGTTTGCTGTCCAGATTTCATGGAAGAAACCTTATGATGCACAGTTGAGAGTCTTAAACACTTTTAAAGGAAATTCCTTGATATAGTCAACACTTTGTGATTTCCAAGGCTTTTGTCAGCATAGTCATGGCTTTAAAACACAAAAAGGCAGTTAATATCCTTTGCTAATTTGTTTGGAACTTTGAAAACACATTGACAGAATTAAGATTTATTTTTTTTAATTTAAAATAAGTATTCTATCTTTCTGCATATTTCTGTTTGTATCTGTTGAGAAAGCATTTGTTGCATGTTTTAAAATGGTATAACTAGCACTTACCTCCTGGGATAGAGATTGGGAAGTAAAGCTCTGTAGCAGAAGACAAATGCTTTCTTCTCTGACTGCCTACATTAGTTAGATAAATTAGATAAATAAAAGCTACATTTGGGTGAATGTTCCATGCAGGCATTTTTGGTGCATGGCAAATGGATTCATGCTTCTGAATTATCTTTTTTTAAGGGATATCTCCATGGTAATGTGTGGGATTTCTAGTAGACATACTTATTTGATCAGTATTATGATCTTTATTAAGCACTATATAGATGTACCTAATGAAGAGGAAATCTGTATAGCAAAAGCTTTGGGTGCATGTTTCTATCATCTAGCACTAGCTTCTTTGTTTATATTGCAGAGTGCTACAGAGAATGTGTGATAGTATGAATTCTTGGATTGGGTGTGGGCTCTGTGTTAGCTACCCTTTGTCCCATGTGCATGGATTTTTCATAGTTTAAGGTTATGTACATCTAGCATGACTGTAGAGAAATGAGGAGGGAGAAAGAATATTCAGCTCTTTTTATTCTTCAGATTTTTAAAATATTTATTAATAAACTTTGTATCCATTCAGAAAAATTAGTTTAGCACTCAAAAAAAAAAGTCGTTTCCAAAGTTGGCAGTCAAAAAAGGATACCTTTCCAACTTCTTTCTGTGTTGTAATTCTTCATACCTGATTCAGGGATGATCTCTCATGATATAAACCAGCTAAGAGCCTGGCCAAAAAGACTTGTCACTTTTGTCTGATGGAACGCATCAGCCCAGTCTTTAGTCTTGTGGGAACTTGAGTTTTCCAGGTCTTCTAGCAAGGGTTTCTGGAAGCTTTACCATTAGGATCAACAGACCCAGCACAGCAGATAGCTCTTGTTCCCTTAGCAGGATCAGCAACCTTTCCTTACTGTGTAGCATATAGTAGTCCTAATTTCCCTTTCTTTACCTTGCAAGGCTAACAAGTAGTATTCAAGCTTTTCTGGTATTTTTAATGTAAGAATATTTTATTATATTTAGGGCAGAAAAGTAAGGTTTGTTTTTAAGAAAAAGGCAAATTCTGCTGCAATGTATCAGTTTTGTTCGTGCATCTACTTTTAGCTTAGAAAACAAATGCAATGTGTTCAGTCTGCTCAGAATTACAAACATTGTGCGAGTGAACAGATCCATACACAATTTCAGTCAAATATAGATCCAATATTGCAGGGACATTACATGAAGCAGTTTTCATTTGACTACCTTTGACTGACTGCTTGTGGGAGTGCTAGTAGTTGGGGTTTAATAGTCTCCGAAGAATCCACACAGATGAGAATGAGCACACAAACCACATGGAAAGCTTATTAGACAGTGGAGTTGATAAATCCCTAGTCTCTGAGCACTGGGAAACTTGACTGTCCTTGTTCCCTATGTTCTGAAATTACTGCTTTTGATGCAAGAGAAGGAGTTGATGTCACTTTCTCAAGTGTGAGGATGTCAGTGTGAATATAAAACACTGCTTTTCAGAGCACGTATTCGAAGTTTTTTATACCATCTTCTCTAGAGCCTGATAATCTGTCTGTCAGTTATCTTCATTTTGTGATTTTTCATCTTTCACAAGTGTATGTTCTTGCACATTTCATCTCATGCCAAAATCTCAGCCTTTTCTATGTAACCATGTAGCCAAAACCCTCTAGAATTTTATTTATCTACAGTTACTGCATTAGCCTCATGCAGATAAGATGTTCTTCTTCTCAGATCCTACAACACACATTTGTAGAATAAGGTTTCCATGTACATAAAACCTTGTATTAGGTGTACATCTGGAGTTGCCCTGTTGCTCTTGATCGGAAGCTTAATGTTCCCAGAGATGTAGTATTTAATTAAGAATTCACTAGAGATTGCTTTAATATCTAACACTTGTTCTGCAGTGGCTCTGAATTACGGAATTTATAAGCAAGATCTTCCAGCTCCAGAAGAGAAGCCACGGATAGTGGTGTTTGTTGATATGGGACATTCTGCATTTCAAGTATCAGCCTGTGCATTCAACAAGAGTAAGCTGAAGGTAGTAAGATAAAAGGTTCTGAGATGTTACATAGCCTGTGCGCCCACCTTGTTTTTAAAATTCTGAAGTAATTTACTGTATGAGTAGATGCAACAAGTCAAAAGGAAAGATTTTTTTTTTCAATGCCCTCCATTACAACAGTTTCAAATGGAGGCTGTAAATTTCTTGGAATACACTGATGTGAGATCTACAGTACAACTGCTGTATCTTACTTTGTTTTATCTAAATGAATGTGTATGGATTAAAATTGTGAATGCTTAGTATTGTCAGATGGTTCCTTAGTCTTCTGTAAAAATGAAGAGTGATTTTTTTTTTGTTGTTGATATGATTGAAATACTTAAATCTGTGCAGTGAAAGGTGTAGTGACTCATCCTGGAGGTCTGTAATTCCATTTGATTTTTACTGTGTGTAATACGGAGTAATTTCTTTCTTTCAAACCAGGTACTTGGCACAGCATTTGACCCTTTCCTGGGTGGAAGAAATTTTGATGGAAAGCTAGTAGATTACTTCTGTGCTGAAATAAAAGCAAAGTACAAACTGGATCCAAAGTCAAAAGTTCGAGCTCTTCTTCGTCTGTATCAGGAATGTGAGAAGCTTAAGAAGCTGATGAGTTCAAATAGCACAGACATTCCCCTAAATATTGAATGTTTCATGAATGATACTGATGTATCTGGAAAAATGAACAGGTGAGTTATCTGTAAGACAGGTAGTTCCTCTGATAATCCTTTAAACTTATGTGTTTCTTTCTGTGTTTTGAAAAATACATAGTGCTAAAGCTAAGTGCAACTGCTGAAAAGCTGTGGCATTTCAGTAATGCTGGAATAACCAAGGTGGTAGAATATGCTGTTCAGCTATCTGAGCAACCTCTCAGTGTAATAATGCAATGATACGAAGCTTGTATCCTTTCCGTAAAATTACACATTTTTAAAACCATGAGTTTATGTATGCAAACCTCATCCAGGGGGTTGGCTGCAGGTTTTGGCCATCTGTGTGTTTTAGGTAACCAAAATCCTGTTCTGTTCTTAAAATGGCAACATCTGAAGCTTTCTTCCCTTTTTCTGTTCTTGCTGTGCTGTGGATATTGGCATAGAAATGAAAGGCAGAAATGGTAGTTCTATAGGATATGATTATGGCCTGAGTATAAATGAAGTCTGTGTGTCTGTCTCACTCATAGGTCTGACTTAATTTGCAGTCACACTTATCCCTGTAACTTAGTCAAATAGTATTGAGCTAACCATTTGCCATTGTAAAGGAAGTATCACTGTATTCTTATCTGTAACCTCTTCTGAGAGGCAAATATATAGCACCTGCCGAAACAATGCCTGGATCTTACTTAACTACATTGGTAGCAGCATAGGAAAATCAGTAGGTAGCTGCTTATGTACTGCTTTGTCTATGGTTGTCGCTTCAGCCTGCTCACAAGGGTTTAGGTTTGAGTTTCTTGCAGTCTAATTAGCAGACCTGGTCAGCGTCAGTTTGGCAATGAGAATACTGGGACATATTAGTGGAATACTGTGAAATATTAGTGGGGAAACAGACATTCTTTGGTTAATTCTGGATTTTTTTTCCTTAGGGCACAATTTGAAGAACTGTGTGCTGACTTGCTGCAAAGGATAGAGATGCCTCTGCTTTCTCTAATGGAACAAACACAACTGAAAGTGGAAGATGTAACTGCTGTAGAGATTGTAGGAGGAGCAACTCGCATTCCTGCTGTCAAAGAGAGGATTGCTAAGTTCTTTGGCAAAGATGTCAGTACAACACTGAATGCAGATGAAGCCATAGCTAGAGGCTGTGCTCTGCAGGTATAGTACTGACAACACTTGGAACATTTCTTGGGAGCACTTTTTTTGAAGAATTAGGCAAGCAGTTGCAAGAAATTGCAGAAGTGATCCCTTTTTAAAATACAGAGGGGAACAAACATGTTAACTGTGTCTTCTATGGGCCAGAGAACTCCTGCAGTGCACTACTTCACTGAAAGTGCTGTTGCTGGGTGCATTCTGTGAGCAGTCCACTCTTCTTAAAAGACAAGGTTCTAGGTATCTTTAATGAGAAAAATGTGTCACTGTCAAATTGGGGTAAGAAACCCCACTTATTTTTGAACTAAGGAAAGCGGCGCTTCCGTTCTTTAAAGTCCTGATACTCACTTAGACTGTTACTTTCTTTCACTAGCTACGTTATGAATAAGGGCAAAAGTCCTGCTAACCTAAACATATGAGCTCTTCCTGTTTTCTTATCATACTTCATTGAAATGAAGAAATTTGCCTAGTTCTATATAAGTTAAGTCAGCATGGTTCTTTTTCCTGTTCAAAGATACGTAGCTGTCTTGGGCAGGTGAAGCAGAGCAGTTAACCAACCTTAACACATTTTTGTTTTCTGTTTAGTGTGCGATTCTTTCTCCAGCTTTTAAAGTGAGAGAATTCTCTGTGACAGATGCTACATCATTCCCGATATCTCTACTGTGGAACACAGAAGCAGAGGATACTGAAGGGTAGGTAGCTCCAGCTGCAATTCTGTGAAGCTTTTGACTTTTAGAATTCAAGGAAAATGTTCTTGTTCCAGTTTAAATTAGGATTTTGGCAAGCTGATGCAGCAAACCTGTAGACCGTGTACCAGAGATGGTTGAGAGTGCTGTGTGGTAAAGATGAGTGTTAAGAATAGAGATTTTTTGAAATTATGGTTGAATGACATACCAACTGACACCTTGTCTTGCTCTGCCCTTACTATGTTTTGAAATATAAAATGAACTAGAACTACTGGACTTTGATTTCCCTTTTCCTTCGTACCTGTAATTTTTTTTCTCAAGGTGTTCCTAACTAACATCTATTTGAATGCTTGTTTTAGTAGAATCATTATGGTCTATGTAAATAAATGTTCTGAGCTTACATAGATATTTTTTGTCTAAAAATACAAGCAAGGATTCAACTTTCAAGAGCTTCTTAAGAAAAACTTTTCAATTGCAGTGTCTTATGACTTGGACCTCTCTGCTGTTAACGGCCATGTCTGTGGGAAATGTAGATGTTGGGTAGTCTGTAATGTGAGGTCTGAGTTTAGAGTTCTCCACAGACCTGTTCATACCTTTCTCATATCCTTTGTAATTCAGCCTTATGTTTTCGGTAGAGATGCAGAACCTAATTGTTCTGTCACATGCTTGAGAGCAGCCTATAGGTTCACATTCTAGGTGTGAAGCTCTTCTTTATTTTAGGTTATCAGATCAGATCCCTCTTAATTATAAGAGAGAGAACTTAGTTGGAAATTAGAATCCAACTGGCATAACAGCAGACAGATGCTAGAGGAAGAGCATAAAATAAAGCTGGTTTTCTTTCTGTCATGTAAGGAATGAATAATAATCTGGTGCCAGGTTCTTAGTCAAACCACAGAAAGTAAATGAGTAATGGATTAACAGGGCTATAATTAGACTTAGACTTTGGAGGGGAGAAAATTATGGTCAGAGTTATGCTTTTCCAAGTTCAGAATAATGCCTTTGTGGGAAGCGAATTCTGGAGATCTGCTGATAGTGTGTCACTGAATTGCCACCTACATGTAAACTTACTTGCTTTTGAAACTCAAAATTAATGGAATAGGATAGCTTCCCATTATGGTACACAAGAGCAAAGCATTCTTTTTTCTTACCATGCAATAGTGAGGTCTCTTTCTTGGCGTTGTCAAAAGGGTAAAGGTGTCAAAATATGTTGACTTTTTTGTGGAGATCAAAGCTTTTCAGCTCAAATACTCTGCTAAAAGTAGTATTTTTTTCTTAATTTTATAGGGTTCATGAGGTGTTCAGCAGAAATCATGCAACACCTTTCTCCAAGGTTCTTACGTTCTATAGGAAAGGTCCATTTGAGTTGGAAGCTTTTTATTCTGATCCTAAGGGAGTCCCGTATCCTGAGTCAAAAATTGGTAAGCAAGTAATTAATTGTCCTGAATTGCACTGTCTCGCATTTTTCTGTGCTTTCAGGGGCTGACATGGTGTTAACCTAGTTTTAATCAAGGCAGCCTGAAATAGTAGCAGCTACAAGACTGCAGCATTGGTTTGAGTTGACTGGGTAACATTTATAAGTAGCTCTTTCACCCTTTTTGACAAATTACAAAGTTGACAGTATTGATACTTCCAATATCATAATAGAAGTTTGCTATGGTAAAGACAGGACAGTTAAATAACTGCTCTTGTGTTCTAAGCATGCAATTAAATTTTGAATGTTTGCATGTAAATTAAGATACAGCTATTCTTAAATGCAGAGTAATTGTTCTTAGAAAGCATTACTTTTTTTTTTTCCCCCAGAGTGGTGGCAGAAATTACGGTTGTATTGTCAAATACTTGAGTAAGATTCATCCTGTTGATTAACAAATACTCTTAATATGCGGCATTACTAGAATTGTAGTGTTAAAGATGAGCTTTAGAAACATTCTTTAAATGTGTGGGAGAATATATAGGGCAAAAGCATCTCCATCTAAGTTATCAATATGTCAGCTAATGCTTAATGCAGTACAAAATTATCAAAACCTATTATCCTAACAGAAAACATCAGTTATTTTCTCTACATAAAATCAAATTATGTTTTTGTTTCAGTGAGAGTCAGAAAGTTCAAATACTGTATGTCGTAGAAACCAGCATGGTATTTTGTAGTTACAAAACCAGCAGAGTTCTTTTCATTTTACGATAAAGATAAAGATAGTGGGATTTGTGAGTGTTCAATTTGTATGGCTTTAATAAATTAAGTGTTTAATTGCTCTTCTGAAAATAGGTAAGAATAGAACTGAAAATCAGACTGGTTTCAGCTCAGACTCCTAATGAGTGGGTCAGTGGTTCTGATGAGAGTTCCAAAAGGGAGGACAGGTCACAACTACAGTATTTGATTTACAAGAGAGTGGGGATTAGCTTTAGCCTGTAAAACAAGGAAGTAAAAGCTCATATGTGTATGTGCTAGATGTGTTGATGGGAAGGAATGGTGTTTGTGTATCCAGCCTGTGATTAAATAAGTGAACTTGTCCTTTGCAGCAATACAAGCACAGGCATCTCCAGGTTGCTGCTTCAGTGGTACACACACAACCATATAGTAAGCAGGAAAAACACATCTGCTTGTAATGTTCAACAGATGTAATTCTTCATATATACTGTTAAACTAGTTGCCTGTCATAGTTTCACAGTGATTGTTTCAAATATTACAGGAGCTGCAAAACAGCTATAGTCTGCATGAGAGTAAAAGGTAATAGGGGACTTAAATGGATGTTGAAAGCTGAAAAGAACATTTCTAAAAATACTATATTGGGCAGTAACTTTGTATTAAAAAGACATACCATTTAACATTGGCATTTTTAGACTGTCTTTGCGTAATTTTCCTTTATCCTACTATAGCATCATGGATAAGACAAGCAAGGGTGAGCAAAGTCTTAATCTTGTATTTGCTCTGTATTATTTTCTGTCTCTTACATATAAATAAATATTCTCCCTTTTGATTTACAAGGTGAAGTTGTCTGAGAAGCAGCATGCTTTTGGGAGTTGTAGTGTTTTTTCCACCTCTGGGTTCATGATACTGGCACAGGGGCTTCATTGTTTATTTACAGAATGTCACCTGTGAAGGATGGAGATATTTTCCTGGCTCTAATAGTGCCTATTTAATTCCACTGTGTTGAGTATTCATTCTTTTGTTTGTAGGTAGGTATGTTATCCAGAATGTGGCAGCCCAGAAAGATGGAGAAAAGTCTAAAGTGAAGGTGAAAGTCCGTGTCAATACTCATGGCATTTTCAGTGTGTCCACTGCTTCCATGGTAGAACCAGTTAAAAGTGAAGATGGTGAAGATGCTGGTGTTGAGACTGAAGTGGAATCTCAGGACCAGAGGCCTACTGAAAATTCAAGTGATGTAAGTTGGCTTTTCTTGCATGTGAATGTTCTTACTGATGAAAGTATATGCTGTTGAAACCTACTGTGGAAGAAAAAAATGTTCTTCTAAGGAAAAAAAAATGTTTACCTGAGATGTCCCTAGTGATCTGTAAACGTAAGAGGGGAAAATTTGTGCTGTTTTGAAAGTGCATGGATTTCAAAAGTCAATAACTGGGCAGAGTTGCCAATTAGCAGGTGGGTTGCTTGAGAGTGGGGTTGTGGGCTGCTGTAGTTACCAGACTCTTCCAAATAGGAGAATTTTGTTTGGATTATTAATCATCTGTGCTTTTTGTGTTAAAACGATTTGTGCATAATCCTTACTAATAGTAAAGTTTTTTGAAATGTGTGGAAGGGAGAGGTGTATTATTTTCTACAGTTTTGAAGGGGAAGGGAAAAATGGGGAATAATGCAACATTGTTACAGTGTACTTGATGATGTTTTAATAGATTTCTGAGGGGGAAAAAGACCTTAAAAGCTATGACTCAGTAAATTAAGAGTCACTTTTTCTAAGAGAAAGTGGTAGTATATGCACACACGCACAAGAGTATTACGCTGGCACTGGTAACATTTTCACCAAGTCCTTTGGAACTTGCACCTAGTCTGTATCTCCGTTAGTTAAAGCGTGTGTATTTCTGCGTGTGCACAGAATGCTTTGTAGGGCACTTTGTACAGTACATGCATCAAAAGTGAAGTGCCCCATAACTTTTATGTAATACAAGTGCACATGCCTTCTACATCCTTTGTGCCTGGGCTTTCATTTCAGAAAAATATCCAGCAAGAGAACAGTGAGGCTGGAACACAGTCCCAGGTACAAACTGATGGTCAACAAACGTCACAGTCTCCCCCTTCATCAGAACCTCCCTGTGAAGAAAACAAAATACCAGATGTCAAGAAAGTGAGTGACTATTTACCTCTGTTGAAAATGTTATGCTCTATGATGGTGGCATTTAAAATGTTAACATATTTCAGGAAAAAGTAAGGAACTTGGTGCTTGGCCCTTTCATGTTTTTTCTGGTGTGAAGAGTGATGTATGTTTATCATGATGGTTTTTGTAAAGAGTTTTCAAAATAATTCCTCCTAGAAGTCCCTCTCAGTCACTTCCTTGTCTTTATGCAGTTTTGTACAGCTAATTGGTTTGGGCTGTATTACAACAGCTATAAGAGGCTGAACTGACCTGCTGAGAGAAGTTGGGTTCAGCAATTCATCAACTTGAAAGGAAATAATCTTTGTGAAAAACATATGTCTATGTGATGTTGCTAGTAGTTTATTTGATCTACGTAAGGTGAAAAACATTTTGGGTTAAAATCTTGCTGCTGTCAGCATCACCAGTGGAGTGCTAGGTTTCACATGGGCACTTCTGGAAATGCTGCAGATAGATGGTATAGTTGAGAAACATCTTCCATATAGCTCAGAACTTGAAGTTGACTGTTGGCAGGCTAAGATAGGCGAAGTTCCTAAAGGAAAATCATAGAATCATAGAATGGTTTGGGTTGGAAGGGACTTTAAAGATCATCGAGTTCCAACCCCCCTGCCATAGGCAGGGACACCTCCCACTAGACCAGGCTGCCCAGTGCCTTGTCCAGCCTAGTCTTGAACACCTCCAGAGAAGGGGCATCCACAACCTCCCTGGGCAACCTGTTCCAGTATTTCACCACCCTCACTGTAAAGAATTTCTTTCTTATGTCTAGTCTAAATCTATCCTCCTCTAATTTATATCCATTGTTTCTAGTCCTCCCATCCGATATTATGTTAAAAAATCCTTCCCCTGCCTTTCTGTAGGAACCCCTCAGGTACTGATAAGTTACTATGAGGTCCCCTCTGAGCCTTCTCTTCTCCAGGCTGAACAACCCCAACTCCTTCAGCCTGTCCTCATAGGGCAGTTGCTCCAACCCTTTGATCATCTTCGTGGCCCTTCTCTGGACCCTCTCCAATAGCTCAATATCCTTCCTGTGTTGAGGGCTCCAGAACTGGACGCAATACTCGTGGTCTCACCAGCGCTGAGTAGAGGGGTAAAATCACCTCTCTTGACCTGCTGGTCACACTCCTCTTGATGCAACCCAGGATTTGGTTGGCCTTCTTGGCTGTGAGTGCACACTGTTGGCTCATGTTGAGTTTGTCATCAACTGACACACCCAAGTCTTTCTCTATGGAGCTGCACTCAAGCCACTCTCCACCCAGCCTGTATCTGTGCTTGGGATTGCTTCGACCCAGACTTCATGTTTTGAAGATTCTGGAAGATCACAGAAAATCTCTTCACATTCTTAATAGTAATGTTTGTTTCATCATAGTGCTACTTCATGAAAAGGAAGTCAGGAAAATTATTTTATTTCTCTTCTCTCTAACTCAGACAAACGAGAAGAAAGGTGATCAGCCTCCAGAAGCTAAAAAACCCAAGATAAAAGTCAAGAATGTGGAGCTGCCTATTGAAGCTAACTTGGTTTGGCAGTTAGGAAAAGATCTCCTCAACATGTATATTGAAACAGAGGTGAGTTGGAGTGTGGTTTAGACCTCCTCAATTGCTGTTATCAATTAATGTGCTTTTTATCTCAAGCTGTGATCTTCTACTGTAACCATGAAGTGTGAGCTTTGATTTACAGTGAGATAACACAGAGTCTAGTTTTAATACATAGCTGACAAATGTTGATCAGAAAGACTGAAATGTTATTTGTAGTGGTAGTATCAGAGCACTGGTCTGTGGAGTGACGTGGCAGATAGGTTCAAGTTGTTGTAATCTAGAGAAGTGCATCCCATTTCTTCATGAGTCTTCTCTGTAGCACTGGGTGTTTTAGCAGTTACGTGAGTCAAGGCCTCTGTGATTGTTGTGCTTTGCCTGTGGTTTGAATAATTGCATAGATGTTTTTGATTAAAATATATTCTGCGGTGATTCAGGGAAAAATGATTATGCAAGATAAACTGGAGAAAGAAAGAAATGATGCAAAGAATGCAGTGGAGGAATACGTGTATGAATTCAGGGACAAGTTGTCTGGACCATATGAAAAGTTTGTTTGTGAAAAGGTATGTAATGGTTTGGGCATCTTCTCTGAAAATTTTAAGACCAAATATCAGTTCTGTATTCTTTCATCAAGCTTTCTGACAGCTGTCTTGGAAATAGCTGAAAGGCATCACTCATTTAAAGGAGGATGGCTGGGACTGATCCAGAATTGGATTCAGGCTTAGCAAGTACTCAGTGTCCATGAAAATAAAACTTATCACCAATGGAGCAGAGATTTTTTTTTTAGTTCCAAATAAAAAGTAAGGCTATAAGGAGAAGCTGTATTGCTCTGTCCATAACCAAAGACATTAAAGCTGCTCCCCAAGTGTTAACCTAATCAGGGGCAGAAAGCCTTAGTGTTTATGCATGTGTTTCCCAGTTCAGAAGCTGATGCAATTTATCTGTCTTGATTAGGCAGAAGCTAACTTTTACAGAAGAATTAATGTGAATGTTCACCAGTGTCCTGTTACTGCAAGACAAACATTCAATTTGAGCATATGGTGAAGCTCTTCACCATGAGGGTGATTGAGGCACTGGAACAGGTTGCCCAGAGAGGTGGTAGAGGCCCCCATCTCTGAGGACATTCAAGGCCAGGCTTGATGAGGTTCTGAGCAACACGATCTAGAGCAGGATGTCCCTGCTTACTACTGTGGGATGGGGCTAGATGACCTTTGAAGATCCCTTCCAACTCTATGATTCTATGATTTTGATGTTTGTCATGTTGACTTCTATTGATATGTAGGATCTGCAGAGATTCTCTGCCCTCCTAACAGAGACAGAAGGCTGGCTGTATGAAGAGGGTGAAGATGAGGCTAAGCAGGTGTACATAGACAAATTAGAGGATTTAAAGGTAGGTCTGTTAGTATGCACAAATTTCAAGCTGCCAAAATATTACACAGTGATGTTAACGAAATTGAGTAACATGAAAGTTACTTTTTTTAGAAATTAGGTACTCCAATTGAAATGCGCTACCAAGAAGCAGAAGAACGACCAAAGCTGTTTGAAGAACTGGGACACAGGCTCCAGTACTATGCCACAATAGCTGCAGAATTCAGGAATAAAGTAAGCTGGCCTCAAAGTACCTTTATTTTGCCACACAGTGTTTCACTGAGGCTCACCAGCTGGCAGGAGCTTGAAATTTGCTTTTAGATAAGCTGCAGCCTGCTGCTATATAAGCCACAATTTTTAACACTGCAAATGTTTCCCAGTACTGGAAAAACCTTGCCTAGTGCATCATATCTTCAGTTGCTTGATGATTCTGGATTTTTTCAGGCCAAAATTGATATGCTTATAAAAAATTAAGTTTAGACACTGATTCTTCTAAAACTTCATTTGACTTTTATCAGTGTGCTCATAAGCTTTTTTGGGAGAAAGAATTGTGCCATGTCGAGAAGGATTAGTGTAAAAGCTAATCAAAATAAATTGAAACATCTAGTATTTGTTACATATGGATGTTAGGGAGAGTGAGTTGCCATCAGTATATAGAACCAGTATATGAAGATTACTTTCTCGATAAGCATTTCTGCTTTTACTCCCTGGGTTTCAATTTAATTAATTTTAATAGGTAACAGTTAATTGTGTAACTATGGCTTTGTTGGGAATGCTCTTAAAGCAGAATATATGATTGCTTTTCAGAGAAGTGTTGCAGTCTAAACTACCTTGAGTCCATGTAAGACTCTGCAGGAGGAAGAGGATGTTTCTTTTTTTATCTGCTCTGTTAATAATCTTGTTTCAATGTGACTTTTTTGTGAAGCCTTTAGATTCCATGTTAACTAGGTTTTGTGATTTATTATTGTGCAACAAAGCTTTATTTAATAATTTGTCTCATCTCCTGCTGCAGCAGGCCTGTTTTGTTGCCAACCTGTATTTATTTTGAAAAGTCAGTAGAGATTATAAGGTGTGGTCTTGTTGGCATAACTCGATGACGGTAAGTTTGACACTAACTAATACAAAATGTTCTTGTTTGGGCAGGATGAGAAATACATTCATATCGATGAAATGGAAATGATGAAAGTAGAGAAGTGTGTCAGTGAAGTGGTAGAATGGATGAATAATGCTGTGACTGCCCAGGCAAAGAAGAGCTTAGATCAGGATCCGGCTGTACATACAAGTGAAATTAGGGCAAAGCTACAGGTATGTACCATAAGAAACTAATTAAAGAAGCTGATGCTAAACTTAAGCTGGTCTCTGTCCCTATCTTTTTTCCCAGATTTCATCTTACTGCTCCAGTGTTTCTACAATTAGCTTGAATCTAGGACAGAAAGAGATTCTGTAGAAAGCATAGATAGGAGAAGCTCTGCTACATGGTATACATTTCTGTCAAGCTTACTGACACTTTCCTTTCAGTCACTTTAAAAAACTCAAGTTATTTTTCAGTTTTACTGGTAGGCACAAAATATTGATGAAAACCCATGTGAAATCCAAGATATTGTCCAATGGCTGAAGAACTTCTGTCCACAGAACTTCAGATAGTAGACTGATTAATTCATTTTGGTATACTTGTTATTTTAGACTTAGGAAACCAACACAGAAGCAAGTTTGAGTGCTTTGGACCAGGATTGTTTGTTCATACTAGTGAAACTCATGGGTTCTTAATATACTGTATCCAGCTCTGGACCCTCAGCACAAGGAGGACATAAATCTGTTGGAGAGGGTCCAGAGGAGGGCTACAAAGATGATGAGAGGGCTGGAGCATCTCTTCTACAAAGACATACTGAGAGAACTGAAGCTGTTGAGTGTGGAGAAGGGAAAGCTCCAGGGAGACCCCTCCACAGCCTACCAGTACCTGAAAGGTACTGGAAAGCTGAGGAGAGGGTCTGTTTGTCAGAGCATGTAGTGATAGGACAAGTGGTTTTAAACTAGAAACAAGGCAGGTTTAGATTGGATATAAGGAAGAAGTTCTTCACTATGAGGGTGGTGAAACACTGGAAGTGGTTGCCCAGAGAGATAGAGACCCCATCCCTGAAGGCATCTAAGGCCAGGGTTGCTGAGGCTCTGAGCAGCTTGATCTAGTGCAAGATCTCCCTGCTTACTGCATGGGGAGTTGGACTAGATGGCCTCTGAATGTACCTTCTAACTCAGTACATTGTGATACTAAAATATTTTCCCTTTCTTTCAGGAGCTAAACAATATCTGTGAGCCTGTTGTAACACAACCAAAACCAAAAGTTGACTCTCCTAAGGAAGAAAACCCATTAAATGAACGAGATGATTATAAAACGGAGGACATGGGAGAAGATGATAAAAATTCTGAAATGCCTCAACAAAATGGTGAATGTCATCCGGGTGATCAGAGCACCATCAACATGGACTTGGACTAAACCACTGCACTTGCAGCAAATTATTTCATCCCATGACAGAAAATATTTTTGCTGTTGTATGTGATGGGGGGTTGGGAGCATATTGTTTTGGGAACTATTTATATTTTTTTCTTGAGACTTGTCTGGGATATGTTGTGTTATGGGACAAAGGGTAGTAATAGTGTTGGTCATGACTATCCTAAAAGGAAAATTGCCTTGGTAACTTTCAGATTCCTGTGGAATTGTGAGTTCATACTAAGCTTAAGCTTCTGTGCAGAATCTGTTTGCATCACTAAAGATGAGAAGAAGCCCTTGCTCTGAAATAATACTGCTCCTTCAAAAGGTTGTAATCAAAACCTTCGTAGGTATTTGTAGATGCCAAGGTAGTTTTCTTTCATCTGGACATCTAATTGGATATGTCAGTAAGATTAGCCAGTGTCTGTCCAGTTCATAAGGACTTTTCCTGGATAGAAATGCTTCTGTTCTGAGGTTTTTGATTGTTGCAGTTGAAAGCTCTTGCAGAATAAGAAGATGGTGAAATGTGTTAGTAGCATGCAGAAACGCTTATGTTTCATCTCTTGCTAAACAATGCATTTTTGATGTGGGGGAAATACAATGAAGGAAATGCTGATTCTGTTAGTGTTACTGAGAAGCTTTTTAACGAGCTTCAAAATAAAGTTTGTTTTACTGGTATCTTCTGCCTTGTTGGATTTAGCTATTTTCAATACTTCTGGTGTAAGTGTTGCCCTTTGGGCAATTTGTGTTCCTGTGTATGAGTTGTGAGAAGGCTTAAAATGGAACAATTGTGCTGTCAGTTCAGAGTAACTTGGCTTAACAAGTTAACTCCTCTTAACTCCACTAGCTCAAGTTGGATGGATGGATCTTAAGGCATAGGACAAAATTGGTAACACAGACCCCTACAGCTGAGAGACCATCTTCTGTTCAAAATAAGATGTTAAAGACTGACTGAATACTTAGGCTCTGCTGCCTTTCATTACTGACAAATGAATGGCTAAACGAGGTTTCAGTCCATTCTGCTTAGCAAGTGGCTCTTATGAGACCTTGGAAAGGTTTTAAAAAAAATAAGAATTGCTCAGCTAGATCTCTGGTGTATTGAAGCTTATTTTTAGAGTCTTGGGAGTTGAGAAAGACACTAGTGGATTAGGCAGCTGAAGTATTTTTCTTGGAAGTGTCATTCTCTATTGATGCATTGGTGCATAAAGCCTATATGTAAACTTGTGACACCAGATTCTGGAAGGTTTGTGTCACTAAATATGAAGGAATATATATTTTTTTAAGGAGTTGTTCCAGCAGTGTTTTGTCTGCAACAACGAAACCAAATTAATAAGAAATTAATCCTCCTGGTGCTACTGAAGAGAGTGTGGGTCAGAGAGAGGACTGGTGATTTTCAAGGGCCAGCTAACCCTACTCATGGCACTAAAGTGTTTCCCTAGATCTCCTCACAGCCAAAGGCAGGAGCGACACTGCAGTGTGTCTGTGCACATTCCCACAATTGGTTTATCAAAATGTAAATCCTTGTTACTGACTGCTTTGAGGTGCCTGTTACTGACCTCTGCTGATCCATGAGACAGTTGTGTACAAGAGACAATGCTAAGAGTACTGTGATTGTTCCTCAGCCTTTTTCTAGAGTAGGAAGTCAGATCAGACTTCCAAGCCATGTTCAGAGTGAGGAAGAACTTTGTTGGTACTGGTAGAGTGGGAGTAACAAGGGTTAAGTCTCTGTAACAGACAATTGTAGAATCATAGAATGGTTTGGGTTGGAAGGAACCTTAGAGATCCAGCCTCCCTGACATAGGCAGGGACACTTCCCGCTAGATCAGGTTTCTCAGTGCCTTGTCCAGCCTGTCCTGAAACACCTCCAGAGAGGGGGCACCCACAGCCTCTCTGGGCAACCTGTTCCAGTGTTTCACCACCCTCACTGTAAGGAATTTCTTTCTTATATCAAGCCTAAATCTCCCCTCTTCCAATTTGCATCCATTACTCCTAGTCCTGCCATTAAAAAGGCCTAAGCCAGCCTTTCTGTGAGTGCTCTTCAGGTCTTGCTAAGTCACTATGAGATCCTTCCTGAGCTTTCTCCAATTGTGAACTTCTCTCCAGATTATAAACTTCTGTTGCTAATTCACCAGGATGCCTATGCAGAAAGCTTAGCCTGATGGGAAGAAAACCTTGTAGACAGTCAAGGTAGAATTCTATCATAATCATTTAGTCTTGGTTCTGCAAAAAGAAGCTTTATCAGCCCTAGAGTGATGCAATGTCCTGTGTTCAGTTACTTCCATGGGCAGTACTGCTCTAATTTAAATGAACCTTCATTAAAATGTTTTCACTGAGAACAGACAAATCTGTGGCTTTTTTTCAGGTTTCTGGAATGTTAACTATTGTACAGCAGCTAATGGTGTGGTAAGTGATTGATCCCATGTGATTTAATGACTTACTGAAATTCTCACCTGAATGAAAACACCTTTAATCTGAATGAAAGCAGCTATCAGTGATTCGATTTTCTTCTGCTTCCCTCCCCAAAATTTAATGATTTTTTTGCTTTCTAGTTTACCTTTTATTAGGCATGTGAGAAAATCACTTGTACATGTTTCTACTTTAATCACTGCATCAGTTATAGGGAAATAAGGGTGTTCAGGACTGCAGTTTTCTTTATGCTACAACATACCAAAGTACTCAGTAGTGCCACACATAGAGAGTAGCTTGAGTTGGAAAGGACCTTAAAGACAATCTAGATCTAACTTCTTGCTGTGGCCAGGAGCACCTCCCACTACACCAGGCTGCTCAAACACCCATCCAGCCTGGCCTTGAACACTTAGAGGGAAGGGGCATCCTCCACCTCTCTGAGCAGCCTGTACCAGTGTCTCATCACCTTCTTACTGAAAAATTTCTTTCTAGTATCTAATTAAACCTACACTGTTTCAGTTTTAAACCATACCTCTCGTCTGTCGTTTCAGTCTGTTAAAGGATCCCTTCTCATTTTCCTTCAGCTACTGGTAAGCTATTATAAGGTCTTCCCAGGGCCTTTTCTCCAGGCTGAATAGCCCAAACTCTCTCAGCCTGCCTTCATAGGAGGGATGCTGATCATTCCTCAAAGGACCCAAAAAAGTGTCAAGAATTAACATGTATTTCTTATCCAGAAATCTGTGTGAAGTGTACAAGGAGGTCAAAGTGCTGTGGAAAATTAACTATGTGAGAAGAAAATGCTCAAAAAGTAGTGAACTCCCTGTTGAAGAGGTGCTGAAAGAGGACTCAGCTTTCAGTTCAGGGTAATGCCAGCTGTGAAGGTGGTACGTGGGTCTGCAGTTAACTTCTGGGAAGAGGAGAAGCAGGAAGCAGGATCAAGAATAAGTGCCCCTGTTTTAAACAAGTTGTAAAGGAAGAAGGGACCTGAAATGTTGCTATGAGTGATCTTTGGCTCCTGCCTCTATATTTGTGTGAATTAAGACCATTGGTTCTATTAATTCTGTAGATTAGGATACTGGTCTGTCAGGTGAAATGCTAAACTTGAGTGGAGATTTTAACTTTTTTGTTAAATCTGGACACCTGATTACCAGGATATCTACTGCTGTGTAATGGTTGTGTCCCAAACGTGTATTTTATATTCTCTCGGCGATTAAGCCACAGCACAACTCTTTGAAATCTATTCCAAAAATAGATAGGTACCTGTTTATGTAATCTTTCAAGTGCAGTGTTATTTGTTGCATGGACCTTGATCAGTTCCCCAGACTAGCACTGGTTTTGGTGGATATTAATTCAGAAAGTTTTCATCATACTTTAAAAAGTGGTGACAGAAATAAACCTGCATAGGAGAAAACAGGATTTAAGTATAAAATTTTCACGTTTGAGTCTGTTATTTTTTTCATTAAAGAAGCATAACAGACGTAATAAAACTTCTTTATAGCTATGTGAAGCTATCATTTCAGATTTTGAAGTGTCTTTAGAGCTGACCTCTAGTTCTTCTGGCTGAAGAAAGTAAATTTTAAATATTGTTTGACCTTGTTCTTCTTCCACAGAATGTAAAATGTGTAAGGGAAAATAGAAAAAAGCCCAAAGGCACTCCCTGTGGAATGAAGAAACCCTGTCCTGTCACTCAAATGTTTCAATACAGGTGAAAGCTAAACCAGAAGAAGCAAGATAGAAAAGTAAAGGTGCAAGTATTAAATGCAATCCATGAATCTAAGCTGTAGGGAAATGGAGGGATCAGACTACTGTGGGACTGAAAGTGGCAGCTTTCCCCCACCCAGGAGCTCTGAGGGCATGGATGATCCCTGCACCCAGTCCTACCCTGCTGCCTGTGTCAAGGAACTGGGGCTCTGGAGAGGATCAGATCAGACACATCTCAATGATGCTTAAGTAGAAACAGCACCATGAATGGCACTTCATGTGATTTGAGAAGTGATTGCTGACAGTGACCTCTGGACCATGCAGAGGGCAGAGCTGAGGCCAGTGGGGATGGTAATTAAGTAACTTAATCGCATTGCCATTGAAAAGCAACTGGCCACAGGCCTATGTGCTTTGTGGGTGATTCCACAGCCCCAGCTGAGCAGCATAGCAACATACTTGGAATACAATTGCCTTGATGTGAATTTTCCCATTGATACATAAAACCAGCAAAATAAAGAATAAATCTGTAAGATTCCACTCAAAGAATCTGTCACTGAATGACGTTGCAAAGAGGCCACCCTGTGCAGGGATGAGCACAGACCTAATGAGTGCGTCAGGAGGAATGATGTTTTAATGCAACAAAGCATGTGGCATAGATCAGTTTTCACATTGAGTATAGAAAGGACTCGTGTGGGAAAATAGCTCCCACCAAGCTGCAAGGGTGTGAGTGTCACAGGATGCTCTGCCAAAGTCCTTGCTGAGATTTTCTGCAGTCCTTGCCTCCTACTGAATTCAAAGTAGCTTTTGCAACATTTATCCAATGGGCCATTAAATTGTTTTTTACTTGAAATGCTGCACAGGGGCAAACTTAGCTGTGCTGAGAACAAGCCACTGCAATAGCAAGGGCAGATTTCGGAGAGGAGAAAAGAGATTAATGGCAGGGAGGAGAAGGGATTTTGATTCGTTAGGTTTGTCATTTTACTATTTATAAAGCCACAAATCACAGACAGGACTTTGCTTATTTAAATCCTTATTTTTTCTTATCATGTTTGCTCAGATGCAGACACACATACACTTTATCTAGGTAAAAACAATCCCTATTTCATATGTTGTGGTGGCTCCCACTCTGGATTCCCAAGGGCATAATCCTTGGTTCTGTCAGCATGCACACACCTATCACAGAGAATGTACTCATGAGGAGCAACAGCCCTGCCATGGAGCTACCACAGAGCTCCAGACTCAGACATCCAGTCTGTTTTTCTGACTAACCAGTAATTTGAAGCCCATGATTGTACAGCACAGGCTGTTTTGATGGCCATATGCTGTATCATAGGACCAAACCCAAAGAGGGGATGTGTGTCAGCAGCAGCTCATCAGAGAGAAGATGCTCTTCCACCATCTTCTTCATGCAGGGATTGTCTGGAGCTAGCAGAAGGGTGCCAAGCTCAGCTCTGCATGCTGTGGATGTGCCAGTGGGTGACCCTACAGGTACAAAGCTGAGCAGGATACAGGAGCTGTAGGAACCCACAGGAAAGCAAACAGTGATTGCAAAAGTAGTTCTTGGTATTGGTGGAACTGGAGTCTGTTATGAGATCCATAGGGAATGAACTTAGAATTAGAAGTGAAGGTCACAAACTCTCCTCCACTGATTGCGTTTTCCCCACAAGGTATTTATTTGCTGGTGCTCTGTAAAGTGCTGGCTATCTCGTTTTTATTATTCACTTCAAGTATTCTCTGAGTATTTGTCTTCTGAGAAAATTATTAGTTTCATTCAAAGCTTTAATGTAAAGAAGGGGAGGGAATCAATAAAACATACATGTTTAATGAAAAAACAACCTCAAAACAGTTAAAAAGATTAGAGAAAGTCCTAATCTCAGGGAAAATCAGAGCTTTCCTGCAGGATGGATCACCATGTCATTCCAGGGCCTGAGGTCCTGCATACTTTGCCACGTAGGGGAAATGGATTGTGAAGTCACTAATTGAAGAGATTTCTTTCAAGAATCTGAAAAATCAAACATCTGAATCTACATCCACACAGATTAAGAGCAGAGGGAGAGGGGAGATTAATTGTAACCACAAACTGACAAAACTGACAAACAGCCAGTTCATGGTTTTCTAAAAAAACCCCACATATAGTCCTTCTTTCTATTCTTTACAAAGCAAAAATCCCTGTAGTGCTTATTTTAAAAAACTCACCATATACCACAAAGCTGTGATGTGTGCTGGCACGTGCACAACTTCCCAATATTAACTCCTGCCTTGAGGCCCATTGGAAGTGAGAGTCCCAGCTCTGGAGCCCAGTGAACTTGTAGAAATGTAAGCCTGCTTAAATGAAAAATCATTTAAGAATTATTTGAATTTCAGAATTCAGGGTTACTTTTCTATAACAAATTATGTCAAGTTCCTCCTGAATCCTCACCTTCTTCTAAAGCAGTTGAAATGAGCTGCCCCTTCCCAGCTTCACAAGGCTGCTGCTGGTATCAGGTATCATCACTGACAGCTTTCAGTAGAGTGGGTCAAAGATGGAAACCTTTTACATTGAAATACTTGAGTCTACTGAAATGCAAAGAAGTATGCTGAATGACCTCTGCTACCGAGGCTTCACTTTGTGGAGAAACCTTAGTAAAGTCCAGCAAGTTTCTAAAAGAAGCTGTGGTAGCATTTTCAGAACAAAACCAGTTTTTCTTTCGAAAAACACTTCAAATTCTGTTTATAATCTATAAGATAAGTATGTGACAGGAAGTGACCCTATGAAAGTCAAAGCCAACCATTTCAAACTATCTTAAATACTCTTCTGATGTTTCAGTTGCAAAGATTTCTCAATACTGAGCTGTGTTCATTGTTTTCCCAAGCAGCACTTAGCTTTGTTGCCTTTTTCACCAGTGGTCTGTAGGAAGTAGCAGGTGAAGTTTGTGTCAGCTGCAGCTGGAGGGTATGATTCAAACTGTAGTGTCACCTAGCTGAGGTGAGGAGAGTTGGTGGAGAGTGACCATCATTCTGAAGGTCTTCTTTGTGGCCATGGGAATGGACAGAAGCAGAGAAATGCCATGAAGGAAACAAGTGTTTGTACTCCTCTTTCATTCAGCAGGTCCTTTGGTTTGGGCAGACCACACACACAAGCCTCACCCTGCCTCAGGCTTGGTGGCACCTGATTTCCACCTCCCATCTCAGTTCATAACCATGCAGTTTTGCTTTCCCTAAGTTCAGATTATTTTTGTCTCTGACCTCCTCTTAGACCTAATTAAATTACCAGCTTAATATGAAAATCTCTTTTGCCTGAATTTAATCAAGATCTGTTGTTTCACACTTACTGTATGCTGTAACTTGCTGCTCTCATCAAATACCGAATTTTTAAAAATGTATTTTAAATACAGCCTCAAGGTGGATTCTTACTATGTCATCCTGCCAGAGGGTTGAGGTTTTTGGTCATGATAGAAGTCATCTGCCAAGCCCTGGAGCAAAGAGACAGACATAGGAGAAACTGGTTTGGCCACTGCCAGAAGAAGGTTGTCCCTCTCCACATGCTCCCAGCTCAGGAAGGTCAGCAATGCCCAGGCTACATGGCCCTACTGGGAAAAGGAGCTGGACAGACAATAGGAAATCCATATTGCAGATGGTAAAGAAGTTTCTGACTTTTTTAGTGCAATGAGCTCTGACTTGGATGGGATCATGGAATCATAGAGTCATTAAATATATTGAGTTCAAAGGCTATCTAGTCCAACCCCCTTGCAGTGAGCAGAGACATCAGGTTGTTCAGAGCCTCATCAAGCCTGGCCTTGAATGCCTCCAGGCATGTTCTAGTGCCTCACCACCCTCATGGTGAAAATCTTCTTGCTAATGTCCAATCTAAACCTCTTGCTGCTCTAATTAAAACCATTGTACCTCATCCCATCACTATATGCTCTGGCAAAAAGTCCTTCCTCATCTTTCCTGTAGGCTCCTTTCAGGTACTGGTGGGCTGGTAAAAGGACTCACTGGAGCCTTCTCCGGGCTGAGCAGCTCCAGCTCTCTCACCATGATGCTGTATTGCAGCTTGCACCAGTGTGTTGTCTATGATGTGGCAACATAAGGACACAGAGAACTTATTTTTTTACAGCTCCATCTGACTTGCAGACAGTTTGTGGATGTGCAGACCCAGCCATGAACAGCCTGGGCCTGCTTGGTCAGGCTGACAGCACCATCTGCTTGCACTGCAGATCTGGTCAGGTTTATTTTTGTCCTTTCCATTCCAGAAGCTATAGTACACGTTTCTTTCTGAGGCATATGAATCTGACTAATCCCTCATGAATGCCCCAAGGGGAAACTTCCCACAGTTACTTGCAGCATAAACTCCCACCTGATGTATCTGGACCTGGGACCTGTTAGCTGTAAAACTACGGGAAACACATTTTAGAGCAGGCTCCTGGCAGGACCTTTGGACTTGTGGAGAGAGAAGCCTACCTGCTGAAGCAGTTTTCTGGCAGAACTTGTGTCCCCATGGTGACTCACCCTTATTCCTGAAGAACTGCATCCTGTGGACAGGAGCCATGCTGGAGCAGTTTGTGGAGAACTGTATTCTCTGTGGTGGAGCAAGAGGAGTATGATGACTCCTCTCGCTGAAGAGAAAGGAACAGCAGAGACAAAATGTGATGAGCTGACTTCAACCCAAATTCCTTATGCCCCTGTACTACTCACATTGTGAGTGAAGCTGAGCCTATGAGGAAGAGAGGAGCTGAGGGAAGGTGTTTTAAGATTTAATTTCTATTTCGCATCATCCTTCTCTGATTTGATTGGTAATAAATTTGTTTTCCCCATGCCAACTTTGTTTTGCCCATGACAGTAATGGATGAACAATGTCTCCTTGTCCTACAAACCTTTCATTTAATTTTCTCAACCCCTGGTCCTTATGAGGAGAGCAAAGATATTGTGTCTTTGGTGGGCCAAGGTCAAGTCACCACACTCCTCTTCAGAGCATTTGAACACTCACTGGTGTAACTCTTCAGGCATCTCTCTCTGTCTCCAGTAAAACTAGACTCAAACACAGCACTCTGCTGTGAGCACCAGAAATAACACCTGCAGAGATGTTACAACTATATAAAGAAACATAGCTTCTTCCAAGGCAATCAAAAGTCAAATAGGTGGTTTCTGCCTCTCTGTGTGCATTGGTGAGCTCAAGTAACTGCTTTCCCCTTTCAAAATCCTACACTTCAGCTGTTTTTGAAGGGAGGGAAAAAGAGACAAAGGAAGTTTGAACTCTGAAAAGTAGCTCAAATCTTCCACGTGAATTGCCAACCCTCATCACCACCTCCATGTCCCAGCTTTTCTTTCTGTTGAATAATAAGGAAAAGACATGTCCTTTGCTCTCCTTTATTCAGATCTGAGGAAGTTGGCTTTAGTACTTAAAGTCCTTCTGAACAAACTTGGATCTGGAGGTATAGCACCTGCATTTAAGCAGACACTGCTGAGGGCACACACACCATCTCAAGTCCTGATGGAGATCCTTGAGAAGGTCATAGAAGAGGACCTCACTGGCAGGAATTGTGCCAAGACTGTTCTCAGTGCACATCTTGCCCTCTTCAAAATGGGTGAGGTTTCATGGCTGGACTGGAGACGCCATGGAACATCATGATTCATGTATTAAAATATAGCTAGTATTGCCTTATCTTCAGGGATTACCTACAATCCCTCCTACAGAAGCTGCTCTTGTTTGTATGGAAGATGCTTATATTCTTTGGGGCTGGAACATAAGTTGAGGCCATCCTTCAGGGACATGAGATCCCAGTGACTGCAGTGCCAAACCTTGGCACCAGGCTGTCCCACCAGATGAATCCTGAAGGAAAAAGCTGGGGCAGCATCCAGCACAACTAACACTTGAGTAATTTCCCCACTGTGGGCTCTGGGCCCACACAGTGCAATGGATGTGGCTGCCAGAGTGGGAGCAGCATAAATAACAAAATCATATTCTTGGGGGCAGTCACTGAAAAGTCACTGAAAAGACTGGGATGTACAGAGTGGGGTAACCTTCACCTGCAGCCCACACCCCATGCAAGCCCCAGGGAAGGCAAGAACACATGGATGCTCTGAATCACTTCTCTGATGCATCAGCCACGCAGGAGAAAGGAAGATAGATGAAGGGCTTAAACAGCCCTGAAAATCAAGACAAGGAGAGAATAAGAGCTTCTAGTCCTTGCAAGCAATATACTCCACATCCACTCCTGATCCAGAACTCCTGAAGTCTTCACAGAGTTGTATTCTCAGGGGGCCTTGCACCTACCTGACCATAGGCTTTGGAAAGAAAACTTAGTGCTTGCACCAAGGCCAGCTCTGGGCAAGGGGGAACAAATGAAAACATTGGATGGACCAAGCCATAGTTTCTAAGAAAAGTTAGAAATTAAGAGAAATGTAGACAATTCTGTCATCTTTCCCCAAAACCAAATTGATTTTCCTAATACTGGAGGCGTAAGAAAAGCCCAGAACAGCTAGAAACAAACACCATGGGTGTAGCTCATAACCTCTCTTCCCTTTCAATAGTCCATCTATCCTTCCATACAGCCTGAAAGTTGCACAGAGGTAGATGTGTTATGACTGTCATTTTCTGCTTTTCTGTGATACTAGAAAAATGCAACCACAGAGCTTTAGAGCTGAGTAATTTACTTCTCTCTGGCTTTATAACCTTTAATTAAGCACATTGTCTACTCATCACCAGCCCAGGAAAAATGAACTTTGTGAGACTGAAAAGCGCTTTGTGTTTAGAGTCAGGTCATGGAGTGAGAGCTGAGTCTTGGTTGTGTCAGCGCATTTGGATAACTTACTGTCTACTCACTGTCTGCTCTAAGGAAACCATAGACAGCATGGTATCAGCCTTTCTGAAGTTACCCCATTTAGGCTGAAAAAAAAATAACCTTCCTGACATTTATTAGGTCTGCAGTGTATACAGTCCATTAATCTTGTGCACATTCTTCATACTACACTGATAATAATATTTGACTAACTCGCAGTGTTGCTGTTGTTCTTTGCATTGAGGTTACTGGAGGAAAAGTTCTATTCTTGCATATTATTATGAGAAGGGATTTTGGAATGAGACAGGGGCCTGAATTGGGAAAGGAAAGGCTGAGCTCCAAAGGATTCAAGTTTTTAGGGTTCTGCATGGAAATGATGATTTTTAAGAAGCATTGCTCATGTGATTGGGCAGCAAAGAGATCCCTGAATAAACCAAACCAAAAGGACAGGAGCTTCATCTTAACTGTTCTTCCAGATGACACTAAGGGACACTAAAGGATAGCTTAAGGGGGAAAAATCAAGAAATATTGCACCAGCAGTTAATTTGCCTTATTCCCAACAATTCAGCTAAGACTAGAGAAAACAAATATATGGGTATAAAGCTGGTTGCTATAGAAACCAGAAGAGATTTTTATAGTTGCTTATAAGAGTAAAGGAGGTGCTGATTGATAAGACAATCGCATTCAAATAGTCGCCATGGAAACTCAAGGTGACCTGGAGGATACGTGACTCCTCTCACTATGCTCCTGTGGACAGCTGAAGTGGGTGAAGGTCTGGGCTGGTTGATAAAGAACTCTATAGCAAGGCATGCTTGACATGATGCTGGAGATGCTCAGTGTTTCCCATTTCAGATCGGTGGAGTGCTGTTCTCTACACCAGTGAAATACTTCTATTTACTTACCCTTGAAAGATGGTTTTTGCCTTGCCCTTGCTGAAATCAATAGGAGCTCTGCAATTGACTGCCTTGGGAGCAAAGCAGAGACCTTCTGATGCCCTCAGGCCATCAGAACAAGGAAGCACACTTGGACATCTCCCCTGGAGCTTGGTATCTGGCAGCTTCCTGTGCATTGCCATGGAGCCATGGAACTGCTGAGCACTTTTCACCTTCACTAACAAAATCGTGCTTGCACCAAGCTCCCCAAAATAGGACAGAAAGTACATGGAATACATGATTCTTATTCCTGTAGATTAGCACAGCTGAAAACTAAAAAGTGTGTTTAATAATGCTGTTTTCTTAAGTAATGCAAAGTGTTAATGGCCTGGATATACACTCCAGGTATGTGAAATACAACGATTTTCCAGTGTAGCTTTGGGCTGGCCCAGGCTCTCGCAGGGCTAGACTCTATCAGTTCCTCTACCCAAGCCTAGACACTCTCTTCTCCTGTATCATTTAGAAAAATCTTTGATTCACACTGCCCACATATGATCAAATCTTACATATACTAATCATGAGATCATGAGATATATTTATCTTACCTTTTTTCCAGTCAGAAAAGGAACTAATCTTTGGAAAACAGCAATATTTCTGAGATTTCATCACGTTTCCAGGATGAACATGTAGACAGGAGGAAATAGAGTTGTTTGAAGGTTGTGGATGCCCCGTCCTTGGAGGTGTTCAAGATCAGGCTGGACGAGGCCCTGGGCAACCTCATCTAGTAGATGTGTTTGTTAGGTGGCCCTGCTAGACAGGGGGGTTGGAGTTACATGATCCTTGGGGTCCCTTCCAACCCGGGTCATTCTGTGATTCTGTGAAGAAAACCTGAAGATGCAGGTCTGGACTGCAGGTATAGAGAACCAAGCAGCACGGATTCCTTGCCGCTCTCACCTCCTTGTGTTAGGTGCCAAAGCTGGTAAGAGTGGCCAGAAAAACAGTCCTCCTGCAAGGCTGCAACCCTCTCTAGCCACCCTCAATGATTTAGAAAGTGCCCTCCCATATAGAAAAGCTGTCTGTGCTTGTAAAACAGGAAATATGTCAAAAATAACCCTCCAAAAAAATCTAAAAAGAGAATATTGCTTCTGCTTCCATCACTGAAGGAGAAGTTTAAACCTCAGGCTACTTCTAGAAATGCAGGTAGCACTGACATTTTCATGTGGCTGGAAGAAGGGACATCTGGTTGGACACAGATTATCTTTAAAGAAATTCCTACTTCCTTTAAAGATAAGCAAAATTTTTGCCAACTACTGAAACAATTACTGAAACCACTGCTTTAATGGAAGTGAGAACTACGAAGAACAAGATAAGGAGAATAATATTAACTAAAAGTTGTGCTCAGAGGAAGATGCAGTTTGCCTGGTGATTTTCTATTCTGGCTTTCTGTCTGTAGGAAGTACATCAATAAATAATAAGGAAAGCTCTTTGCCTCATTTGCAGTGAATGGTGTGAAAGTGTGACTGAGCCATTTATCCTTAGCACTCTGCTGTTCACATTCTCCACTATCAAATGACAGAGCGGCTCTGCTGTATTATTTTTTAGGTTTTTTACCCTGTATAACTCTATCTCTGTACCCTCTCCAGCAGATGTAAGTCACACCAGGAAAGAGAACAGTGCCCTTGAGTCAAATTCTTGGCAGATTTTCAGCTTTTGGCTGTTGTTCTGGGGAAAAAATTCAAGGTGTAAAGGTGGGGATAAAGTCAAGAGCCCTTCCTTGAGAAAGTGAAAGGCCCCTGAGAGGAATTACAATGTATCATTCTACAAGCCTCCCAAAGTACCTGTGAGAACTGAAGAGCTTTCTCCCCTCATCAGTGAGGGTGGTGACAACTTCCTTACCAGTGCTGTGAATGCCATGGAAAATTTTTTTTTTGAGAGATCATCATACTTTTTATCTGGGCTGAAATAGTCTCACAGCATCCCTCCTGGAAGCACATGCTGCTCAGTATTCCCTGCAACTCATCCCCACTCAAACAGGCTTCCCTGGGCCTCAGCAGCCTCATATCACAGACATAAGCTGTGTCTTGCAGATTGCTTCTGCAAGCTCTGCTTTGAAACCTGTCCAAGGAGATGGTACAACTCACTCTTCTCCTCCCACCCTCCAATTTCAAACAAAAACCCCCAAACGATTATCATGGCAGCAAAGCAGCATTTTGAGAAAACAATCCATGCAAACAACCAAACACGTAGGGGTTTGAAATCCTAAAGCTCTCAACACTGTGGGATGTGGGTTTTATTTCAGAGCCTAATCCTTCAGCTCTCTGCAAAGTGACAAGTAGCTGTGAGCTTTATAGCTGTTCCCTGGTAAAGACCATAAATAAACCAGCAGATAATACAGGGTTTCTCTGAGAAGCATGTAAAGGCAGTAGGCACCATCTGCTGGCTTCAGCATGAAAACAGAAAATCAGGATTTTTTCATCTGGTTGCACATCTCTTCATCTGTACCTCTTCCAGTTTTAGGGCAAACATGAAAATACTGGTGCAACATCAAAATAGAGCAACCTGGCTGGGGAATCCTAATCAGTCAGACTGATTGGGGAGCATTGATTGACCTGCAGAAAGAACACATTAATATAGAACAAAAAGAGGAAAGTTAAACGCAGTGAAAATTCACAATAATTTTGTCAGCCTTCAAATTGAGCATCATTAAAGACCTTAATGTCTCATCTGGTTTTGCATTATATTAGGAACAGAAATGCTTGCTTTAGAAGTATTCCCACCGAGGACATGAGCCAAATGCTGACACAACCTTAAAAAAAGAAATGTCCAAAAAATGTTTTGCAAGAAAATTATCGTTTCTTCCTGCTTAGTCCCTAATCTCAAATAAGGATGTGGGGATTTGGCACAAATATAGTGGGGCAGTGTTTCACAGATGGCTAATTCTTGTTGTAGATATAGGTCATCAAAGGAGCAGCAATTAAGCCAGCAAGAGCTGAATGCTTTTGCAAGGCTGCTCAGCAGTTTGCAAAAATTAACCTCAGAGCATCAATAAAAATAATGAATATGTGAGAATTCCCAGCTTCCAGATAACCATCAGAGCCCGCCCTGCCTTTTGCATTTGGATTAAGACATAAAATGTCACATTCACAGTGAATACACAGAAAGGCCTAATCCTAGTGCACTGGGGCTCAAGAATTCAGCATGAATGCAGTGGGCATTCAAAGGCACCAGTCCTTCCTCAGCTTGACTCAGGTGGCAGCTGTGCCTCTTCTGTCCAAGACATCTTGTCCTCCTGCTATGGGATCTGCATGGACTAGTCAGGTGAGCACATAATGACCTGGAGGCATAGAAGTACACCAGTGTGCATCAGAGAGAAGTTTCCCTCTCCATCCCGGCCCAAGGAGCTCTGGGGTTTGTGGTAGGAAGAGCTGATGGAGGGAGGCTTGCTTAGGTGCACTAGACCAGGTTTCCTCCTCCCTTGCTCAGACTGTGTCCTATGGATCCTGCCTGTTCCGCCAGACAGAGGTAAAAAGGGAAAGATACCCATTTTCTACCTCTAACATAGGGACAATTCTCCTTCAGAAGATGATCATTAAGCATTGGGATGCTTAATTATTTTAAGCATACGCCTGCTTTCCTGAGTGCAAAGTGAAGCCCAGTGATAAACTCTACTGAGGTTTGTCCTGCCAAACATCATCCAGGGGAAGTTATAGAATCATAGAATTGTTCGGGTTGGAAGGGGCCTTAAAGATCATCAAGTTCCAAACCCCTTGGCATAGGCAGGGACACCTCCCACTAGATCAGGCTGCTCAGTGCCTTGTCCAGCCTGACATTAAACACCTCCAGAGAGTGGGCATCTCTATGCTTATGTAGCAGAAGCAGATAGATGGCTTAAGCCCTCTGGATTGCTGCGATAAAGCCAGTGAACCGAGAACGCAGCATCTCTGCTCTTTGGTTAGATCACAACAGCCTCTGGCTTGTTGAGAACAAGATGAATGGAGGGGTGTTGGAGGTTTCACTTCAGCACAAATCACTTAAATGTCTTCTTTTAGTCTCTGTTCTACAAATTAGAGAAATTAGTGGTAATTACTAGATATGTTCACTTAGCCATAATCCACTGAGAATGCCTTCCTCAGATAGTGGGCCATTATTTCTGTGCTAATGCCAGGACTCAGGTCATCTAATGCATTGTTAAGTGCAGCTTGACCCTACAGTATCTTTAAATATTATCTGTCAACAAAACCTGGTTTGATTAAAGCCTCTGCTAAAACATCCTCATCACTCCACCAGGGTAGCTTCATGACAACATGCACTGTAAGGTTCATTGCTTTATCATCCCACAAAAAAACCTTTTGGGTTATATCTGTTTACAAACAAACAATGCTAATCTTCCAGAAGCTTAATTGCTTTTATTTGCAATGCTAAAGATTAATATGGACAGTTGTTTGTAGGTGTTTACTATATATCCTTGTAGTACCTGGTACTAAACTGTGAAACAAAATTAACTGGAACATGGCTTGTTAATTATGTGCTCTAAAGGACATGTTTCATTTAACAAAATGATTAGTTATAAATATTTTATCATGACAGCAGGCTGTTCCCTACATTACACAGTAGTTAACAGGGACATTTTGCCACTTTGGGTCCAGCCCTTCTTTTTTGCCACTCGAAAAGGAGCAGGATTAAACTTTTTCACTCAATACTTCCTTCAGGAAAATGGCCCTGAATTCACACAGAATCATGGAATCACAGAGTATCAGAAATTGGAAGGGACCTCAAGAGATCATCTAGTCCAATCCCCCTGCCAGAGCAGAGCAGGAGCATCTAGACCAGGTCACACAGGAATTCCTGCAGCAGAAGACAAAATGCCTTCCTCTGGGAGATGTAATATATTATTTCCCATCTGCAGTGTAAAGCAGGGAATGGCTAGGTGAGATGAAGCTTTGGGGTCACTGGTTTAGCTGCTAACTTCATGGCATCATGCTATTTGCTAGCTCTAATATAGGGACAAATGGCATCAGGGCAGTGTCATCTCCTGTTGGAACTGAATACTTCTTGGTGCCAAATATTTTGGAGGTAGGTCCTCAACAGGCATTAGCTACATTTCACATTTACTCACCATCAAGGGCAGGATGCAATCGTACACTACTATTTATGTCTGTCTTCAAGCTGAGTAAACACCCAAGCACATAATGTGGGTAGAGTAATAAAATTAAGATCATAATGAAGAGAGACAAAGTGATCCGCTTAACAATAGAGTTTTGGACATCCAGCGGTACATCATAGAGAAACATCATGTGAGACTAATTTCTCTCAAGGCCAGAGGGATCCAGCGGAGGCTTCCAAGCTGGAACCACTCATGCTGTTCCCAGAAGAAAGTTGTACAGTGTCATGACAGTGAAATTAACGCCCTCTTCATCTTCTCTTTGATGAACATCCAAAAAACAAGCAAGGACATTGCCATACCCATACTCCATGTGATGACAAGGTGCTACTCTCAGGTCTGGGCTCCGTAGCCAGGGCCACCCTCTGACACCTACATGGACTTCAACCACCACCAGACCGAACAGGATTTAGATTGTATTTTGTTAAATCTGAATGAAAATGAAGAGCCATCAAATCCCTCCCAGCATGATCTCCTCACTTGTCCCCTATAAAACTGGCAAATCTGTTATTCTGAAACATCCTTTAGTGAAGCTGACCTTTGTCTTGCATCCTCACAATGCATGGATGCATTTAGGAATGGCATGATGAGGCCTGCATGGTTTTTTGAAGACCGCCCAGCACCTTTGGGTCAGTCTGAGTAGGATTCAGAAATTAGGATGGTTTTCCTCCCATTTTCTCAATTTGTACAAAAGGAATCTTGGATTCTGTGGCAAGCAAACTGTTGTCTAAAACAGAACAAACCCCCCCCTTTATTTCACGGAAGAATTTTCATGTGAAAATTTAAATTTCATGTAATACTTACCCTCTTTATCATGCTGTAGACTATGACTTAAACATATCTTAATTTCCAAGGCTCCAGATTTTGCTCCTTTTTGACTAAAAGACTTGTTCTTCAAAAAGAAAAAAACAGATTAAAAGACACCAAAGCTGTTGCACACTCACTGAGTTCCTCCCATTGCAACAGAGTTGATTTTCATTAAAAGTTTTTCAGCTTGCTCTTTACCTTGTGTCTGACATGACTTTGAGACAAACATGGTATAAGAAGAGTAACTGAATAAGCATGCTTTATTTTCATTATAGGTTTAAATTCAGATGGAAATAATAGGGTTTTGGTTTCTTCATGAGCACCAGAATTTCTAGAATACTTTTTTTTCCAAGCACAGATCTGATTAATCTAGTTATGGGTTCATTTTGCATAAAAACACTAAATCCATCATGACTGAGCACAAACAAATGTGGCTCAAATATAGTTCATTTCTGTTTGCAAAGTTATCCTACAGCCCTCCATTTTTTGCTAAAGGCAAACAACTTTCTTTCCCTTTTTCCACGGCCATAAAGAAGTAACCACTCCTAGATGAGAATAGCCCACAAATGAGACCCAAAAACCAGCTATATATTTACAAAACAGCTTTTCCATATTACCTGTATTTGAATGTCTATTATTCATGGAATTACAGCATAGTTTGGATTGGAAGGGACCTTAAAGCACATCTAGTTCCAACCCCACTGCCTTAGGCAGGGACATTTTCCCTATTGTTATGAGGAAATTCAGTGGCTCCAACAGCCAATGGGCTTTAGAAAGACCCTCTGCTTGCAGGATTAAGTTCAGAGGGCAGAGATGTACTTTAGGAAAACATGACCTTGATTTTCAGGCTTTTAAAAGTTGTAGTTCACTTACTGTGCTATGTGGACCTTATGCACTTCATTATCTGCTTGAATTCTCTAAATGCATTGATTGATACCCTTCCTTTTCTAACTTCTGGGAGTACAAGAAACAACATAGTATCACTGAAAAAGATTATATTTGATTTCCTTCTTCATTATTGAGTATGTTCTCTAGAAATAAAATTTTCTTAAATACAGCAAGATGCCCAGAGCCTGGAGGAGGATCACAGGTCAGAAGGAACAGAGCAAAAAGGCATTCCAGCCACTCCAGCCAGTAAGTCATCTTAATTGGGGCCCAACTTAATTGCTTTCATGCAAAACAATGGCAGTGCCTGAAGGGCTATGGTCTTATTGGCATCACAGAGATGGGACAGGATGATTCCTATGACCAGGATGTTGAAATGGAATGTTACAAGCTCTTAGGAAGAACAAGTAAAAGAAGAGGAGGTACTGTCCACATTAATGATCAGCTGGAATGCATGGAGCTCAGACTGAGGTTGCATGAGGAGCTGACCATAAGTATATAGGTCAAGAGACTAATAATCTGAGAGAAGTCGAGATGTTCATGCTTTTCCTCTTGCTATCTTTAAAGCTTGATGTCTGATTTGATGGGCTGATTTTCTTCCTTCTTGTACACTGTCCTCAGCCTCTAACCTTCCTCTACCCTGGCTACCTGAACTTACTCCTTTCCCTGACCCCTCTGGTCCAGTTTTTTCCCATGCAGGTGCTCATTTTCTCTGCCTTCTCCTTCCTGAGGCTCAGTTAGCTGCAAAGAGCAATTCCTATGGAAAAAGTGGCCTTGTAAGGTGAGCACTGTGTCCTGCAGTCCTGCCCTCTGCCATGTCATCTCTTCTCACCTAGGGTGGACTAGATCCATCCCTCCAGCTCTGGTGGCTGCACCACTCAGCTGGGCAGCCTCCTGCCAGCAACTTGCAGTGTGTAGAGCATCCAAAGTGCTGCTGGCTGGGTGGTTCTCCTGCAGAGTCCCCCACTCTTCTGAAGCTGGGCCCTTGACGCCATGGTAAGCAATGTGACAACTGGAAAAACCTGGTCTTTTTATTACTTGTGCAAGATCAGCATCCCAAGATGAAGCACCGCTGAAAGCACAGGCCCAATTGCCCTGAACCCAACCACCCACAGCCGTGTTGAGCACTTCCTGGCACAGCTCCAGACTCTCATCTCAAATATGACAACAGAAGAAGGGATGTATTTGTTTGCCTGAGTACAAACACTTTGGAAGGCAAGCAAAGGAGTAGCACTGCTTCTCTTGCTGTGTGGCATTGGCTTTTAGTCGGCTTCCCAACCTGCAGCTGCCTTTCCATGTGGATGCCAGGTTTGCTCCTTCAGCAGAAGAGATCTTTCTTCTCTGACAGTTTTCAGCTCCCTGTTACAAGCTCCCCGAAGTGGCTGGAGACTAATCCCCGAGTACACTAATCCCTTTTTTCCTTCCTGTTACTAAACTGTTTCCTCCTCCAGAGCCACACAGCAGGAATCAGGCTGAAGGGTATCACTGTCAAAAAGCACAAGCTGCCAGCAGGAGGAGAGCTGCAACTGATCTGTGCTGAGGAGACTTTTCTCCCTCTACCCTGACCTCCTGCTGGTTAAGGTGATCCCTCCATACACAAGGTTTCGTCTCTGACAACCACTTGGCCCTATCCTGAGGCCCTACTGATAGCCTCAGTAGATCCAGTTCTAGAAACATCCCTCTTGGCTATCTCTGGGCATTTGTTCCCATGCTCTCACAGAGGTAAGTTTCACAGGCAAATCCATGCCTGAAATTAAAAATACCTATTCAGCCTTTGAAGTTCTTCAAGAGTCATTTGTTGTTCAATGATGCAAAGGAACAAAGGAAAGCAGGTGTTAAAGAAGAAGGTCACCCATGGTTCTATTAGTCACTCTCACAGGAATGCTGTGCAGATAGCTGTCTATGTGTCTGGAGTTTTGTGCTTCTACAAGATACTGGTCTGAATTAATTATCAGATACTTCCTCTCAAATTGTTTTCTTAAATAAATTTACCATACCTACTAAAACAAGGTCCCATTTATACATACTCCCTAAATAAAAAACTTTCTTGTATGTATTGTAAGGCAATGAGGAGTCAGCAATACATTTGAAGGGAGCATCCTGGTTTTAATCCACTGGGGTGTCCTCATTGTAAGCCAAGTGTTTTCTCCTGATCACTGCTGGGACCTCACTGCACCCCTTAATTTTTATATAGTTCCTAGAGTAATCAAACATGGTTACGGAGAAGCAAATTATTTTCTGTACCTTTGTAGTCATCAAAGTGCTTCTGTCTATTTTTCCCCTCTCTTCCTTGAGATCAGGGAGACACAGTATTTGTTGCTCCATGGACTATTATTCATCCTGCAGAATGACAGAAAGCAGTTTCCAATTTTCAGAGTTGCATTCATCAGGAACTTACTGCTATTGTGCAGTTCAAGTGTCCTTGAGCAGCAATAACCAGCAAGATCCTGAGATGGGACAGAGTAGCATTTTTACTTCATTATCAATCCACATACTCCTGATGACATCAGTGAAGGACCACTTCAGAGCCTAGAGTTGGGATCTACCTGGATGAACAGACACCGAGTAGGTCCTACAAGACAGCAGCAAATGCATTGGGCACAGCAGCCATGTTTGTACTAAGTACAGGAGAGCTTCAGGAAGAGAGTTGTAGTGGGCAGGAGGTAAGAGGGGCTGATTGACTCTCCCCCTTCCAGAGGCATCCCCCACAGCTACATTCAAGTGACTGGGAGAGTCCTGTCCCAGTATCTCTATGCATTACTCCTGTTAGAAGGCATACCTAGAGGGCTTTTGATTTTTGTGTCCCCACACTGCATGGGAGGAGAGGGGAAAGGGAATGAGCCTCAGGTTCCCATTTCCCAGAGCATGAAAAGGTAGAATTGTTAGATGGGTTCCATGCAGCTCGTGTACACCCAGACTGTGGCAAAGGACAATCAGAGTCCCCATGCCAGCAGCAATGATGCATATTCATGCAGATATCATAATAAGTTTGTGGAATACTTAGCATTTATATTGAGAATTTTGCCTCCTGAGTAGCATAGATTAAAATTCCAATTCTCCTCTTGAATATCAATATCTACTGCTAGTCTCTCACTCTTCCCCACCTCTCCTATTCTCCTCAAAGGGAATAAATAACTGGCTGGTGAAAGAGAAGGTGTTTCTTTATTCAGAGTGATAGGGCTTATGGAAATCTATTATTCACACCGTTCACTTTCAGGTCCAGCACACATCCTCAGCATTGTCATTCCCCAGCAAGCAGTTCATGTCACTGTGTCCTCACAGAGGCCCAGCCCTTCTCAGAAGATGAATCAGCCTGCATCAATCAACAGAGATTTCCTGCCATTAGTTGGATACCATATTTATCCTGTGCCTGTCTGCATCCTCTTCCAGAAGTATCACACCCCATCAGCTTTGCCTTTCTTCAGGCACTCCGGCAGGCTGTTTCTCCTTCCTGGTGTTTCTTTGCACCCCCGCACTCTTGTTTGCTGCTCCATCACTCAGAGGCTGAGCTCAGTCAGGAAAAACAGTTTTCCATCAGCTGCACGCTCAGTGGGGTTCACTGTTGGCTTGTGGCCCATCTGACACAGACAGTGCCCAAGCAGCAGACTTCAATTCAGGCAGCTCATGCTATGGAGATGAAAGGTCTAATTCCTCTGCCAGATCAGAGCTGCCTGTTGGAGAACCAGTAGCCAGGGCCATTCAAAGTTAGAAATGTTTAGCCACCCAGATGAGGTTTTAGCTGGTGCATACCCTACATTCCACCTCAACAGATACCCATGTAATTCAGTGTGGTGTAAACAGGACTGTTTTTCCACATTTCTGGGTAATTATATTCTCCCCAGCCATCACTGAGAGCTTTGTGTCTGGCTGCCTGGCTCCTTTTAGCAGGGTGAAAGTGATGTTGAGTACTTGCACTCTCTGACACATTTACCATGAACCTGAGGGAGTTACCATCTTGCTGCTCTTTTCAAGCCTCCTTCACCAGCCATACAGAGAAGAGAGAGCTGTCCTCTTGGGATGGTTTCCTGAAGCAGAAGATGTAGCTTGTAGCCTGAGGACTCTAGGCCAAGGCCCTCAAGGTGAGGGCATCTTGTAAGAGAGAGTAAAGAGAATCTGAATAAAGAGATGGAAAACCTCTGGGAACGGGATGATGTGGTAAATCACACTCCACGAGAGCAGTAGAAGCTGCTGAGCAATGGTCATGTTTTGAAGGCAGAGTTATATTTTAGCTCTGGATAAAAGCACAACATGGCTGCAATTATGGGCATGTTGGCTGGAAGAGACCTCTGGAGTTCTCCGGTCCAGTCTCCTGCTCAAAGCAGGACTGTTACCACAGTTCAATCAAGCTAACCTTTTGTGTTCCAGTAAAGTCCTGAAAATCTCCAAGTATGCTAATTCCCCTCTCTGCATAACTGGTCCTGTAAAAAAGTTTAATCTTCCCATAATACTTTTATGTCCTATCTAAAACTCCCAGGCCACAACTCAAGACTGTTGCCACTGCTTTTATTGTTGGGCATTGCTAGAAAGAACTTGACTCTAAGGTCTTCACAGCTGCAGTCAGTACGAGGTTAATATGTCCAAAGAGCTCACATAGTTTTGCACAGCTTTACAAAACACTCAAAACCAGTATAACCTTTCCACCATGACCTTGCTCTGCTTAAAAAAACTTGACCAAAAATATCAGACTGTTCACAAGGCAAGAACACTCTCTGGTATGTTCATTAAATCTGTCTTACTTGTATTTTCTCCCTTATTGCACAGACTTCCCTGTACTTGTGTACT
Organism: Turnix velox; assembly: GCA_013400935.1. NCBI lineage: Eukaryota > Metazoa > Chordata > Aves > Charadriiformes > Turnicidae > Turnix > Turnix velox. The sequence goes on from VZTY01019383.1 coordinate 133,178, forward strand.
TCATGTATACCTATGACATATACTTCAGCTGTAAACTCCCATGGTGTAGATCATCACTTTCTGAGTTTGTGGAGTCACCAGCTCAGTGGGAACCTGCTCCAGACTCAGGACTCCTGCCTATCACAGCAGCTACTGTTAGCAGGAGTATGTTTAATACAGAAAGCCACAGGATGATGCTCTGATTGGTGCTTTCCAGCACGTGCTCAGGCTGCATCTGTGAAAGGCACAGATGGAAGTTAATTTAAGGGAGGAAGAAAATTGAGGTATAAAACACAATCCCGCAGAAGTCATTTTCAAGTGACAACAATGCTCACGCTGTGAGACTGCAGAAAAGAATTGGTCTTGCCAAAAGAAGAGCCTGTGATTTCCAAAATGTTAGTAATCAAACACACCATGTAACTGAGAACAATATGCGTGTAGCTTAGATCCCTATAATCAGGAAACAGTTTGTTTCTTCCAGGCTCTAGCATGCAAAAAGACCCAAAACATCATTGACACACACTTGTGTGGGATTTCAACTGGCAGAACACTAATGAGCCCTGCCTCCTGCAAATCATGCCTGGGAACATCTTTCTGAAATTGTGTGGTGGACCAGTGGTCCCTATGGCAGGTGGCATTCCAGGTCACCCCTGAGATCGTCCTGCATTACAATGTCATGGTTGGTCAGCATAGCTGGGCCTGAAACGGTGAGGAGGTGCTTGGATCATGAATTACTGAGATTTTTTTTTTGTTGTTATCTTTTGCATCCACAGAGTGAGAGTTATTTCTTCTCACACACCAGCAGTGGGGGAGGAGGTGGGAGAAGGCTGTATGTGGCTGCCACATTGAGCTGTTAGGATGAAATGCATGCATAAAGGTATGAGCAAGCCAAAAATTCTTGAGTCCTAAGCTGTTTTCACATCAGGCTGGAATTAGTCTCACTTCCATGCAGAAACCAGTTACCAAAGACTGGTGTAATCAGAACTGAGTGGAATCAGGGTTTTGTATTTTAACAGTCTATGTTGCTTCACTGTTTCAACTGCTACAGATAAATTACAACATAAAAACAAGGCAAAACATGGAAAAAATAAAAACAAAAAGGACAACTGTGGAAATATCTGCTGGCAGCAGCTAAGGACACCAGCCACACAGTCTAGGCACTCTGGCCTAATAAATCAGTCAGGCAATAGGAACAGTTGGAAAGCGACAAATTCAGCTCCAGATGTGGACATTGTAGATGTACAATACAAGCTGGGTGTCCTGGCTTGGTTGATCCAGACCTGCCCTGTATGTGGTGCATCACTCCATTTGCTATAGGGTTTGCAGTGTGCCCAGCTCCAGGTTCCTAATGCTACCTGAGATGCAATGGGGTATCCCATACAGATGTTTGGGAAGGAAGGTATTACAGCAAACCATAAATGCAGTCAGTGAAACCAAGGAATTATTCATCTTCCCCCAGTGTGAACATCTCTGATGAACAGTCAAGCCCTCTCCAGCTGAGTCTGGCCTGACCAAGTGGGTCTCCAAGGGCTATAATGAGAACTTCAACACCTTCACTCAACTGCTCAAGCTTAACATCACTTGTGGACCGTGAAGCTGAATCTCCACTGTCTACCCTCTCTTAGTTCTCCCTAGTTGTTAGATAAATTGTTCTAGACCATAATAATTGAGACTTTGAAGCACATGAGATAGGCTGTGAGAGTAGAAATGCAGAGTTATAGTATATTAATTAACAGGTTTTGATTTGTTCAATTGCCATTACTCAAGTCTCCACCTGATCTACAAAGGAGAAAGAACCAGAACAAAGACCTGATTTTGTCATCTCTGCTGTTGAACTCATCATTAAAAGGTCAATATTTGATTAAATAAACTTACGTATATATACCCACAACAAAAAATTACATTAGCAATGATACGTGTTCATAACTAGGTCTGCTCTCCCTCACAGTCACAACCTAGGCAGTACTTGTGAAGAGGCCAGTCTCAGCCTCTCTGCAGCTGGTTTTTAGGAGAAATCACCCTATATCCAGTCCTTGCTAAATTCAGATTTAAACAAAGTTGTATGGATTACTACTGCAGCAAGTGAAGGAATAAAAAGTACAGAAAACACACCTGAAGTACAATAAGATGTTGCTTTATATCACAAAACAACCACATTATTTGATTGACAGTGAAAACTGCTGGGATCAAATGACACCATCATGGCTAAATGCTAAAATATGAATCCAAGGGAGTATACCTGGCCAGGACATTACTGTCTGTTTCCAAAACATCCATAGATGGTGCTCTGTCCCCCAAGGCAGCTCCAGTGCAGGGAGAGGCAGGGCTGAGCACTACCATATTGCAGAGGTAGTCTTTGAGCACTGCATTCCCAGGCAGTAAGGGAAGCTGTGAAAACAGGTCTTTGCACACTTCTCAATTAATTAGAAAGAAATTCTTCCCCCTATACTGAAGCTGCAGTGTTGGTCTGAAGGAAATGGGTGGAAACTTGCTTTACAAAACAGTAGGCAAATAGAAAAATAAGGTAGCAGGTAATAACAAAGTGTTTTCTTGCAATTTGTTCTTTGCTTTGTTGACGGAAATGTGGTGTCTCACTATTTGCAACAATATCCTGACTTGTGATTTATCTTACAAAGCATGTAATCAGATCTGCTATTTACCAGTGACTACATGTGCTGAGGAGTATACCTGGTTCCAGCTGGACAGCATTTGATTTCTGCAAAGCTGGTACTTCTTCAATATAAATATTCAATAATGCTGCTTACAGTTATGGACAAGAAGAAGAATCCTTATCACAAATCTTTGTTTGCAGATCTGGAAATTTGCAAATCTTGCTAAAAATCAGTATAGCTGCTAGCTGAATGTCAGGACTAAACTATAATCCCTGTTTCAAACAGATTAAGTTCAAGGGCAGATTAGAAGAATATGTAACTCTATTCTTGGCACTGCAGTATCATCTCAGTTACTACATTAAAATATCTGTCTGTATACAAAAGTACACACAGAATCACTTCAAAATAATAGAGTAAGGAAGTGGTCTAATGTTAGTGTCATTAACTTAATCAGCTTCATCAAAACACCAGAAACATCTGCTATGAATCATATTTGACTGTTTCTACAACACCTCAGGGGAAGGGGAGGCATAGCAGGGTGAGGAGATTGCTCCCTTTAAAGTGAAACATACATAAGCATTTTATTCCCTTGTAGACAACATAAGCTCTTGCAGACTAGGAATTCTGAGGAATACAGAAGGCTACTTACACATTCTCTTCTACTCACTTACCTTCAGTCCCCGCGCACCACCCTTCATTTCACAGCTCTTCAGTGTCATCATATGCAGCATAATGTTTCCATATGAATAATTTACAAGCTAAAAGCACTCAAGAAAGGTATGACAATATTTGCAAAGATGCAGGTGCAAAGATGGCTCTCAGTAGGCCATTGAAAGGTACTTATTTATTGAAGCTTATTTCTGTAGGAAAGTATATCTCCCAATGAAGAGCTGCTTCAAATATCAATCAAGTTAGTGAATCATGAAGTGTATTTTTATGCTTTATGTAGATCTCCAATCCTGAGTTCCTGTTTGATTAAATCTTAAGCACATGGGGAAAATAGCTGGCAAAAGGTGAGTAAAACCAGTTCAGATTGAGGAGTCAGCATTTGTGTTAGCTACCAGCAAATGGGAGTAGATCAGGGGGGAACGTGTTACTGCAGCCCAAATGGTCAGCACAACACGGCCTTACTGAAACAGTTAGCACCAAGTGAGCTCTTTATTTTTAACTGAAAGAGTTTTATATGCAACAAGAAAAAAAAAGACAATAGAAAATACATCTCATTTAAGGAGACATTTTTTGGCTTTGACATTTGTGAAGAATGCCAATTGTCTGCTTAAGATGATTTCTCTATAGACTTCACACTCATGAATGGCAAGTGTTAAAGCCTTATTAATGAAACATCATTAGTACCCCTATCAGCTATTATTTTGGAACAGGACTTTTTTTCTGGGTCTTGGTGTGATTTTTTTTTTCAAACAAGGGGAGCACAGAGTATAAAAAGGAAAGCAACATGTAACTGAGCTTCTGTTACCTAAGCTATCCTTCAATGAAAGTCGCATGGAAATAGAAAGGCTTAAGAAATCATTTCAGGTTACAGCACAATTGTTCCCAATTATCATTACAAGAGCTAGGTAGCTGAATAAAAGACTGAATTTGGTGAAGCTATTGTCCAGCTTTATCTAACAGCCTTTGAAAATCTGACACTGCTGTTAATTTTGTGGATCTTATTGTGATATGAAGTACTAGGTCCTTACCCTCCAGAGCTAAAGAAAATGGAAAAAAACCCTGCTTATTTCATTAGAGAAGAAGTTCTTTGTACTTACAAGGAAAAAACAGAAAGCATGGTCCAGATTAGTTAAGAAAGAAACAGATTTTCAGATTCAAGATTTGGAAGAAATTATTTTCCATGCATTATTATGATTTTTGGAAGCTAAAGCATGTTGTGGGACAGCCAACACTGTCAATACCAGCTTAATTTTTAGCTAATCCTGTCATTATTTGCAAAAAAAACCCAAATAAACCAACAAAAAAAAAGCAGCTAAAACGAGTAAAGCATTAGAAAACTTCATGGTTTTCCCCTTCCAACAAACAAGATGCAAAAATGAGTTAAGCAAGCACTATTGTTACCATAAAATATAATAAGGAGAAGAAAATGCTCAATGACTGAGGCAATTTACTGTAATCCTATCTATCTGTTGCATTTTCCTCTTAGCTTATGGTCAATTCTGAAAAAAAGCTTGTAGCAAATTCTCTCTATCACTCTGGCACAGAGTGGTGTTAAAACCATACAGAATAAAACACAAACAAAGCCTGTAAAAATGCTGATTCTAAAACAATCTTCTGCATGATCTCACTGTACAACAAATTGTACTGATAATTTAATGTCCTCTATCATTTGTTCTCCATTTTTCTGGCCATGTACAAACTTTTCCTGACAAGCAGTGATTATTATGACAGTATGGTTTTTATAAAATAAGAATAAGAAAGATTCTTTTCCATACAATGCAGAAGTATTGCTACATCTACACTTTTAATTGAGCAAGGCTGTAAAAGCACAACTGAGAAAACACTCATTTCCTGTGCAACACTGTCAGAATGTCTTATTTTCAGTAATTCCTCCTGTTTTTCAATGCAAGAAAAGTTTTCCAGGACAAGACTAAATCCTAAAATAACCTTAATTTTTGGAAAAGTTAGCTTTATCTTTTGATCTCATGTGAGGAATGATAATCCTCTTCATGAGAAACTTTAAAAAAATAAATGTTTTTTTCAATGGTTGTAGAGTATTGACTCCTTTAAGAAAGGGGGGCACTCGACAGAGAAACTCCTCTTATTATGATTCACACTTCTCGACTGCTTTGCTGTGAATCATTGTTTTTCTGTAACTAAAATATCAATTTAAGCTGCTGTATTTGTATGCGCAGATGATGGGTTGCGTGTTCAGCTTTATTGAAAGGATTCTCTCAGCTGCAGAATTCAGAAGTGCACATAATCATGGCAGATTCAAAAACAAGCTTACCAGCTTCTCTCCTTTATGACTTCTAACAGGAATAATTTTTGGAACAGGAAAGTGCCACTGCAGGACATGTGATAGAGAAAACTGGGCTGGGTGGTGAAGCACGGGCTGCACACACATTTGCACAAGTAGAAAATGTCTCTGAACATGTCATTAGCTATCCAGCTGCCAAAGACAGGATGCAACCCAAGGAAAACAAAAATTACCCTTTTCCTATGGATTTTTAT
>VZTY01019383.1:139034-183140 GCA_013400935.1 Turnix velox
TTTGGAAAGGGTGCAGAGGAGGGCCACGAGGATGATCAGGGGGCTGGAGCACCTCCCCTATGAGGACAGGCTGAGGGAGTTGGGCTTGTTCAGCCTGGAGAAGAGAAGGCTGCGGGGTGACCTCATTGCAGCCTTTCAATACCTGAAGGGCTAGGGAAGGAAGTAAACTCTTTGAAAGGGCTGACAATAGCAGGACTAGGGGAAATGGATCCAAGTTGAAGGAGGGAAGATTTAGGTTGGATATTAGGGGGAAGTTCTTTACTAGGAGAGTGGTTAGGTCCTGGAACAGGCTGCCGAGGGAGGTTGTGGATGCCCCGTCCTTGGAGGTGTTCAAGACCAGGCTGGACGAGGCCCTGGGCAACCTGATCTAGTAAATGTGTTTGTTAGGTGGCCCTGCTAGACAGGGGGGTTGGAGTTACATGATCCTTGGGGTCCCTTCCAACCCGGGTCATTCTGTGATTCTGTGATTCTGTGATATCCAGCTGCCAAAGACAGGATGCAACCCAAGGAAAACAAAAATTACCCTTTTCCTATGGATTTTTATGAACTTCGTGCTTTCAAGGAACTGCTGTGCATCCCAGTAACTACTATGAAAAAGGAGAGGCTGATAAGTGAGCAAAAATGCCAATTTTAGAAAAAGTTATATTTCTTAACAGACAGAGAAAAACAAACAAAACACCCCCTTACATCCTTTCCCAAACAACTGGATCTCTCTAACCAGGATCCTAATGCCAAACATAAGTGCTGAAATGTATCTTTATGGACCTGATTCTCACTATCTGCTAAGAAGTCACAAATTCCATTAAGTCAGAGGTAAGTAGCAGCTTTGAAGATTATTGAAGTGCTTTAGTGGAGATTTAGCAGTCTAACTTCATGAAATCAACTTTGAAGTTTACATTTGTGTATGAAGGGCAAACACTATCCCGTTTTTGAGAAGAGACAGACCCTGAGAGGCAGACCCTGAGAGCAAGATGCTGAAGAAATGCTCATCTCTAGAGCAATCCTGTCTTTGGCAGCTGGACAGCAAATGGCATGATCAGATGGTCACGTTGCTGCCTGCACTCAGGGGACAACCCTGGAGCTTGAAGAGAGGCAGGCGAACAAATAGTTCACTGCCAAGGAGAAAGGACACTAGAGATGCCAGTGACAGTCCTGCATCTCAGAGCAGGTTGCAGCCGAGGTGCTCTGTTTCCCTCTACTGGTAAAATTTCAAGTGAATTTTTTTTACAAAAAAAGTTTGTTTTCTGCTAGAGGTGTCCCAGTGCCAGCGTGTGCTGATTTGCTTGGGAGCCCTACTCAGAGCCCTGTTGCTCTTCCCAAATCTCCCTCTCAGCTGTGTCATTTGTCACTGAGCTCTGTCGTACAACCACGTCTGTTTAATACTGTTGACTTCACTGGAGTTGGCCAGGAATTTAAATTATTAAGAAATATTTCAAGGCAATTTATGGGTATTTGGAAAAGCTTCATTGATTTCTCAGCATGAAGGCAATACCACAACACTGAAGCTATTCTCAGCAACTTAACAAGTCTTTTAATGAATTACTGCTATTTGGCTGTGCCCAAGATCCAGAACAGAGGTTCTGTTGTTGGAAAGTCTCAAGATTATGAGCTGGTAAGAAGACGCAGTAATTGTACACGTTGCACTGAGAGCACTATCTAGGAATTTTAATTGCTCAGCAAGACCACATGGCCCTCAGCTGGCTCCAGTAACAAACACTTCACGCATGATCCTCTGTTCAAAGTTGCCAGAGAAAACATCAGCTTTCATATCCATTAGTGGCCTCCAGAAGCATGCAAAATCAATTTGAGAAGGAGCTTTCTGAGCTTTTGCAGAGAGCATCTTAAAGGGATGTAGGTTTCCCAGCTCACAAACTTCTGTTGACTTGGAGACGTTCTGTTTTTTAAATTCCCTTCCACACCATCTCCCTGACACCCGGGGTTTCCAAGGTACCAGCCAAACAAGTGCAATTTTGACCCATGGTAGCAGCAGGAGGAGTGGTGTTTGAAACTCATAATCCATTTATGTTTTTCCATCTGTAAGGAAAAAAGATGGAGAATTTTTACAACAGGAAAACATAGTTGTAGGTATATTTATTTCGATACAAAAGTGCCAATGCTGTTCTTTAAACATCCATTCATTCATGCTCAGATACTTCTATTTAATATGACTGATAGATTAATTGAGCTAAGAAACATATCTCAGTGTAAAGTATGTTGTAACCAGCTTCATAGGAGCCTCTGACAAGTGCCTTGAGCACAACTGTAGCTAATGCTGTACAAATTGGTGGGTCTTAAACTGAGTAGGAATTTAAAGATAATTACAGTCCAAGAAAACTGTGGGAGAAGGAGAGGAAATTGAGTGGTCTGGGGGCAAATTAGTCTGAAAATGCCTAAATGCCCAATTACAAATTTCTTGGTCATTTCTGAACTTGCTTCTGTTACAGCAGCAGCTGGAGGTTTTTTAGATGTACCTGTATACTCATGTATGCCCACTGAAATGTTAAAAATTTGTCATCAGATTTGAGTTCTGCTGATTAGACTCTACAGTTTTCACAGATAAATTTGTGGTAGCTTTGGTTTTCCTTTTTATTTAATTGGAATTGATATTCTAGGAGTGCATATTATCAGCCTGGATGAAACAGCACTTTAATCAAAACAGGATAGAATTTGGAAATAAGCAGACTATGCTTCCCTGAGGCAGCTCCAACACTGTCCCAAGTGCTCCACAGCCAAGGCCTGAGAGGTGCTGCCAGATGCTGGTAGGGGTGGGAAGACTGCAGTCTCCATGCATGCACAGACATCCCTCATACCTTGAGTCACCTCCAGAGGTTGTTCACTGCTGGGCAAGCTGGAGCACCCACAAAGGACCAGGGCCATATTTGGAGTAACCCCACTTTAACACCTAACATTTCTAGAAGAAAGCTGTTCCCAACCTCATTGTTCTGATGGTAAGAACTCCAGTTTCCAGCCTTGTTCATGGCCAGTTTTGATGTGTTCATTGATTGCTTATATTTACCACTCTTAAACCAAATAATTCTGTACCACTGAAGTTAGATGCAGATGAATTTTGTCTGCTTGTATTGTCCTCAACATCCTGCTTTGTGAATATGCTGTAAAATGGAGCCAAGAAAACATACACTGCATGGAAGCCCTAAATCCAGGCTGTGCTGAAAAGCTGTTAATACTGTGTATTAGCCCTGCAAGTTCAGTAAATGGTGGAAGAGAAACTTGGTGGAAAATAGCTGCTTAATTCAGCCTAATCTCTACTGCTGAAGATAATGGGATTCCAGTGACATTATCAAGAGATTAGCTGGAAGACCATGACTGCCTGTGATAACTGTGGGCATAATTAAGCTTTCTTCTGTGCTGTCATTAATGTGCAAGAAAGCATGAGCTCAGACAGATGAGCTGATCTCTGTTTGATTTGCTGGATTTCATAGTAAACTGAGCACAATTAACAGACATTTGGGGATGAACAACATTTTTTCAGAAGCACTTTTGAAAGCAGGAAAGGACCACAATGCAAAATCATACCATTTAGAAACTCTCTAGAGAGCACGGTGTGAGAGGAAATGGATCTTTTTGTTAACTCTCAATAAAAGATGCAAAAGTAGGAAATGTCAGATCTCACTGCAATTTGGAAATGAGAAAGCTGAGAGATGCTTAATCATATATGTAATTATTTAGAATTTCTCAATATTTTGTAATATATTTTGCTTGGTCAGAAGCCTTCAGTTTTGTACTTAATAACCCACCATGGCCTTAATGGACATGAATGCTTTAAGCATGGCAGAAGGACTGACCTCTCCTTGTCTATTTCTGCTCCACATTCACACAACATGACCAAATTTCATGCAATAAAAAGGGGAAAGGAGACATCAAAGCTTTTCTAACATGATCTGATCCCAAGCATAAGCAAGTGAAGCATCTAGAGCTGGAATGCCTGATGAGGAAGGCAAAACAGCAGTGATACTTTAAATACCTATGCAATAGCTTAAAACCTCTCCTCTTTCTGTGTCTTTTTTTCCTTGATTGCTTCTGTGGTTTGTTACACAGAAACTTAATGCAGATTTCTATTAGATCAACAAAAAATTTAATTTGTGATTAAAATTTGTCATAGATCAGCAGGACTTAGTGGGGAGATATGCTGAGAATCATGTGGTCTTGTTTGCAGTTCTGCACTGATTTTCCACATAGCTGCCAGCAAGCCTTGATGTCACTATTTTAATGTCTGGAGAAAGTAGAGGCGATTACTTACCTCCTGCTGGCAACAGGGAGAAAACTGTTAATAAGAGCTAGTATTTTCCTTTTGTCAATGGGGATGATTTGTTATCATAGGCACAGTTTGAGTGATTCAAATGATCAAATGGAGATGCTTGTTAGGTTCCACCTGATGTATTGTCTCAACATAAGCACCCAGTGCTGCTTGGAATGTCCTGGGCACCCAGTTAATGTTTAGCTGGTCCTGCAGAAGGATGTGAGTGTTGTCTAACCTCTGCCAAACCCACACACCTCACATCCCCAGTGAACCCCATCTTGGACCACTGAACCACAGGCTGAAGGAGACATGGATATTTATCCTGGAGAAGACTCAGGGGGGACCTCATAGCAGTTTATCAATACCTGAAGCAGACTTACAGAAAGGCTGGGGTAAGACTTTTAATAGGATATGTGATTGCAGAACTAGGAATAACAGATGCAAATTGGAAGAGAGGAGATCCAGGCTGGATAGAAAGAAGTTTGTTACTGTGAAAGTGGTGAGGCACTGGAACATGTTGCCCACAGTGGTTGTGGATGCCTCCTCCCTGGAGATGTTTAAGGCCAGACTGGATGAGGCATTGAGCAACCTGATCTAGTGCGAGGTGCCCCTGCCCATGGCAAGCGGGTTGGAATTAGATGATCTTTAATGTCCCTTCCAATCAAAATCATTCTATGATAATTGAGCCCAGGATCTCCACTAGCAGTAGAGACAACCATCATTCCAACAAATGCACCACTATGGTGCACCATCACTCCATTTGAAGACAGTGACAGCTTTATTACTGAATGATGCTAAACTCTTACCACCACTGCTGACAGCAAAGAAGAAATACTGCTCACTTCTGAGAAAAGAAACCCCAGCGAAGATATGTTCTATCCATGAGATACCTTAGCAAACCAAGAGCAGATTTAGCTCATTCTCCCCACTGTGGGGATGGCAGGATCAGTGGTACTAATGTCATACTGGACAGACATCAAGCAACTGTAGCCTGCCTTTTGTCCCAAGCAGGTTTGCTGGGTGAGCACTCGGTGCTGCTGTCGGGCTACTCAAGAAATCACACAATGTACTGTACAGTGTGGATAGACTCACTCCAGTCATTATCTCCCTTCATTTGATGAGTAAGCCTTTGATAATAGCAGTCTAGTACATGATCTAATTATTTTTGCACCCTGTAGTCATAGTTTTATTTAGTCTGTGTTTCCCTGTTCTGCCAATGAACACATCACATATGACAGCAGAAAGCTTGCTGAATTCTAGATGCTTAACTTTTGTTTCTGTTCCTGTACTTATAAGACCTATCACCCTGAAGAGATGTGGCTTAATTTGACAGATTGTCCTTGTCAAATGTATTCTGTTACTCATTTGCACACAGGAAAATGGTACATTTTCTCTAGAATTCTTTTTTTTTTTCAGAAAATGAATTTGAAAGTCTTATCCTACAATTTACCAGCCCTTCTTTTTTTTCTTTAATTCTTTTTTTTATTTTCTTTTTTTTTTTTTTTCTCTTAGTGACAAACGGGTACAAATTGAGAACTATTCTACTGAATAAATAGTAATATTCTGTTATAAAACTTGTGTAAGATTAGGTGAAGGCAAGATCATTTTCTTATGGAGCTGGTTATGTGACCCTACCATAGTTACTGAAAAAAACTTAACTCAAAAAGCAATTAACTGAGAAAAGTGTAATCTGAAACATTTAAAAGAAGGAGCAATGTATGTGAATTTGCTGTTTAATATGATGGGAGCAATAAGAAAATGTAAAAACTTGGCTGATTCCTGTCCTGCAGGGGCTTGGAATGCCCTAGAGTGTTTTTAACAGGATGAGTGTGAATACAGAGCACTGGAAGAACAAAACACAATTGAATTTTCTTTGCCAGTCATTTTGCGTCTTATATTTCTCCAGTTAAAAACCTAAAGAGTTTTGTGCACACACATTGTTCGGTGTACCAACAGCAAGGCAACTGCTAGAATTTCTTTGCATATATAATGTGAATTGAGTCTGTACAAAAATCACAGTTGTATCCCATGGTATTTTTGAGAATGAACCTTTCCAGGCTGGTGAGAAGAGGCTGGGTTTGTTCTCCTAGCTTGGATGGATAGTCTGTCTTTTAGAGTTTCCAGTGATTTGGGGGAAATAGCTCAAATTTCATTACTAGGAACATGAGACCTTTAGGAGAAAGGCTCCATTTCCTTCAGTGGTGTGTACAAACCTTTGCACAATAGGTCTTTGGCACCTCTGATTTTTGGTGACATTGCAGAGGTGGGGCAAAGTCCTGGACCCCTTCAAGGGGCTTCCCAACTCTGAGCAACTTTACCGCCATCACTCACAAGAGTACATGAACACAAAAAAACTTCACAATCTTTATATTGGTAGGACCTATGAGAAAAATGTTTCTGTGTTAATTATTCATAAAAGAAGGCTTAAGGAAGTAAAATTCTGATAGCTCTTATGTGGGTGAGTCTGCAGCAGGCTGTGTTAAGATATCGCTCCTGGAGAGTTTTCACTACCTAAGGGCATGCTGACAACTTTATGCAGGTACAAAAGAGAGGCCAGTTTCATTGCACATTCAGGAAGATTTTGCTTCTACTGAAAATTAAAAGCCATGTTCTTATGTGTTTATTACTGTAAACTCACCTTCGGAAGAAAAGAAAACCCAACTACTACAAAATAAATATTAGGATATGGAGAAAATGTTGTCACATTTTTTTCAGACCGCAGGAGTTTGTTACCATGGAGATCCTCCTGTTTTCTTCAAGAATGACTCAAGTCTTAAGGATGGAGCATATGTGATAGAACCAAAACAATATCACCAAGAATCCACATTAAACAATCCAGAAAGAGTTTTTCAGAACAAATAACTGTCTACAGACTGCTCATGTAACAAAAATATGCTTCCACCTTTCTTATTAAGCTTTTTACACTCAAATGTAGAATAGCGGAAGGTTTTCTTTCTAAAGCCAGCTGTATTCTAAGGAGCCTGTGATTCTTAAGACTGAAGGATAAATGACGTCACTACTGTGTTACTTTTATACACTGAAGTACTCTTTTTAAGACCTAAAGTGCTTAAGTTTTAAGGACATCATGAAGCTTAAACCCCATGAAAATCTTATTTTTAGTATTAACTACATAAACTTGTAATTGAAGGTATCCAAATTGCACAAGAAATGGAACCAAAAGCCAGAAAAGATGGTTTGCCAGCAGCCTACACAGTGGCTGGAGACATCAGCTGTGGGGAATCTGCAGTCTCCTCAGCTCAGAAGCTCCAACAACTCTTGAGTTGTGTTCTCTTGGCCAACAGCAAAACTTAGACTTCAGGAATGCCTCTAGGAAAGAAGTGGGCCCAGGCACGCTGCTACTACTGTACTCACATGGTACATCAGGCTGCCATCTTTTGTCACTGCTCAGCCTGCATCAATGTACTTTTAAATAAGCATGTGTCTTGGATCAAGCAAAGTCAGACTAATTTCTTTTCTAATGGTGAGGAAAACCCCACTTTTGAAGTACTCTAGTGTCTGAATTCAGGCAGGTAGGCTATGAGTGATTCAAGGTCTCAGAGATTTTGAGCCTTTCCAGGTGCAGCAATGAGGAGGAATGGGCATTTGCCCGAGCCAGCCAATCAAAGAGATGAAAGGGACCTTCAAGGATCATCTAGTCCAACCCCACTGCAGTAAGCAGGGACATTCTGCACTAGTTCAGGTCCTTCCAGAGCACTTCAGGAGGCAGGATGAAGCATAAAGTTAGAATAAATACCATGATGCTCTCAGGATAATCCAACAGGAGGAAAATTGGGTATTTACTTCTAATTGGGATCAGATTTATCCTGCTGGGTCATGTGGAATTAATCAGTGTGGAACTGCTTCTGTCTCAGAGTCAGGAGAAGCTTAGGCAAGTCCATGGTTCATGAAGCTTCATGAAGAACACAAAACTGCAGGGCATTGTTTAAGTCAGACAGGCTTTTCTGCAGTCAAAAAACTCTAAGAATATTCAGGATGCAGACTAAGTGCTGAGATGGGACACTGCTTGATAATAAGTAACACAAAGGAAAGGTCCAAGATAGTTTCATTATCAGTTTTTCTTAATTTATTAAATTTCTAACTCAACTTGGTATTTGCCAATGCTTACTTCTTCACAATACTTCTTCTTAACCAACCTTAACCTGGAGAAGGCTCAGGGGGGACCTCATAGTAACTTATCAGTACCTGAGGGGGTCCTACAGAAAGGCAGGGGAAGGAATTTTTAACATAATATCGGATGGGAGGACTAGAAACAATGGATGTAAATTGGAAGGGGGAAATTCTTTACAGTGAGGGTGGTGAAGGACTGGAACAGGTTGCCCAGAGAGGTTGTGGACGCCCCCTCTCTGGAGGTGTTCAAGACCAGGCTGCACAAGGCACTGAGCAGCCTGATCTAGTGGGAGGGTTGGAACTCAATGATCTTTAAGGTCCCTTCCAACCCAAACTATTCTAATGATTCTAAGAAATGGGCTGCTGTATTGCTCATGTCTTTCTTGTAATCTCAGTAAGCTTTTTCCTTGTTCCTGGTATTTTTTGAATTGCTTATTGTTCATCTGGTTGACCGTGGAGACCTTCCCCTTTCAGTTAGAACATAAACTTAACATAGTTAATGTATTTAGCTCTTGTATTTTACAGCAAAGGCACTCACAGGCTTACTCACAGTCAAGCCCTTAAGTTCTCAGAAGCATCAAGTAACTCCCCTCATTTTATTGAAATTTATCCTTTTGGAATCAGGAAAACTTCTATTTCACAAACCTACTTGTGTTCATATATCCCCAAAATCCAGATCAATTGGTCCAAAGTTACTTTCTTTGCCCAGCTATCCTAAAAGGTTGCTCCTACCACCCAAAGCTTCTGCCTAGTAGAAAAAAACCTGTTGACTGGAACATCTTAGAACATGCACACTTGAGGATTTTTGGCATTTTTGCTCCAGACTATCACTAGGAATTTAGTCTTGTAGGAGATAGTGATTTCAGCTGTGCTGGTGTGGCTTGGAGTAGTATAACAATGCTTTGTAGCATCAAAAATTAATGAGCTGTAATATCCTGTTCCCTTCTAAACCCTGGTGTAATTTCCTGTGTGAATATTTAAATACTTTCTCAGAAATTTCAAGCAGTTTGGGCTCTATCACTTTGCTTCACATCTTGCAGAAGGTGCTGGAATTTCAGGGGAGTAATTTCATAAAATAACTTTTCTTCCATCCTGCCACCTGTCCAGCTGGGATTGAAGGCACTGCAATGACATCCATTTACATGTTTGCATGGCAGCAACATCTCAGGCCAGTCAGAAATGACCCTAGAAAGCAAGGGTCTGCTCTGAGGCTGTGGTGTGCCCAGTCTTTGGCCTTCAGATACATGGAGTCTGCCAGGTCTTTTCAGTCTGTAGCTCATCCTTTTTGTATTTCTTATCTGTGCATATGTGGTCCATGCATGTCACCAGGACTTCCAGTGTCCCCATACCACAGCTGTCAGTGACTGATCATAGCAGCTCCCCCAGCTCCCTCCATGCTTTCTGCAGAGGTGAGTTTGTTACTTCTGCTTTCATAACAACCACCTTTCTTCACCAGCTCTCTTAGTAACCACAACTGTCCTTATCTGGGTAATGCAGGCTGGCATTCCTTTTTTTTTCTGGGAAACTTCCTTCTGGGAAGGATTCTAGTTCTGCCTGGAAGCCATTTCTAAAGGAATTTATCATGGGAGTGTTTCTCCTGCTGGTTTTTCCCTACCCTGTCTTCCAGCTCATAGGATACCACAATACCCAGCATTTTCCTTGTGCTGCAGCTATTTCATTTCCCAGTTCCCCATCTCTGGCTGGAGTTTATCAATACAAGAGCACAGCCTGGTGATCAGTCTCTGCTGCTGAAACTGATACTAGGATTTAAAACAACTACAAGCATTTAATTCATTTCTGAACACTTTAATTTCCATAGAGTTCCTTAGGGAGTGAAGGTTTTGAAGTCTCTTAGGTCTCTTCAGGTGGCTAACTTCTATTAAAATTCCTGACTGACATTCATTTGCAAAGCAGAGCACGTGAACCATTGGAGCTGGAGCTTTGAGTATGAGCAGGGGGAAGTGATCAGTGTGCAAGCAGGAGGAGAACTGCCCTGAGGACAGAAGCAGGGAGGTCCACATGTGGGCAAGATGAGGTGGGGCCTTTAGCTACTGGGGCAGAGGTGACAGGAGTAAAAAATGCAAATCTGCAGGAGAGAAAGGCTGATTCCTGTGGACTGAAGTTGCTGGATTGCTGTTCCCACTAAAACCTTCCAAGCAAAATGGATGTCCATTCTCCAGGCGTCCTTAGGATGGGAAAATGCATGCATAGAAACATCATCAGTTGCCTTCTCTTCTCATACTATGTCCCCAGAAGCTCCAAAGGATCACCCAGCCCCCACAGCTCAGCTGCACCAAACTGACTTGAAAGACAAACTTAATAGCTGGTGATTTTTTCTGTTACTTTACAGGTAAATGGGGCTCAGTTGGGGAAGAAGAAGCTCATGTTGGTTGGTTTATTCTGGAGGAGTGCCAGGGAGGCCAGGGCACTAATAGGAGATCCCTGGCAGTTTTCAGGACATGAGCTGAGAGATGGGTCTGGGGAAATGTGATAATTTAAGGCCCTAAGTATGTGCCCTTTGACTGATGAGAAGCCTGAGCTGAGTGTATGACAGCAGAGAATCAAGGTAGCTGAGAGCAGGACAGCACTGGCTTGGGAAACACCTGGCTGGTTCCCTTTTCCAGATGCCATCTTTATGTCCAGCATCTCAACCTAGTGATGACCAGACTGCCCCAAATGTAGTGAGTGTCAATTCAGCACATGCATGGCCAGTCATGGACATCTCCCAAGCATACCATGGTGGTGGCATGTCACAGGCACAACCACCCAGTCCTTGTGGGGACTGCTTCTAGGACAAGCTGCAGGACAGATGTAGCCATATATAACTTAGGTCAACAGGTACTGAGATGTGGTGGTGTGCTAGGTGATGGGCAAGGCACAAAATGCTGACTGTCTTCATCACAAACTGGTTACAGCCAGGGTTACAGGGTCCAAAGATCTGCTGAGAACCCAACCAAATGCTCAGGGGTGGGTGTCAAAGGGAAAGTACCAGATGCTGTTAGGAGAAAAGAGTGAACTAGTTCATCAGTGTATGGAAAGCCTCTCAGTGACTTACTTTCATACCATGCACAGACTTTAAAAATGCAAGAGAGTTAAATCAGCATTTGAAGCTGCCCTCTTGAGACTTTATTTGAACGTAATATATTTCAATTACTGTGTATTCAAAATCCCCATGTTAATATACAATCTGCAGAGACTTGTAATGTGTTCTAGTTGAAATCTGAGATAAATTAATATAATTGTTTCTTTAAAAAAAAAAAAGAGAAATACCTTATTTGGCTGCAAGAGCCTTGAGGAATGTTAAGCAGAAAAGAGACAGAGCAACCAGGGAGTGATTTTGAAAGCAGCTCTTACAGGCCAATTGCTTAGAGCGAGTGCCAGAAAATAAGGGAAACCTTCTTTTATTAAACATGATTGCTGTGACCTTCTTTGGTTAACCTATAGGAGGAAAAATGAGCCATACACTGTCTGATTCATTGTTATTAAAGCTGGGCTGCTTTTCATTGAACCTGTAGGAGGCAGAATGTTTATTTTGATTTATTTTTGCTTTGTTCTTGATCAAAAGAGCAAAAAAGAATTTGTCTTCCAGAACTGCAGAGGCGTGACTGCTTCTCTTTGAGAACCATGGCTGTGACCCCTGCTCTCGCCTCCTTTCTCTCTGTGAACGTCACAGACATGGAATCATAGAACCATTAAGTTAGAAGCGCCCTTCAAAGGCTATCTGGTCCAACCTCCTGCAGTGAGCAGGGACATCCTGCACCAGATCAGGTTGCTCAGAGCCTCATCAATCATAGCCTTGAATGTCTCCTTGAATGGGGGGCCCCCATCACCTCTCTGGTCAACCTATGGTGTTTCACCACCATTATGGGTAAGAACTTCTTCCTAATGCCCTGCTCCAGTTTAAACCTTTGCCTCACATGCTATTGCTCCATGCCCTTGCAACAGTCCTTCCCCAGCTTTCCTGCAGGTCTTCCTTTGGTACTGGCAGTACTCTCTGAGGTCTCTCTGCAGTCCTTTCCCCTCCATATTGAACAGCCCTAATCTTCCCAGCTGTCCTCCTAGCAGAGGTTCTCCAACCCCCTGATCAACCTTGTGGCCTCCTCTGGACCCTCTCTGACAGGTTCATGTCCTTCTCGTGCTGAGTGCTCCAGAGCTGGATGCAGGAACCCCAGGTGGTTCCTCACCAGAGCAGAACAGAGGCAGAATCACCTCTCTCAGTCTGCTGGTCACAGCTGTTCTGATGCAGCCCAGGATACAGCTGGCCTTCTGGGCTGTGAGCGCACACTGTTGGCTCATGTAAACATCACATGTATCCCTGTCATGCTTTCTCCCCATGAAGAGAGGCTCTGCTGTGGGCATTGACTGTTGTCCTGTTCTCAGTGCAGAGACCACAGCTGACCCCTGAGTAGAGGGCTGATAGGGGAAGCTTCCTCTTATCTATCTTCCTCCAAGGCAAGCACAGGGAGCGCTCCCCTGGGGACTGCACAAATGGGTTGGAGAGCAGCAATTTGATCTGTTTATGTGCAGCAGAGTCAAGAGGGCCCCATTGTGCCTGAATGTACACAAGCATGGAGCTTCAGAGGGCTCCTGCAGCTGGGACACCACAGAGACAAAACACAGCTCAGCAATAAGACACAAGACAGGAGGGACAAGGACAGTGCAGTGATGCGTGCACTTGTGCATTCCTGTCATCCTTGGAGGTGTTCTGCAGAGGCACACTAATGCACGTGGCACAATCCATAATGTAAGAAAATCCCTACAGAAACCAGATCCAGTGAGCTAATTGTGGATTAGGCAATTTTCTATGCTCCTTCCAAGATGACTGCATATATGTAATTAAGATGCCTAATATATTTTGTTTAGCCCAAATGGTGATGGAGGATGAAGGTTATTAGTCTGGTGTCTGGGGTACTGGCAGGGCTCATTTTAATGTGGACTGGAATTCAGAAGGCTTTCAGTTTCCAAGGAATAAAGTCATCAACAGGACTCAATAACATGATTAATTTAAGGAACAGTACAATCACTGAAAACATTTTCTAAAATCATAAGATTCCACTGATTCATCTTTCTGTGTCATTTCTTGGCCTCTACTCTCACTTCAGGAAAAATATGTAACTCAAAGTCTTTGTAACTCGAAGTATTTGAGTTACAATGAAAATGAGGTTATCTAAAGAGTATAACAATCACAGAACGGTCGAGTTTGGAAGGCACTTGCCACCTAAAGCTAATTGCCCAGGACCACATCCAGGTGTTTTTAGTATCTCCAGAGATGGAGAATTAACAACCTTTCTGAGCAACATGTACCAGTGTTTGATCGCTTCTAGATAAAAAAATGCATTTCATTGTTTAAAGAGAACTCATAGTCTTTCTGTTTGTGCCTTTGATCCTCCCTTGGGCATCAGGAAAGAGAATCTGGCTCCAACTTCTTTACTCCCTCCCAATATACTCTTTCCAATTGGGTTCTTCTAAACAGCAATGAGAAGAGGTTAAAAGCTGTTCTCCTGAAGCCCAGGTTGCTGCTCCTTCCCCTCAGCTCTACCACCTCATGGATGCTGCAGCCCATATTGCCCCAACTTTTACACTGCTGATCATTTCTTCCTGGTTTGCAATTCCAGGGTCCAGCAGATTGTCTCCCCTCCTCATGTCTCCATTTACCTGTGTCAGGAAGCTACTGCCAGACTACTCCAGAAGCTGCCTGCTTGTGCCCTGCAGTGTGGCACATCCAGCCAAGATCGTGGTGGTTGAAATCTACTGTGAGGACTAGGCCCTGTGAACAGGCAGCTTCCAGTTCCTTTTTTTCTTCTAGTAACTATTTGAGCAAGGATAGTGTATTAAGAAATCACTTAAATCCATTGTGCTTTGTTTTCAGATTTGGAAAATCTGAGTAAAATTGGCTTAGTCATGCCTGAGGCTGCTGCTTGCTTGCTCAGATCAGGAGCACAGTGGTGAGTGAGGAAGTAACTCCAGCCTATCTTGACCCCTGCTCCTGCCCCTACTCTACCAGGTCTCCTCTTCTCTCCTCCTCAGCACCTCCCAGCTAAGTTTTCCCTGATTGTCCCTGTGTTTCCCCTTGCACCATGAGCCATGCAGCACATGCAAAGCAGCAGCAGCCACTGCCCAGAAAAGGCTGGTGACCATCCTGGTGATGTTGAGGGGGAAGAAAATACAGCAAGACAGGGCCAAATTCAGCCCTGCAACACCCAACTCATTCCTGCTTCCCAAATCTACCGGATCCTTTCTTCAAGATGGTGCAGTAGGCAAAAGAAAATTTTTACAAGCCCCATCTAGGCTGTATGTTGCACACAGAGTGAAATGTGCATGAGATACATGGAGGGGTGTGTGTGTGTGTGTGTGTGCGCGCTGCTGGATGTCTTAAAAATTATTTTTATACCACTGATGCACATGGCCAACCTAACCATACATTTAAAATAAAAAGAGCAGATGTTAAAATGCATGTGCCGTCCGAGAAAACTTTTATGTGAGGAGATTGTGTTTCAAGTGGTTTCTCAGAGGGAAAAGCCTGTGGCTGCCCATGAATGGCCAATTGCCTTTACAGGACAAGAGGCAAAGAGCCAGAAGTGAGAAGTGTCTGTGGTGTTGGACCAGAAGGATCATATACACACAACTCTTGCCAAGTGCAGTTTCCAACACAGGGTGGAGGCAGCATACAAATAAAAGAGTTACACAAAACAGGAAGGGTTCAGATATGTGATGCTGAAAGTCAGCTGCCAGATGAGGCTGCAGTGTTTGCTGACTCTGGCAGGACTCAGTGATGGTTTTGGAGTCAGTTGTAGTCTGGACAGTAGGATGACCATTAGCCAGCAATGTGCATCCTGCAGTGTATTAGAAGGGACGTAGTCAGTAGGTCAAGAAAGCTTTTCCTCCCCCTCTATTCTGCCCTGATGAGACCACATCTGGAGTACTGTGTCCAGTTTTGGGGCCCTCTGTTGAAGAAGGACATGGAACTGCTTGAGAGGGTACAGCGCAGAGCCACGAAGATGATGAAGGGATTGGAGCATCTCCCTTATGTGGAACAACTGAGGGAACTGGATCTCTTTAGCTTGGAGAAGAGGAGACTGTGGGGTGTTTATAAATATGTAAAGGGTGAGTGTCAGGAGGACAGATTCAGTGACATTCAGTGATGGGACTATGGGCAATGGACACAGGAGGAATCTAAGAAAGAACTTTTTCACAGTATGGGTGACAGAACACTGGAACAGGATGCCCAGAGAGGTTGTAGAGTCTCCTTCTCTGGGGATATTCAAAATCCATCTGTATGCCTTCCTGTGTGACCTAGTCTTCCTGCTCTGGCAGGGGGATTGGACTAGATGATCTCTTGATGTCCCTTCCAATCCCTGATATTCTGTGATTCTGTGATCCTGTTCCCAAGAACACAATAGAGAGTGCAGTCAGTGGAGGCTCTTTGTCTTTCACGGGCTTTATTATGGTAAATTTCTGGAGCTCTTCTGACCTGTGGTGTAGACTCATTCGTAAGGTCCAAGACATCCTAGGGAAACTATGTGCCTTGATGAGAATAAAAATAGCAACTGAAATGCCATTATCAATAGGGTTGCTGCCATCTGTTGGTTGAAGTCTTGTGGGGAGCTGGGAGAATCTTTGAATGAATGCTGCCATCTAAGGTGTAGATCTCCTGAGAAAGGGTGGCTTGTTTTTAACAGCAAGTAGGATGTGAGCATGTACTAGAAATCAGAAGGGGGAGGCAAAATTATTTTTCTGTGTTGTCATATTACATGCTTGCTGCCCTCATATCAGTCTAAGTCCTTTACCGATGTACTGGTCGAAGTTTTAAATTTTCAGGCTGTAGATCTACAGACATTTCTCTCTGCAGAAGCACCAGCTTAACCAGTTTGTGATGCTAATTGCTCATGGCCACTCTGCAGCTGTACTTTTCTTCACTAAAACTTCTCTGATTGCACCATAGCCCAAACAAAAAACCTGATATGGACAAGGAATAGTGCCTTCTCCCTTTTTTCCCCCAAATTATTCAAAGAGTTTCCAGTACCCATCTGCATGTCCTCCCAAGAACATAGCACAGAGGACAGCACACACAGGAACTGCTGAAAGCCACCCTAATGCTGTGAGAAATTCCTGCCTGCATCCCAGGCCTTTCAGCTGAACATAAAACTGTAGTCCAAATTTGTAAAAATGTGAGACCAACCTATAAAATGACTGTTTTACAGGTCTCTCCTGTTTTCTGCCTCTCTTCCTCCCAAGCTCAGAGTAGCTCAAGGTTGACATTCACTGTCATAAAGTTCTGTCCCATAGGACCATAGAACAGTTTCAGTTGGAAGGGACACATAAGATCATCTAGTTCCATGTCCCCTGCCCTGGGAAGAGGTACCTCCCACTAGACCAGGCTGCTCAAAGACCCATCCAGCTTGACTGGGAACATCTCCAGGGATGGGGCATCCATAACCTCTCTGGACAACCAGTTACAGTGTCACACTACCCTCACAGTAAATAATTTCTACCTAACATCTAATCTAAATCTCCCCTCTCTCAGTTTAAAACTGCCCCTCTCCCCATCCTATCACTACTATCACTACTATCCTATCACTATCCTATCTCTTTGCCCCTGCAAAGAGACTTTCTCCATTTTCTGCTGCATTTTCTATTCTCCATCTGAGACTCACAGCTACAAACTGTTAAAAGTAAATCCTACAGACTTCAGCAGCCCCAAGAGAAGACAGATATTCATACTTCAGCTTTCTTCACAGATCTGTTAAACAAATCTATGCGTGCCAAATATACACAGAGTGAAGCATTTCCATCTGAATTGAACCTGCAGCCTCCTATGTCCCAAATGACCTCTGTGTTAGATGTCAGCACTCACAGTAGTACAAGAATAATGCTGGGCTCTCCCCATGCCCACCATCTTTCTCCTCTCCATGCTCTGCCAGGCTCCACTTTTGGAGACCAGCTCCATGTAACCTGCCTAACAGCTCACCTCAGCATGCTACTGAGCTTCCTGAAAAGGAATGATTCATTCTTTGGGATGTTTTTGGTCCCTTAATTGGAAGTATGCATGAACAGAAGGATGAAAATTTCGAGCTAAAAAAACCAACTCTGTGGAGGAGTTGGCAGGTTCCAGGTTTCTTTCTCTCCTTCCTCTATGTGCATGGTATGACAGCTCCTCACACTGCTCCAGTTGCACTGTAGACAAAGGTCAGTTTCTTCTGTAATGTGACCTTGCTGGTAGGTTATTGCTCTAGTGTTCCAAATAACCTCCAGTGACTGCAGCATATTCTGAAATTTTAGGAAACTCATTTCAAATTTTGTGTGTACTTTACAGAACTGGTGAAAACCAGGTGGAGAAAAGCCAGTTTCCTCAGGTAATTTAGAACTCCAGATGAGCTCTTGTTCAAATTGTAGGAAATACTGAAGAAAGACTGATATGCTTTTTTGTAAATCACAACTTGTAATACTTAATTCTAATTCTGTGTGCAAGAATTACAGACTGAGAATGTGTTCTTATTAAAAGCCAAATAGACAAGTATCTACAAGGTTTATCTCAAAATTGTCAGGCTAGAGAAGCAATGGTTATGACTACAATGATAAGTAAAAGAGGAGATATTGGGTGCTGATCATCCCTGAAGAATCCACTGTTTAATTTCTGGCTCATTCCTACATTCACTTGGCCCATGTATCTTTTTCCAAAATTAAGCACAAGTAGGGCTCTGGGGGGGGCTCTCTATGCTTCACATAAAAAAGCACTAATCTCCTACCAGTTTGATGGTCTCCCTAGTTCTAGTGTGTGGGATATGATGAATAACCATTTTGTCTTCACCTCATCCATCGTCTTTGTGATTTTGTAAATGTTAGTCATAACCCCCACCCTCTTCCTCTCCAAAGCCTTTTCAGTCTTCTTACAATAGCTTTATTATTTTAGTTGTCTCTCTCTGTCCTTTCTGTAACTCCATCATATCTTGGAGAGGACATAGCTTAGTTTAGGTGGACCAGGACCATGTTGACCATACCCAGTCTTTGTGGTGGGATTCAGAAACAGCTGCAGATTTCCACTGACACCTTCATCGGCTTTAGCTCAACACAGTACTCAGCCAGTATAAAACAGAATGGGAAACAAGTGCAGAGAAAACACAGGTCTTTGGGTCTTATGGGTCTTCTGAGTTACCTTTCTGTTTATATAAGATTCTCTCTGCTCCTGGGCACCTTTGTTCCACACACTCAGCCCAAGATGCAAATGCAGAGATTTCATCCAACCTGAGAGAAAAGCAAAGATGAAACTGCATGAGGGACTGACAGTGAGGAAAATGGCTGTGGTCACCATGAGGGGGAACAGATCCCTGCTGACATGGCACAGAGCATGTTCCACACCAGACAGCAGTGGCAGAGAAGGGAGAACAATGGCCCTGTTGGCCTCTCACATCCTCCCTACCATGAATCTGCCTGCAGCTGATGAAAGGCAATGCGCTCATCTATTCCCATAGCTGGGGGTGCCTGTCCTTTTATAAATCTCACCTTACATTTCTTTCCTTGTCCTTGACTCAAAGTAATTGTGCAGCTTTTAGGCTTACCAGGAATGAAATGGGATCACTGCACATTTCCAAGAAGCAAATATATTGCTAATACTGCTCTTTCTGTTTCCTTTACCCCTCACTTTCTGAGATACTTAATACCTACTGGCTAACACCAGGCTCCATCAGAGCTCACTGCTGCATAGCCCTCTCTGCTTTCTCAGTCCTTCCCTGCCCTGAAGGATCTTCTGAAGAAATCTCTAGACATTAACCAACCATTCCTCTGTAGGGCTAGAATTTGTTGTTGAGCATCACTTCTCACCCTTTAGAGTGTCCTTCAGCTGGACAATGCAGTGTCATTTAGGATGGCTCCATCATTCTGTGGTGAGTCTCTGGTTTGTGCTGACTCACTTCTCTGTAACCCTTTATGTGTGTGTGTTTATACATGAGGATCATCTCAAGTATATAGATGTATATACTGATACAAATAGAACAGATGTATTTCTGGTGAATGACAGGGCTGATAATTACATAAATAAAAAGTACAGATAATGGAAATAAAATCAATGTATCCAGGCAGGAAATAAGCGAGTACTACTGACATGTATTTTAATATAGCTTGTGAACAAGGGATTTATTTATAAGGAAAAAAGCTAACACAAAACCTCAGAGTCTAATTATTTATCCAGCTATGCAATTATTAGTTGTAAATCTCTAAAATGGCTGAGAAAGTGTTTGGGCAAATGCCAAGTCTGGCTGTGTGTGAAGTGCTAGAGCTAGGAACCGCGTTATTCCTGCCGATATATTATGGCCAAAGACACCAGAGAATTTCTATTTTCTGGGAGCTCTGCCTTTTTGCAGCAAGAAATGTGCTTTCAGTGATGTCTTTAATATCGCATTACAGGCTCTGGATGCACAGGGGAGGAGGAATGGAGGTAGTTGGGCCTTCCTGGATTAAATGTCCATTACATAGTTGCCAGGGACAACAAGGGACTGGGTTTAATGGCCCAGGTGGTCCCTTCATATTCTGTACTCATATTCTCTGCTATTCTAACAGTTCCTTGGGGACCTGCCTGATCAAATATGAACTGCACTAAATTCTGAAACCTGTTGGAAGAGCATCTGCCTAAGTGATATAGTGTGTGCTGAGGCAGAAAAGGAGTATGTGAGTCAGCCAGGCTTAGCTTGACCCAGCCCCGAGGCTATAGTGTTTGAGACACAGGATAGTGACAGGTCCTCAAAAGCAGGAGCACAGCTCTGCTTCACTTCCCAGTCACTACAAAGAGGGAAAGAGGGGTCCATTGCTGAAAGCTGGCACTGGCTCTGTCTCAGTACGCTCTACACCTTCCATCCAAGGCACATCTAGTCCTGGAGGGTTCCTGTTCCAAATATCTCAATGGCACTAGGTATTTGCCAATAGTAAAGAAATAAATTCTATAACGTAATCTATAGTACTCTGCAAAATCAGGTTACCAGTGCAAGAACTTTGTTTATATGCTACAATTTTACCTGCATAGATAGTGAATGTAAAGAATGAAATACATAACCTTATATAGTTTCCACAGGGCTATGCTACAACAGATGTATGCTGTTGCATATACCACTATGGTAAGGATACCTGAGCATACCTCCCACAAATATCCACTGTGCTTTATAGTGAAAGACCAAAAAACTGGACAAATAATGAACTTTAGAACCCTTGTTAGTGTAAAATATGTTACAGTAGTAGGAGAATTTGGCATTTAGGTTTGAAAATCTCAGACAGCATCCATAGGGAACTCTGCCATGTTGGGAATGAAGATTTCAGGAAACCTTGTCCAGCTGACACTTGCCAAGGACAATTGCAAATTGGTTTGAACTAGGTTTCAGAAGCTGTCCACGCACAGATGCTTCCTGGGATGCACAGTCTTCCTAGGCTTGCTATACCCCCACTATAAAATTAAGGGCTGCAACACAGGCTGTGCTGAAGAAACGACTGGTGCATCACCCTCTGTGCTTTCTCAGCCCCAAAGGAAGAAAGGGGAGCATCAAGGACACTGCTAAATATTTCCCTAAGCCATGGTCCTACAGCTGCTGCTACTGTATTTGTGCTGGGTTTTCTGGAGTCATTCATCTGATGTAGATTTGCCCTGAGCCTGCATTCAGTGGCATTTTTGATGAAGGATAGTGAGCATGGATTGCAGTGAGTGCAACAGAGCAGTTTTCAGGTTTGTTGGGTGGCACTGCAGGGTTCTTGCACTTTATCTTTTGTGCTTTCTGCATGGGTCCCTCCAGGGTTGCTACTGCCATATTTATATGAAAAAAACTTAGGTGAAGACAGTACATCAGACCCAGAATGCCATTTCTGCTGTGAATGAGGGCCCCAGCCAGCTTGCTGCCCTCATAATTAGCTGAATCTGTTGTGCAAGCTGCAGTGGGTCCAGAAATGTGGCTGGTGTCTGACACCAGCCCTGCAAGTGGCAGGCAGTTCAGTAGGTCTAACAGAGCTTAGCTTCTTACTCACTCCAGTCCACATGTCACACAAGAGGCTCACAGCAAAGCAGCTTCCAGTAGCTGCATTGCTACATTTCTCATTGATAACAAAGATTTGGAGGTGCAGCATCATGCCCCATGGGCTCAGAATGGGAATGGTGGTGTTTCCCTGTGTGGAATCATCTTTCTGTGGCATAGAGGATGAAGTGACAAGAGGGGATAGCCTCTGGAATACAGCAGAGAGACTTAGAACATGGCAAGATGCATCCAAGAGCTTTTGTCCTGTGCTGGTTTCAAGTGACAGCAAGACAGGAGGTCAGGGCAGATTTTGCTTGTGCGAGCTTCCCCAAGTGGATCAAAGATGCCATTTTTGTCACAGGTTGGAATGCTTGCGTGGAGGGGTGGATGCTACTCATCATTGTCATGCGTCCCACAACTTCTCTTTTCACCTAAATCATGAGGAAACTGTTCACACCCATCTTGATGCTGTTACTGCCCCAAGGCTGGGGCTGTGTAGAGCTAATCCACAGGGACCACAGAAATCCACAGTGACAGCAGAAAGACTTTCCCACCTGTGAAATGTGAGGAGGAGGTTCCTTTATTATGGCAAGGCCTGTCTATGTTGATGGCATCTAGACTTGATGTTTGTGTATGACTGATGGTCATCTTGTGGTGGAGGGAACAAGCCCTGCCCAGCTACAGTTTTGAAGGCCTGTGGACTAATTTTTCTTTCATATAGAGTGCTGAGTTTTTCATGTTATATTAATAAAAGCCACTTGTACCATCATGTAGTCATTTGCTGAATCATTTGACAGAGGAGCAGATTTGGCAGGATGTTTCTTAATTGATTTGCAGCATGCAGCATGCATCATCGCTCCGTTCCCCTCACCTTGGTGGAGAGCCATGGTGTGCTTTGCAAGAGTAGCTAGGAGCAGAAATTCATCAAAATATAAGCTCAGCTGTACTATGTCAGACCAAAATTCCTTGTTGACATGATCCTGTCTCTGATGGTGGCTGAGAGCAGAACCCTGTGAATGGGTGGAGGCACAGGGCAAACACAGCATTGCCCCCCAAACCTCCTGTGATTTCTGGTTGCATTTGGAAGCAGCATTTGAAAGCAGCATTTGAACCTGCAAAGGATGACACCCCTGATCTCAAGCCCAAAACATTAGCTACACGGTACCGAACACAACTCACAGCAGAGGTTGCACCCTTTGCTTCCCACCTTGCAATTAATCTTGCAGCAGCTCCGTCTTCTTACACTCATTCTGCAGACTTCTGTAACCCAGAGCAATGGATGGTCTTGAGTTATTTGAGGAGATGGAGCCTCTCAAGGAAAGATCTGATGAGTGCTGTAGCTGCAGCAAAGGTGAGGATGAGACACTAGGACTGGGAAATCAAGGATTGGGAAAAGCACAGGGAGTTAAGAACCACCTCCTTTCAGTGCCTGCAAGCTATCAAATGTATTCAGTGGTGCATGAAATCACAGTATGGCCATGTGATGTGCAACCTCAGGTCTGGATCTTTACCCACCACTCGTTATTTACATGGTGGCAGTGTATGGGAGACATGACCAAATCCCCTCACGCCTGCTCTGTGGTGCAAAAGGCTAACTGAGGGCAGTCTGGGTATCACACAGCTGTCAGCAGGTCCAGACTGCCTACAGCCATGCAGATGAGCCTCTCCATGTCCCACAGCAAGCCAACACCCAGCATGTCATGCCCCATGCCTGATGAGGGCCAGGAACGTGGCCCTGGTGGGGTCCCGCTGTTTCAAGTTAGGATGTTGAACACGCAGCCAGCTGGCAGCTCCTCAGACCACACAGCATGAAGGGAAACCAGACAGTGTCACAAGGGATCTGAGTTGCAGAGGGAAGGGAGCCAGTTCTCCAAAGCAGCCCACCACAGAGTGAGAGGTGATGCAGGACACTCAAGATCTCGCAGGCCAGGGGAGCCTCTTGCAGACACTTTTTACAGCAAAGTACTGAAGCTAGGTAGTGATGAGGTATAAATATGATGAGGCTTGAGCTTTGGGATTGCAGCAGCTGTGAAATGCCAGCATCAGGGTCATGCATGCAGTCCTGCAGGGAAGAGGGTGGCTCTGGTGGGATGTGGACTTGCTGGCTACTCTTGGGAGCAAACTGATGAGGGCAGCTCGCTGGGGAGACTGGGCTGTGAAAGGTTAGGGATGCCTGATCAAGCTTTCTGCTTTTCATATAAGACTGTTTCCCAGGCAGTGTGAGGGGTGTGTGAATGGGGAAATTTCTGGCCATATTTGCCAGAGAGCTGGAGTTGACATTTTATTCGCAACCTCTTTAAATTTGAACTGAGACTGTGCTGCTGACAGTGAAGCCCTGTCAGAAGGGTTACATCCTCCTACTTGGGTCCAAAAAAAAGAATAACATTGCCAAGTAAAACTCCTGTTTAGGAAATTAGAGCAATTTTCTGAAACACATTGGCCCAAGAGCCATTAAAACCAACAGTGGGTGGGACAAGCAATGACTGACAGTGAGTTTGGTGCCTATGTCTGGGCAGTTTCCTGCTGCTATTTTCCATTGATGGAATGTGTTGGGTAGGCTTTGTAGGAATGAAAGAACGGGGCTGGTACTGAAAGAGATCCTTCGGAAGCCTAATGGGACCAGGGAGAGGGGACACATGGGGTTAGGGGAGTGAGGTCAGGGCTGGGTTGAGCAGTGGGGTTATGCCATGTAAACTCTTATTTTCTGCTGTTCAGCACTGCCTCTGCTGAAGGCATGTGGGGCAAGATAAGCTCCAAGAAACTACAGTATTGTTAAATACAGCTCAGGACTGAGCCTAACTTATACTGTTAAATGACATTCTGCTGTGGTTTATGGCTGAAGCTCTCTAGTCTCTGACAAAGAGGTAAATCTATCTATCCACCAACATCTGTCCACCAGCAAGGGTACGTGGTCCCTGCTCGGGTGAGAGAGCAGGGGGATGCTGCAGCCGGCAGGACTGTGGCCATATGGCTGCTGGTGGGGACATGCACCGTACCCTCCCATCAGCTGAGAACGATGGGCAGGGCTGCTGCTGCCTTTTGAAAAGAAATTCCTTTGCTGCAGCAGCACAAATGGCTGGAGACGAATGAAGCAGCTGGCCAGGAGACATTGTGATGCTCTGCTCAATCCCCAAGCACTGAGGGGGATCTTTCTGGGTCAGACTGTCCCCCACTGAAGTGCTGTGCCACAAGCTCAGAAAACATTGTTTGGGGATGAAGGCGGTGGTGACACTCTCTCGGGAAAACGCATGAACAATGAATCAGCCGTATGCTGCTTGGAGTGGTGGCAAATAGCTGCGCAGGAGACAGCCCCTCTCCTGAGCCTCCCACAACATCCCCGAGCCTTGCGAGGGGTCACGGCATGCAGGCAGGTCCCTGCCAGTTCCCACATGGCACTGACATAATCACGATGCCATCATGCCTTTATTTTTTTTAGGTGGAAAACACACCGTATTTGTCTCTGCGCTCCACATCACAGCTGGCCCTTTCGTGGCTGGTCCCCTTCCCTCTGAGATGAGTGGGAAGCACCCAGGGGATGGCATCTGAACAGCTCAGTAGTCAGGCAGCACAAAGCCCCGGGAGCTCGTCTGCCTGATGAAATCATCTCACAGTGTGAAGATCCTCATAGCTGAAATTTAAAAGTTATTTATTTCTCCTCTAAAGGAGAAAAACAGCTCGCTGGAGAGGCCATCTGTCCTTTGGGGCAGGAATCTTGCTTTTGCCAGGTTTCTTGTCTCTTTGTGCTGGCTGGGAGCACCAAAATGCTCTGGCAGGCAAGATGGATGAAGGAATGCTGATGCTCTCCTGGCCATGGCCTGACTGCTGAGGCAGGTGCACCAAGGGGCAGAGGTTGGGAACCAGTTTGAGCTGCTCTTCTCCATGGGACGTTTTCCTGGAGTTCACAGCAATGCTGCTAAAAGCAGCTCCTTCTCTGCTGCTGAGTCAGTGGTGCAGAGAGAGGCTGCTTCTCCATCCTAGCCCCTCCAGCCAACCAACCACCTTGAGAGAAGCCTCAGATGAGACTGATTTCAGATAATCCAGGAAATGGTTTTATCGCTGTTCTTGTTTGCTCCTGCCTTTTCACTTATCATGAGTGGACCATTATTGCATGGTCCAGTGCTGCTCCTACTGTGGTCTGCAAAAGGCCTAGTACTGACTCAGGCCAATGCTCAGCATTTTGCAGCATTTGGAAATGGGCATTTGAGAGGTTTCTGTGAATGTTTAATCAGCTGATCTGCTAAAATAAAGTGACCTCAGAGAAAATAAGGGACAAAGAAGCTGCCCAGGGCCTATCTTTGCTTCACACCAGCAAAAACACTCTTCTATTCCTCTGAGACTTGTTTGGAAACTTGACTTGGTGTAAATGTGACTCAGACACAGCTGACACTGCAAAGGCTGTTTTTGCAGGTTCCGGTAAAGAGGGAATCTGGGAAATGCTGCAATAAACCCTTGTGGATGGTGTGCATAGATTTCTTATCCCACTTGGACAGGAACCTTCTTGTTCGAACCACATGTTAAGCAGGACTGCCTGCTTTGTGATGGGTAGGATGGGGGTCCTGCTTCAGGACTGGGTTCCTAAATGCCAGGATAATTAAAAGAATATTCAGGAGCAACAGTGCATTTATTCAGAAATGTGGATGCTGTCACACCACTGTCAGGCTTCAAATCTGAAAGGAAAAGCTCATCCCATGGCTAGAAGCACTGGCATGCTGATAGGACTGAGTTTCCACTAGAGGGTTGTAGTGCTGTACAGAATCAGATGCAGTTACTGTGGCAGGAATATTGTGTGTACTCCAGGCCTTTGTCAGCAGATCAAAAGCATCCTGTGATCGCCCGACTTCCAGCAGTCTCCGCAGTGTCTGATACACACAGCCTGCAAGCTGCGAGAGGGCTGGTGCCTGAGCAACCCACTTCCCTGCCTTCCCTCAAAACCCTCTACCATTCACATGACTCAACACCTACTATATATATATACTATATATATATGGAGATAGATATTTAAAATGTGTAAATATACATAGTAAACACACTGTCTATGCATATACTTATGCATGCAGACAATGTGTTCATTTGGGCACATGGGATTTCAATGCACAAGCAGCTACATGGCATGATGGTGGCATGCCACACTGAGGAGCAAAAGCAGCACTGGTGGAGCAAAGCCCACAACCCAGCAGTGCAATGAGGGGGATAATTAGCAGCAACACTGCAATCAGCAGGATGAGAAAGTGAGCATTGTTCCCATACAGCCCTGGCTCCAGGACAGACTTTCTCAAGCAGTTCCCTGTCCTTCCTGAACAGAGGGCCCCAGAGCTGGACACAATATTCTAGATTTGGTTTCACCAGGGCAGAGTAGAGGGGGAGGAGAACCTCCCTCCACCATGCCCTTTCTAATACACTCTAGGATACCACTGGCCTTCTTGGTCACAGGGGCACATTGCTGACTCATGGTCACCCTGCTGTCCACCATGACCCTCAGGTCCTTTTCCACTACACTGTTCTCTAACAGATCAGTCCCAGACTTATACTAATACATGGGGCTGTTCTTGCCCATATGTAAGACTCTACACTTGCCCTTGTCATATTTCATTAAATTTCTCCTTGCTCAGCTCTCCTGTCTGTCTAGGTCTTGCTGGATGTAGCCTTCTGGTGTGTTTGCCACCCCTCCCAGTTTTGTGTCATCAGAAGACTTGCTGACACTACACTCTAGTTCCTCATCCAAATCACTGATGAATATATTAAATAGTACTGGTCCCAGTACTGATCCTGGAGGGAGTCCCGTGGGTGCTATTTCCCGTAAGCCACCCTTGAACAGAAGCCATCAGAAGGGACTGTCACTTCTGCCATCAGCCATGTCCAATGCAGCTCAGTAGATCCTAGTGAATTCATGGGCATATGACCCCACTGCAGACCCATACACCTCTTACAGTAGTTTTTGTATTGTTGCACGTGGATCATAGAATCACAGAAGGGGTTTAGTTGGAAGGGACATTTATAGGTTGTCTAGTCCAAGTCTCCGTTTCTGTCTGAGTAGCTAGTGTGCAACGTGCTGGCAAGCAGATTGTTTAGATCAGGGTGGTGTTACTGCCCAAAAAAGCCACTAGAGTCTTCTGTCATAGTGAGGAAAGCCCAAATAGCACTGCTGTTGCCTTCCTTTAGTAGAAAGAGTGAAAAGGCAAATGCAACCACAAGGCTTGCCTGTGACATGGAAAAAACAGCGTGATATTTGCAGAGAATTTACATAGTGATGGATTTATGTACCACCTGTTTGTCTGACACTATCACTATTTCCATTTATAGACAGATGGAAAATAGATTTTGCCTATATTTTCATTTGTTGTTATCAGAAAGGCTTTGAGGAAGCAAGTGGGAGATATTCTTGCAAAACAAGTGATTACAGCAAAAGATGAGCCTTAGTTCCCTCAGAAGATGTCCTGATCTTACCTAAATACAATTGTGTAGAAACCAACCATCAAATTAACAGAGGTCTAAGAGTGTTGGCATAGACTACATCTGACCCAAAATAGACATTTGAATCCTCTACTCTTTGGTTGTTGGAGACCCTTTCTCATGCTAGCATGCGATATCAGAAGGAGATCAAGTGAGCTGCTTCTTGATACAGAGGACAAAAAGGCTCCAGAGGAGACTCATTCATCTGGGTAGAACTGTGAGATGGATGCAAAGGGTTTGAAGAGTTGCTTCCCACAAGTTATGGTCTTCATAAGCAAGCCTTGGTCCTTAGGAAGACCAGTGTCTATATGGCAGGAACAGCATCACCAAGGACACCTGGTGAAGAATCTCCTCCACTGAACCAAGTAACAGTATGGCAGCATCTGCCTTTGTTTCAGACCACAGGAGTTATCCCTCTCCTCCTGGAGTACTGCCATCTCTTGGTGGGCTGTCTCCATGGGGCAGAGGGTGGTGGGTCACCACCAGGCTGGTGAGGAGCTATGGAGAGAGGGTGTCAGAGAAGCATGATGTGAAGCAAGGTTTGTAGTGTAATACAGTGGTTTAAAAAGGAGGGGAGAGAAGGGACAAAAGTGCTGTGTGTGCCCAGGAATTAGGTACCCTAGCAGCTATACATTAGGATGTTAGATTATATTACTATTCTAACCAGCAGGAACATTGATTGGCTATCATTATGCAATCATTATGCTTATTACTCATCTTCCACATCTAAAATTCCCATAGAAGATAAGAAAAAAAAGGGGATGTGTAATTATGGCAGCAGGAAGTGTTGGCTGCAGAGGAGAGCAGCCGTGCTCAAGCTCCTTTGCCCCATTGGGCAGTAACAAAGCCCACCAGCCTTGGCGTGGTACAGAGGCAGGTGGCTTTCTCAGCCTGTTTCTGCAAACAGCTCTGCAAACCCTCTTCTCATACTGGGAGGAGTCTGTGTTCCTCCCAAAGGAATCATAAAATGCAGCTTTATCCATCCTGCCTGCAGTAATCAGGCAGGCTTAAGAGCTTAAGCACTCATAGGGTAGCAATGTTTAAAAAGATTGCGCTGGCCTGTTTGCCTGCCTCTCTCCCTTTCTCTAATCAAACCGCTCCTCGGTAAGGACTTGTAGGGGCACGGTGTTAGTGATGAAGGCAGAAAATTGAACTTGCTAATAGAGAGGGAATTGCTAAACTCTCATCCCTGTGAGGCTGTGCCCAGGGCAATTAGCAGCTTGCAGGAAGATCGAAGTGCTGCTCCCCTTGCTTTTCTCCCTATCCAGCTGCTGAGCCACGGAACATTGGGATCACACAGCAGGGAAAGAAGATGGGAGCAAACAGATTTCATCCTTTTAGGCTGTTTTATTAAACAAAGTCAAGCAAAACAAAACCAACCCCACCCTCAACACACCAGCTCCTCCTTTCCACAGCGCCAGGGGGAACAAAAAAGAACAGAGTGTAAATGAGATCAGTGTCAGCAGCATTACATACACAAATATTTATCAAAGAAATCAGATGGGCAAATTGAAT
This sequence comes from Turnix velox, assembly GCA_013400935.1. Taxonomy (NCBI): domain Eukaryota; kingdom Metazoa; phylum Chordata; class Aves; order Charadriiformes; family Turnicidae; genus Turnix; species Turnix velox. The sequence goes on from VZTY01019383.1 coordinate 168,372, forward strand.
GCCCTCCTGTAGAAGGAGGAGCTCAATCATCAACAAGGGAGGGAAAGGGTAGAAGAAGGAGCTGGTCAATGCCTCTGCCTGGACAGGGGAATGTGGAATGCTGGCAAAAGGCTGTGCCTATGCCAGACCCATCAATCAGGAATGATGCTGGGAGGTTCCTGGCTTTTGGGACATAACCTAAGTGCAGCACAGGAGGAAGCATACAATATCTCATCCAGTCATGTAATCAGCTTGCAAGCAGCAGTAAGGGGAAAAAAAATCTAAAGAATTAACTAGAAGTTGTTACCATTCCTTGGGCATGCCAAGTGCTCACGATAAATCTTTTTCCTGAAGGAAAAAGCAAGGTTAAATCAAACTACAAAGCCCATCAAGCACGAGATTTACAGCAATCTAAAAGGGTTATGGGTCCATTTCTAAAACAGTTGAATTATGTCCGCTTCTGGGTATGGATATATTAGGCATGCTGACCCCTTCAGCACCATGGGGAGCTAGGGGATGAGCAGCAACGGAGAGATTGCGCTGGTTATTGTTTTTATGTGTATTTCAAAGTCACTTCCAAAAAAGAAGATGAGATAATAGTTGAGTATTCCAGCCACAGACATGAGGAACAGGAACAAAATGATGCGCTTTCCAAATAAGTAACCAGGCGTGCTAAGGAAACAGAAAGCAAGGGGGGAAGCAATTAATTAATTTACGTCATCTCACACAAGAAGTCCTCAAACTTCAGGCTTTGCTGTTGAGACCAGCTGAAAGACCTTGGAGTCTGAAATGGAGAGTGGCAAATTTCTGCTCTGTCTTGCACTGCAAGGCAGCTGTGAGCTCTTTAAAGCCATTTTCAGGATGCACTAGGTTCTGGACTTGGTCTCCTGTGCTCAGAGAAGGCTGCTGCCTCCAAAAGCAGCTATTCAGAGGGGCTTGTGTGTCTTCTCAGCTGCCACAGCCTATGGAGCAGCCTCATTCTACATGTGTGTTACGAGCTTTATTAATGTAAAATAACAAAATAAAAGGTCCTTACCTCTGAGTCCTTTCCCCAAGGTAGCCCACAAAATACTTCTGCCTCACAAACAAGTACATCAGACCAGCAAAAGCTGCAGGAGCTGGGTAAAGGGTAAAACACGGTGTCAGACACCAGCCTAGGTCTCTGTACATACAGTCCCCATCTGCTGCCTGGGCTGGACCTAGAAACAGGAACCTGCACCACTGGGGCATGGGGTGGGCACTGGGATTGAGACAGAGAACTTTACGTGGGAAAAAGAGCACTTGCCATGTTCTCACACCAACTTTCTGAAGTCTTTGTGTGTGGATCATGCTGAGCTCAGGACAGAGGCTGCTGGCTCAGGCACTGCTTCCACCAGAAATAAAGAGGGCGAACAGATGCACTTCTCTGTAAGCTGGTGAAGGACTGTACTATGATCCAACACTAATTTCTGAGCATACAGAAAGGGGTTTTTCTTGCTGTTTCCAGCTTTCCCCACACCTGCAGACAATAGCTCTTCTGGCTGGGAAATGTCTCTCTTTCAGAAAGAACAGCCACAGTCCCAAGGAAATATTCATCTTAACACTAGGAAAGCTCAAATTGCATTAAAGAGAATAATATTGAGAAATGCAGATGAATACTCCTGGGCTGCCCACTGTGCTGGGAAAGTCTGGCAGCTTTGACAATTTAATCAAGTCAGCCCATTTCCAATGCTGAGGCAGATAATGGAGCATCCACCAACCAAGTACTGGGATTTCCATTCAGAATAGAGGTATCTCATCCACCATGTCCATTTGAGAAATTTCTCTGGCCCAAACTGTCCAGAACCAGTTCTAGAAACATATCAGTTGGCAAAAACCATGTGGAGGGTTGTGCATCTAATTGAATAACATGGACAGCTGCAGGACAGGTAGGTGAGACCCATCCACTACTGTGCTCCGGAGAATTTGATCCCTGGAAGCATAACCTCCAAAATGCTCACCATCCCTTGAATGTTAAAAGCTTCTGTTAATTACCTTGACTGCAGAGAAGACCAGCGCACCAGAGCACAGCCAGAAATGTAGGGTATGCATGTCCACAGTTCTGACTAGAAAGAAATTTGTCAGATCAGAACATGGGAAACAGAAGCAAAATACACATATTTCACTAGAAAAGGGTAGCTGGGGGTGAATTTGCACTAATGCCACTGCAGGTGGGATTTAAACCCAGAGAGGAGGGAGGCCCTCAACCTTCCTGCAGCATCCAGCAGTTAGGGGGTGGCTGGTGTGTCCATGTCTGAACACAGCAGCAGCTTCACCGCTGGGCCTGCTTCCTCACAGGGAAAAAGGATGCCTTTGTCTTGCCTGATGTGGAACACAAACTGCTCCACACACATGCCTGGCAACTGTGGAAGTTGCTTCCCTCCCCAAACCTGTTTGATCACGGCGTGTGTATAATAGATGCTGTGTGCTTTATTGGCTTGGAAAATCTTTGTAATTAAGTCACATTAATCAAGATATTGGTGCATGAAACCAACAAAAAGAGAATTGCACTACAAACAGGAGTGTCTTATAAACATTTGTCTTTGCAGGGGAGTTGGAATGACTTCCACCTGCTTCCTTTGGTCAGGAATGCTTTCAAAGAGGGAAGCACTCTGCCCTTGGTAGAGGTTGCACATTTGTGAAGGGCAGCACTTGGATATCACACCCAGTTTCAATAGCAGCATCAGTACTTCACAGGTAATAAAAAATATTTTATGTTGTTCTTGTCTCATCTGATTTGGAATGAATTTTCTCCTCTAAAGGGATGTCAAAGGGAAGAGGTATGAATGTGGAAAAGAAGCAGAGAGTCACATGGTGAGGGAGCTGCTCAGGGACCATGGGGTTTGGATGAGATTTGCCAACCTGCAAGCTAATGTCTCTCTGCTTTGTCTTTCCTTTTGAACCACAGTGCCTTTGGGACCCTAGCTGCGCTCACATCATCAGATTGCCAGCATTAGCTACTACCAGGTGAAAAGGTTCCCAAATGTAAGGGCATAATACACATAAAGGCTACAAGTCCAATATAAATACAGCACCCAGTGTCCAGAAAGGAATTAGGCTTGCCAGCAAACATAATGGACAACCACATATCTAATCATCACAGCTAGGCATATGGCAGCAGGACTGCAGACCAAAGCCTTTGAGAGCATTTGAAATACATATTTAAACCACAAATGGATTCAGATTAAACTCAAACAGAGTAACTAAGCCCACTCTTCCCCTACCAGCTTCTCGGGACTTGTCTACTCACTTGGCAGTGTAGACACGGTCGAAGGCAGAAGACCCCAGCCGCTGGAACCCTTTGCCGTTGCTGTGTCTGCTCTCTTGTTCCAGTTTGCTAGCAAAAAAGGCTGTTAAAAAACCAGAGTATTCAATCTGAGATATTATTTGGAGATACTACAAAAGCTGAGTTTTTTTGGGTTATCCCTGAGCATCAAGGCTGGGTGTCAGAAGATGACACAGTTATGTGGAGGCGCAGGACGTGGCTAAGATACACCTGGGTCGAAGCAATCCCAAGCACAGATACAGGCTGGGTGGAGAGAGGCTTGAGTGCAGCTCTGTAGAGAAAGACTTGGGTGTGTCAGTTGATGACAAACTCAACATGAGCCACCAGTGTGCACTCGCAGCCAAGAAGGCCAACCAAATCCTGGGTTGCATCAGGAGGAGTGTGACCAGCAGGTCCAGAGAGGTGATTTTACCCCTCTACTCAGCACTGGTGAGACCACACCTGGAGTATTGCGTCCAGTTCTGGAGCCCTCAACACAGGAAGGACATCGAGCTGTTGGAGAGGGTCCAGAGAAGGGCCACGAAGATTGTCAAAGGGCTGGAGCAACTGCCCTATGAGGACAGGCTGAAGGAGTTGGGGTTGTTCAGCCTGAAGAAGAGAAGGTTCAGAGGGGACCTCATAGCAACATATCAGTACCTGAGGGGGTCCTACAGAAAGGGGGGGAAGGAATTTTTAACATAATATCGGATGGGAGGACTAGAAACAATGAATGTAAATTGGAGGGGGTACGTTTAGACTTGACATAAGAAAGAAATTCTTTACAGTGAGGGTGGTGAAACACTGGAACGGGTTGCCCAGAGAGGTTGTGGATGCCCCCTCCCTAGAGGTGTTCAAGACTAGGCTGGACAAGGCACTGGGGAGCCTGATCTAGTGGGAGGTGTCCCTGCCTATGGCAGGGGGGTTGGAACTCGATGATCTTTTAGGTCCCTTCCAACCAAAACTATTCTATGATTCTATGCTCATTCCATCACTGTGGTGTAGCCAAACTCTCTGTGCAAGGGCCTGGTGTGCTTTTACCTCAGACATTCCCACATGTTTGTATGTGACTAACAGCAGGCACTCTCCCCTGGGCACTGCTTCATCCCTGTAGAATTCTGTCTGCTGCAGAAGTACAGCCCAGGCTCTGTCCTTTGTGTCCCAAATAGGAAAACAATCTTTCTAGATAATGCTGCCAAACCCAATTCTCACTCTCAAATAGAGAGACAAGACAGTCTCTTCTCTTTTAGTGATACCCATTTGCCAAATAAGGTAATAAAAATACCTACAGTGATAGTTCCTTTTCCAGAAGAGCTCTCTAAGGAGCTGGTCCTGATGGCTGATCACCATGTGGCTGTGTTGTTTGTACCCTCCTTTTAAGCAGCAGTGTTGTGTCAGAGTGTTAGCTGCTGCAAAAATGCAGCACCTCAAGATAAATGCAACACCTCAAGATAAATGCAGCATACTCTTGACAAATGTATTTGATCTGATAACACTGGACCAGGCAGAGCCCTGACAAGCTACAAGCTGCAAGCTTTGTATTGCTGTGCATCCCCTCAGTGTCTCTAGATCACTTGTTTGTTTAGAGTGTCCATATGCTTATAAAAAATAACCCAACAGGAAAGACTTTCTCATAACAATAAAAGTATAACTTGATAAACTACATTATTTAATCCCATGAATCTATAGAGTCAACTCTCCTTTTCTCCTCTCTGATGCTCTAAGTTGGCCTTTTTTACTTCCATTCCCTTCTCTAAAAGCTGCTGAATGAGTTCCTGGGTATATACAGTCTTTCTCGATAAAAACTCACAGTGCTTTAAGCCATCATACTCACTCCTACCTGGGTTGCAGACCCTCACACTGTCACCAGTAGGTGCACTAACTGGTTCCTGGAGGATCTGGCCCTGGGGGACCCAGTGCAGAGAGCACAGGCACCAAGACCTCCTGTGGAGCCATCCCAACTTTTGACATGGAGCTATTAACCCATCTACAGTGTCTAAGAGGACCTAATTGTAGAGGACTGGGTTGGATGACAATTTTTTATACAGCAAATCTGCTGTGATGGGAAACAACTTTATGCAGCTCTGGAAGTGCATGTGCTTAGTGTGAAATGTAGCATACCCCCCCCATTTCCTTTTAGCATGTACACGGAACCACCAGAAGATGCCACCGCCTCAAAAAAAGCCAAGATTGAACTATATATATCCTCCTCTCTGCTGCCGCAGTTGCTTCCACTTCCCAAATGCCAGTGTGCTGCTGCTGGCAGGCTCCATGATTCTGGGACCCATGAGGCTGAGCAGAGACATGTCCAATGTGACAGTGGTCACTGAGTACAAGAATTTAGAGGTGCCAGAGATGACACTCCTGGTGCATATTCTCTGAGATCAGGGCTGGAGGTGCTGGATCTCCTGGGGAGGATCTGGTAGTGAAGGTCAAGGCACCTGTCCTGGAATCTCATGTTGTCTCTGACATGGTGTATCAATTCTTGGTCAACAGTCTGGGCATGAGGGCAAAGGACAGAGGAAGAGTTGTCATGTACACCCACACCATAGATGAAGAGCAGGCTTTGTCTCACCTCACTTTAGACAAATTAAGAAGTGCTGGGGTTTTATATGTTTTCCTTCTGTAAAGAGTGGGTGACAGAGAGAACCAAAGGAAAGGTAGCTCTTGAGGTCAATCCATCCCTCAGAAAGCTAGTGGCATGAGAGACACCACCCCATCAAAGGGCTGATATTTCTCCATTGACTCAAGACAACCACCTAACACAAGACGTTCACCTCTTCATTAAAGACATAGGTTGATAACCTCCAACCCACTGCAGTGACTGCATTTTTTCTGGACTATACGGACCTTCAAGGTGAAGATGAGTGAATCACAAGAGAACCCAGCATTTTACTGTCAACAGCACATGCCCTTCATGCAGCACAAGCTGCCTAAGGCCCAGCCAGGCTGGAACTCTGCAGAAGACTGTAGCAGAGCTGACAGATCCTACCCAGGGCTAGTCCTCGAAGATGAGGCTCTGAAGTTCCAGGGATGCAGGGGCTGCCCACAGGCTAAACCACTCAGTCACACTCGAGTACAATGGTTGACTCCAAGTCTGGTTGTTTCACAAGTTCATGCCAACAGAAAATACATGCTGATGCTCTAGCCTAGTGAATGCTGGCTAATATACAGGTTACACCTTTTTTCTGTGAACTTTGCTCTGCTTCCTCCATTCTGATCTGCTCAGCAATGACCACTGATTTCCCTGAAAGTCACTGTCTTGCAACATCTCTGATGCAAGAACAAAATCTAAAGCTACATGTGTGAATTGGTGGCATACGGCCACATGAGTCAAACTGTAGGATATGGAGATTCCCAGCACGATCAAGGTGACACTAAATGGACAAGGTGACTGTAAGTGGACATCAGACCACAGCCTACCTCTGTTTTTGGGAATAACAGCATTCACCCATTTTCTAATCCCACAGGAAAGAATATAAACTCTAATTTACTTGATATTGGTTTCATGTACTGAGAGAGAATCGACCAATTGCTTTAATGAACAATTGGGCAATATTTCAGTACATCCTATACTCTTTGATGAGGATTTCCACTGTCCTGTGTGTTGCATTTGCTGCAGCACTGGATCTCAGTCCTGCCTTCCAAGACAGAAAGCCTGGAAGGAGGAAATCAAATGACGCAAGGTCTGAAATCATGGTCTGGAGCTGTGTGCTGCTGTTGCTTGGCACGCAGAGTGCCTTGCCAAGCACCACACTGCCTGTTTGCAGCAGTCAGGTCAATAATCTCACTGACAGATTTCCATGAGATGAAAGTGCCTGTCAGGCTGGAAGGCAAATACTCGAGTTTCAAAGTGTGAAGACAAAACATGTGTGTATAAGTCATTTGATGAAATAGTAGTAAATGAATATTTGACATATTTTTTTTATTGCAGTAAGTGCCCTGTTCTCAATATGCCATGTTCTGGTGTGATCACACGCTGTGCATTTACCAGAAAACAGCATTGGGATAAATGAAGTGGCTTTTTAGTGCCTAGGTTGAAATAAAACCAGTCTGCACCTCCTTTTTTTTTTCACTCCCTGGCAGCTAGGCTATTGCTGAGGCTCCCACCACTTCCCGTCTCTGCAGCAGCCCAAGAGCAGCACATTTCCCAGGACTGAACACAGGATTTGTTCTCAGAGTGGGAATCTCCCATTCATACCAAAAAGCCTTCAGAGATGATTCCTAGCACTTGCACCTGCACCATCCCATCAAGGACTTTCCTTGAACCTTGGTGCAGCTGGGGTAGAGCTCACTGACCTCTGTATTCTGGGCAGCATCTCCTGCTAAAATGATTAAGTGTTTGGAAGTCATGATGATTAAGTCCCAATCAGATTCATGGAAGAGAAGAACTGTTGTTTTGTTTAAAAAGTCCTGAAGAATAGTAGGGACTGTAGAGATCTGAATAAGAGTTAAAAATGGAAACTTTCCCACTGCTGGAAATACACCTTGTTCTTGGGACTGCAGTTAACTGATATTATCTGGACTGTAGGACCTGGAAAGGCAGGAAAGCAGGAGAGCTTCTGCTCACAAATAGGTGGAGAGACTCTTCTGATGAGCCAGAGCAGTTTTTCCCCCTTCATCCATCTCCATGCAAAGGTCTGACCCATCACAGCACCCCCTGGGAAAGCCCAAGTCCTGGAAAGCATCCCTGGCTGCCCACATTTGGGACTTCAGCCAGGAAAGGTGGTCTCAGTCCTCAATTCAAAATGCATACTGTCACAGAGTACATCAGTGTATTAGTCCTTTCAGTAGCTGATGTGTGTATAACAAATTCACTCTAGAATCTCAGAGTAGGACCACACAACTACAACATCAGCATGAAATATTTTAAGCCTAGAAGACAATTTCTAGAGCCAAAGCCATTCCTAGACATGCACACACTTAAAACCAGAGATTACCTATCTAAAGACAAGATTAGCATGCATCATCCTGAACTTTCCTCAGATCCCCTTTAGTGCTTAAATAAATGTTCATTGCTGTCTTACCATTCTGGACAACACTTATCAAGGTGACGATGGCAAGCAGGACAACACTTCCCAGAGTTTCCTGGTCCATTCTGTGATCAGGCTGACCAGATGGTGGACTGTGCAGCTGCGGCAGCAATTCAGCCCTGCAAGCACAGAAGGAGGAAGTGAAGGTCTTTCTTATCTTGAATCACGAAACATTTCCTATGGTTTCATAGGAGAGTGGCAGCACCCTGTGTTTGGGTGGTTGTGACAGCAGCGCAGCCACAGAGTCCTCTCTCATTTGTCATATACAGATAAAGCCCTGAGAAAAAAGAGTTTGTATGTCTATGATCTAAGAGGATATGTGATGTGGAAAGATATCTATTGCTCTTCCTGCACAGGGGCAAAATGAAAACCTTGATATCTAAAGTATGTATTAGCATTTCACTGGCCTTGTGAAATGGTATAAAGTAGCTGGGAGGAGAAATATTGCTGGGGAATGTCAGACATGTGCCCTCCCTGTCACAGAATGCCAGAATCACCTTGGTTGTAAGGGAACTTTTGGATCATTGAGTCCAACCATCAACCTAACTCTGTCAAGAATCATCACAAAACCATATCTCTAAGGAATTTGTCTACCCATCCCTTAAATACCTCCAGGGATGACACCTCAACCACTTTCCCTGGGCAGCCTGTTGCTATGCTTAATAACCCTTTCAGTGTAAACATTTTTATTGATTTCTAAATTTTCATTAATTTCTAAACTTCTCCTGGACCAACTTGAGGCCATTTCCTCTTGTCCNACAAAACCATATCTCTAAGGAATTTGTCTACCCATCCCTTAAATACCTCCAGGGATGACACCACAACCACTTTCCCTGTTGCTATGCTTAATAACCCTTTCAGTGTAAACATTTTTATTGATTTCTAAATTTTCATTAATTTCTAAACTTCTCCTGGACCAACTTGAGGCCATTTCCTCTTGTCCTATTGCCTGTTTAATGGGAGGAGAGACTGACCCCTACTTCTCTACAACCTCCTTCCCTGGTCTTCATCATCTCCTCCCCTTTATCTCCATCAGCAGTTCCAGTGAGGACTCCACCGGTGTCCAGGTCCAGCAGGTATATTTGAAAGGGTATTTAGACAAAGGCTTTGTGCATTGCAGGTGATCAATCACAGAAATACATCTTTTCTCATCAATGATGGATCCTACATCCTTCCCCATACAAATAACTCCCTGGAAGGCAGTGACAGCTGCCAGCATTCAGCATTTAACAGACTTCACAGTTATATGCCAGTAGCTGAAGCCTGTTGTTGTTTGGGCCAGACTGGCCAATCTGATTGACAGGTGGCCCCTCTACTTTCTCTCATTCTTCAAAGAGATGAAGAGATAAAGAGATTTAAGAGTTTAGAAAAATAACTGAACCCTCAAGTACTTTGGATACAGACAAATACACAGAAACATACTGGTTGAGAGGTGGCTGTTTAACACTGTGAGTTGTGTCTTTTCATTAGCTTAACAGAAGTCTGTCTTTCTGGGATACTTTCCCTATAGTTCATGCCAGATGCAACTTTGTGAGTTGCAAGATCATGAATAGCATCTAGGTTGAGACTGAGCCTCTTATTAGGCCAAATGCTTTTATTAAGGCCAAAGTTCTATTCTCCCCTACAAAATGGCCTTTTCTTACTTGAGCACTGAAGTTTGTGTTTTGTGGTCTACTGAGCACAGGATCATAGTTGGTATTTAAGCATTTAGTGCTAAGCTTCTACTAATCTCCTGAAGAGGAAAACCCATCATCTAAAAGTGGTTATGGAATTAAGTCAAAAGAGGTGTATTATCCAAGTGGAGGGCAATGCCGTGACCATGAAGAAAGTACTTGTGCATGGACACAAGCAGGAAGAAGTGAGCTGCTGATGGGAGAGAGGGAAGGAGGCAGCACAGGCCCTCACAGCAGGCACTGAACCCTCTCTCTCTGGCACTTATGTAAACCTAGCAGGCAGCTTGCAGCTTGCTGCTAATGTACAAGGAGCAGTGAAAGCAGTCAAGACCACTCTGAGTCAGTAAGCCTCCAACTTGCAGTGAAAATGCATGCTCTTCCCTGCTTTCAAAGTCCTCCAAAGTTGGCTTCAATTTGGCAGGAGTCTCATGTTAAAGGCAGTACGAATCAGGCTGCTAAGGTCTGAAATAACACAAAAAATAATGCAGCTGCTTGGCATTCCTTACTGCAACATCAACCCTGCTTTGCACTTCTGCTCTGGCAACACCCAGTGCTGCAGGATTCACCAGGGGCACCAGCACTTCACGAGAAATCCAGCCCATAACTTCCTCATGCTGAGGCTGGCTCCAAATTCATCGTGTGTGTGTGTGTGTGTGGCCTTCACCCTCCTCCCTGCAAAAATAACCCAACTATGACATCAACTTCAGGGGATAGCTAAGCTGATTTCTGAGTGTGAAGTGAGAAAAAAAGCTTTGTTAGCAACAGTCCTTTTTGGTATGACTGCATTGAAATAAGAACTACAGGTTTTTAGTTTCTCTCTTTTTTTTTTTTTAAGTGCAGCATCACTCTGAGGGCTTTGCTTAAGGAAAAGCAGAGGAAATGAAGATAGCATGAGAAGCATCAAAAAGTACTGTCCCTTTACCCAGCATAACGCTACTGCTGTCAATATACTCAGACAGAGCAGAAACCACTTGGGAGGAGAATATTATCTGTTCATACCTCTTGGCACTGGAACAGCTGCAGGATGGAAGAAGGCACTGGCAATTTTTTTTGCCATTTGGGGAATTGCCTTGGCAAAGCAGTGCTAAAAGGGAGCCAAAATGATCCACATTCAACCTACACATTCAACCTAAACATCCAAATCTACACATTCAACCTAAACATCCGTGTGGCTCTTTCCTCCCCTTCTTTTGCCAGATACACTCGGGATCACTGTCAGGAGCAATCAAAGTTGGTACCATTTAAAAATACAGAGCACCTGGGATCACCATCATCACGTCCCACGTGGACACTTGAAATAGGGGATTTTCTTAAGTAGGAAAAAAGAAGGGGGGAAATGAGGGATGGTTACCTTGTGGATAGGTGCCTCTATCCTCTGCAATCCCTGATTGCAGTGAGTGGTCTCAAGGCACAGGTAATTCTGTGCTTCAGCAGCTGCTGTCAGACCCCCAGCCCTCCTGCTTGTTGCCTCCTATTTGACATCCCCATCTGCCCGTCTGAGGCAGATAAACTTGACACAACCAACCATGAAGCTCATAAAAATGTGCAAAGCCAGCCAGCTTTTCCAGTGGTGCTGCAAGGCTTCCCGCACATTAATCTCCTCCTCTGGAAATCTTAAACAGCCAGTCAAAATAATCCTTTCAGAGAATTGCTTTTGTAGTGAAGAGGGAACACAGATCTATAAATATCTTTGGGGATGTTCATTTCTCCTCTCGTGCTCTCTGCTCAGCCCTCAGCTTCAAGGACTCCAATGAAACAATTTGTCCTAATAAAATAAAACCTTTTCCTGTATGCAAATATCAGATGACATACAGCCATCATCCTTTACCATAAGTATAATGGGGGAAAATCCCCTTGGACTGGTTGGTTAGGATTAGCACTGTGTTTTGTAAACTTAAAGCACCTCAGAAGTATCAAATATATAGCACATATGTGTGTGTGACTGCCTGCATCAGGTCAGCCTGCTTCAGCGTCACATCCTTTCTGAAGCCCTACAGAACTCCAAAGGAGAACATGAACAGAGCTAGAAATGGCAAGTGCAACATGAAGAAAAAGGCAATGCTGAAGATTTTTTTATAAGCTGGTTTTGTTTTGTGCAGCTGAGAAAATGACATGGTGGGAGCAGACAGAGCGCTGCTGCAAAAATCTCTCCTTCTCCACATTTTCCAGACTTCATCCTTTTCATCGCTGTCACCTCGTGGGGTTTTCCTCTCTCTTGTCTCTCTCTCTCTTGTTCCTAAGAAGCAGCTTTTCATGAGCCATAGTGATACTATGAGGTGTCTCCACGGTGGCTTCCAACAGCCCCAGCAACCAGTCACCTGGTTACAGGATGAAATTCACAGTCACAGAAGAGATGAGGTTGGAAGGCACCTCTGGAAGTCATCTGGTCCAATCCTCCTGCTCAGTCTGGTTACACAGAAAGGTGGCCAGTAGCTTTTAAAATTATGCAAAGTCTCTAGGCAACCGGTGCTGGTGTTTGGTCACTCCCACAGTGAAGATGTATTTCCTGATGTTCAGGTTGGACCTCCTAAGTTTCAGTTTATGACCATTGCCTCTGGTCCTGTCACTGGGCACTGCTGAAGAAAGCCTGGCTCCATCCTCTTTGCACCCTTCCTACAGGTATTTATAGACACTGATGATATCTTCCTAACCCTTCTCTTCTCCTGGCTGAACACTCTCAGCTCTTTCAGCGTTCCATCCTAGGAAAGATGCTTCAGTTCCTTCATCATCTTCGTGGCACTTAATTGAAGTCTCTGTATTACATTCCTGTCTCTCTTCTGATCTCAAAACTGGCCCTGCACTACAGGTGTGACCTGAGTAAAGAGGAAGGAACACCTCACTTGATGGGCTAGTAACACCTTTCCTGGTTCATTGCTGGCTTATGTTCAAATGGTATACCAGCTCCCAGCATATATTGGTCTTTCCTCCCCAGGTGAAGTTCTTTAGACTTGTCCTTGTTGAACTTCATCAGATTCCTGACACCCCATATCTCCAGACTGTTGAAGTCCCTTAGGACAGCAGCACAACCCAGTGGTATATGAGCAATTCCTGAGTGGTGATGTCTATAAACTTGCTGAAGGTACATCCAGATTCTTAATGAAGATGTTGAACAGGACTGGACCCAATGTCGATACCTGAGGCACACCACTGGCCAAACTAGGCTTTGTGCCACTGATTGCCATCATCTAGTCCTGGCCATTCAGCCAGTTTTCAGTCCACCTGTGTGCTCATCCAGCCCATACATGAACAGCTTCTCTGTAAGGATCTTGAAGGAGAAAGTGTCAAAAGCCTTACTGAAATGCAGGTAGACAATATCCACTGCTCTCTCCTCATCTGCTAGGTCAGTCACTTGCTCATGGAAGTTTATTGGACTAGTGAAGCTTAACTCCCCCTTGGTGAAGCCAAGCTGACTTCCTCATGATTTCTTTGTCACTGATGTGCCTGGAGATGGTTTCCAGCATTAGCTACTCCATCCCCTTCCCAGGGACTGTGGTGCATCTGGCCTGCCTGCAGCTCCCTATGTCACCCTGCTTGAAGATCACAGAATCATAGAATAGTCCGGGTTGGAAGGGACCTTAAAGATCATCTAGTTCCAACCCCTCTGCCATAGGCAGGAACACCTCCCAGGTTGCTCAGTGCCTTGTCCAGCGTGGCCTTAAACACCTCCAGAGAGGGGATATCCACAATCTCTCTGGGCAACCTGTTCCAGTATTTCACTGGATGGGGAATGTGCTTCCCTCCAATCCTCAGATACTTCTCCCAGTTGCCATGATAAACCAAAAAGGATGAAGAGTGGCCTTGCAATGATATCTGCCAGCTCCGTCAGCACTTGTTAGTACCTCCCATCAGGGCCCATATATTTATGTATATGGAGGTCAATTAAGTGTTCCCTAACCTGATCTTCATCCACCAAGGATACTATCTTCCTTGGTCCAGCCTTTCCCCTCAGCCTCTAGGACCTGGGATTCTTGAGGAAAAACTACTTTAGCATAATTTGGTTTTCACAGTCCATGTTAGTTGTTGTTGACACCTTTCTACCCTTTAGGTGTCTGCAAATTATCTGCTTAACAATTAATTTAGTGGAGTTTTCAGAGATGAAGTCAAACTGGCTTCAGCTGTTTCCCTTCCACTCCACTGTGAGGTTTCTTTTGCACTGACTAATTTCTGCCAGAGCTTCCACTTTCTGTGAACTCTTGCAAATAATTATTACAGGGCATGGGCTGAATTTTGTCTTCTGCTCCTCAAGTCTCTGGTTACAACTAGACCTTTTAGCGTTGAAATTCCAGGAAGGAAAGGCATTGGATAATTTAGCACTAAGTAGTTGCTGATGTTTATTTTTGCCTTGTTTGACCTTGGCACACACTCGGAGAGCTTTCGCGTCCCCACTGCTCTGTCTCCAGCAGGAGCCGTCAGGCTCCCACCCACACTGGTTCCTCAGAAATACATAATTTTATGTCCTATTTTTTTCTGCTTCTCTGCTGTTTCCTTCTCCCTTGCTCCCAAGGGAAAGGCCACAGAAACAAGTGAGAAAAATATTTTCAGAATTAAAAAGCGAAGAGACACCCGAAACGTGGCAGAAGCAGAGGGAATACACGGGGAACACTCTCGGGATGCCCTCAAAGCGGGGAGCCGTTAGTTGGATGAGAGCGGGGCTGACCCCGGGGGTGGGTGGGCAAAAACACCCTTTCCCCGCCGGTCCGCCATGACGATCAGCAGCAGCTCGGCAACAGCCGTCCCCATCGAGTCTCTGTGGCGCAATCGGTTAGCGCGTTCGGCTGTTAACCGAAAGGTTGGTGGTTCGAGC
>VZTY01019383.1:184656-204004 GCA_013400935.1 Turnix velox
TCTCCCTTGCTCCCAAGGGAAAGGCCACAGAAACAAGTGAGAAAAATATTTTCAGAATTAAAAAGCGAAGAGACACCCGAAACGTGGCAGAAGCAGAGGGAATACACGGGGAACACTCTCGGGATGCCCTCAAAGCGGGGAGCCGTTAGTTGGATGAGAGCGGGGCTGACCCCGGGGGTGGGAGGGCAAAAACACCCTTTCCCGCCCGGTCCGCCATGACGATCAGCAGCAGCTCGGCAACAGCCGTCCCCATCGAGTCTCTGTGGCGCAATCGGTTAGCGCGTTCGGCTGTTAACCGAAAGGTTGGTGGTTCGAGCCCACCCAGGGACGAAGTGCACTTTTTTGAAAACCACCAGGACTGGACTCCCACCACAACAAAGGCACAATGGTTTTTCGTTGGCGGAGGCTGAATTCGCCTGAACCGCCTTCATGCCGCTGGGAGCTGCGCCGCACTCGCCGCAACCGCAGTTCACGACCTTTACCGAGAGCAACTGTCCTAGTGGCTGTTAGTACATTTTTGCGAGTAGCCATGTTGGGTCTTCCCGCTCAAGAGCGGCGGCCGGACAAAGTGGAACCAGGCGGAGTTTCCGTAGTGTAGTGGTTATCACGTTCGCCTAACACGCGAAAGGTCCCCGGTTCGAAACCGGGCGGAAACACGTACTTTTTAAAATTCTATTTCTCCCTTTTCTGTCACTCACGACGGGAGTTTTCCCGATTTCCCCTTTAAAACAGCTGGCTAGGCGGCCCCGCGCGGTATGGGAGGAGAGCACCCGCTGTGGGGCACACTAGCGTGCTCAGGCAGGAAGGGAGAATATGGCGACCTGCCCCTGCAGCCAGGGAGAAGCAGGAAAGTTTGGTTCTGGAGAGGATTTATTTGGAAGATCTGGTTCAGTCCGCTCCTCCAGCTCCCACATCTGCAAATGGACTTTTTCCTCTTGTGATTGAAGTGGGCCCAAAGAAGGAAAAAGAAGCTCTTAAAGGACCCAGAACAGATTACAGTATCACCAGAAAATTTGGAAAAGAGACCTTCAGCTATTCCTAAATTGAACGGGATTACATCTAGCATAGACCTTGCGTAGGGCATTTTAGAGTTGAGATTATCAAGAATTTCCTTACAGAAAGGGTTATCAGCTATTAGAACAGGCTGCTCAGGGTGCGGTTGAATCTGCATCCCTGGAGGTATTTTAAAGGCTGGTAGATGTGGTGCTAAGAGACATGATTTAGTGGTGATAGCATTAGGCTGATGATTTTAAATCACAGAATATCAGGGCTGGAAGGGACCTCAAGAGATCATCTAGTCCAATCCCCCTGCCAGAACAGGAAGATCCAGACCAGGTCACACAGGAACTCATCCAGATGGGTTTTGAATGTCTCCAGAGAAGGAGACTCCACAACTGGGCTGTTTGTTCCAGTGTTCTATTACCCTCACTGTGAAAAAGTTTTTTCTTACATTTCTCTGGAACCTTTTATGTTCCAGCTTGTATCCTTTTCCCCTTGTCCTGTTATTGAGATCATTAGATCTAGGTCCAGGGAGAAAAATTTCGTGGAGGTTCCTCCATTCTCTCCCCAGAAAAGATGAGCTGAAAGCTCTCGGTCTCCCAGCAGCTTTCTTTTCCAGTTCCTGTTAAAAAAGGCCAAGCCAACTTCTGTACACTCTTCTGGTATTTGCTCTCCTAATTGAGCTCTGTGGCTTCAGTGTCTTCTCCTGGGTGGTGAAGTTTCAGCATCTCCCTCAGAAACAACTACACTGTGTGTGCACACAGCAGTGTGAATGCACCCTTGCCACAAACTTCATCAGCCTTGTAATCAACCTTGTTAGTCTCTCTTGCTCTGCCTGCACCCTGTCCTAGAGCTATACTTAGATTATAAATTCTTCCAGGCCTAGTGTGAATCCTTATGGACTCGAAAGCACGACACATGCTTGGGGAGCTGTGTGAAGAATAACCTGCTCAGAAGGTAGCAGACCTTGCTCTGAGCACGAAGAGGCTGATGAAGAGCAGCTGATGAAGAGCAGCTGCTGAGATTTGCAAAAACAACAGGGAGAAACAATCACTGATGATCAGGATAATTGTTTACAGCAAAAAACCAACATCCAGATGAAAATCTGATCTGCAGTCATCAGCACAATGAGTTTCTAGAACAGAGACTGAGCAGAAACACAGCTAAAAATCCACCCAGGCAGCTCCTCCACACACAGACTGATTTGTTGTGGGCAGGATGAGAAAAAGCAACCTTTTCTTTTCCCTGTAATCTTTAATAAAAAAGCATATTAATGTATCATCAAGTAGTAAGACTGGAATCAGAGTGCTACCCCCTATGTAGAACTGATTCTGAATTCAAAGCTTTAAATTATTAAGTGCCATAATTGTGCCCTTCCCAAATAACAAGACATGGACTGACAAAATCACACGATGCAAGAGATGAAGGAACATGTAAAATACCCTCCAAGTACCCAAAGCCATTCCTTTTAGAAGTTCACCCTGTAACAGTGATAAAACCCGCAAAACATGGTGACTAACTTTTGTTCATTCTTAATTTGTTGTATGCCTATCTAGTTAATTTCTAGTTGACACAAAACTAATAGTTTGTCTTTTCCTTATGGCACATTAAAAGATGCATTTTAAAACTCAAACCACAAAGTCCATTAACCACAAAATTCCAAATAGCTTATTTGGTCACTGTTTTCATCAGCCTCAGTAGAATTCTCACCTGTGCAGAATCAGGGGCAGTAAGACATGAAACCAGACAAATCTGCTCAGTATCATCTTTAGGTGACTATTTCAGCAGAAAGTCACCTAAGAAAGGCACCAATTACTTAACCGCATTAACAGATTTAGTTTCATACTTAGTTCAGTCTCCAGGGCTATTTATTTTCTCTTGGAGCTTTCATACCTGCAAGTACCCATCCCGTATCCCATACAGCTGCACACTCAGCTGCGCACTTGCACTGATGCGCTCCCATATTCATCTCTGCAATTGACCTTATTGTCTTTCCTTACTTAACCTTACTTTCCTTACTGACCTTACTTAACAGGGTTCTACAGGAAAGATGGGGAGGGGCTTCTTATCAGGGAGTGTAACAATAGGACGACTAATGGTTTTAAATTGAAAGATGATGGGTTTAGATTAGATATGAGAAAGAAATTAATTTCTGTGAGGGTGGTGAGACAGGTTGCCCAGGGAAGCTGTGGATGCCCCATCCCTGCAAGTGTTCAAGGCCAGGCTGGATGGGGCTCTGAGCAACCTGGTCTGGTGGGAGGTGTCCCTGCCCACGGCAGGGGGCTGGAACCAAACAGTACCTTCCAACCCAAACTATTCTGATACTCCTTTCGTACACCAAGACTTACCTGCCTTCTAGGGGGGTTTCTTCCTCATGTTGCTATACGCATTCTGCATCACACCAGTTCCACTGTTACTTTTTCACTCACCTGTGTTAGTCTCAAACCAGTGGTGATGGAGCTTCCACTTCACAGCTGCAGACAGCTACAAGCCAGTCAGACACAGATGGTACCTACACTTGAAGGCAGCTCCCAACTGCTTGGGAGAACCCCTGGAACAAGCAGCTGGGGGCAGTGAGACACAGCTCTTTCTAGTAGTTTGCACATATGGAAACCACTATTTGGAAAACTGCAGAAAAATCCTGTCACTCCCTCAAGTCCTGCTGAGGCTCTTACTCATCAATCTAATTTTGGTCAGCATTTTTTAATAAGGGAATTGACAAACAAGCAAGCCTTTCACTGCCAGCACACTGGCACTTTATATTCAGAATCCACTGAATTGTTTTCTATTGGAACGTTACCAATTACAACATTTAAAACAAAGGAGGAGCTCATTATAATGACTTGCATTTCAAAAATTAAACCATTCATTGCCTGAAGTGCCTGACAAACAGGTATGTAACAGGTATATAAGAGAATGCACTTAGCAAAGTGAGTTCAGTGCCAACTGACAGTTTTTCAAACATGTTTTTGAACCTGCTTTAAACTATCCAATACCATTTAAATCTTTATCCATGCCTTGTAAGAACAGTATTTGTTCAAAACTAAGGCTGAGGACCTAATGTTTTGAGTTTGGGATCTAAAACCAAGGAAAAATGCAGAATACATGTACAAACAACTGAAACAGACTTGCTGATACAATTCTTATTAATCCTGAATATAAGAAAAACATACATCTCAGTATAATACTCTCAGGTCTGTGTCTACTAATTTAAGAAGGCTCACATCTAGCAAAAATGAAAGCTATTCATAACCAGAAGCACCAAGAAGTGAATCCCTTTGCTATTCACTGCTATCTTCCCATGTTTTCTATTACTCTTTTTTGCCTTTCCTTGGCACTGTCACACAGACAGGCATGCATGCACTGCTCTAGCCATGAAGAATTCCCAGTGACAACCGTAATGGGTGCTCACTTAGAGTTAACTTTAATTCTTAGAAATCTTTTTTTTATCAGTGAATTTACCAATTATGAATAACAAAATGTTGTAGCTGATACTATTCTTCATTCTGCAAAACCAGGCCAAAATCCCAGTAATTTTACTTGGAAAACATCCTAGCTCATATCCTACTGAATTATATTTTCAGTTACTCATGATGAAAACTCAGCACTTGCTAAAATTTTCAATAGGAACATTTCTACCATGAATCCATCCTTTCTTGGATCCAAGGGGTGAGCTTGTTAAATTCTGAAAAGAGCAGAGTTCCTAACAGAACTCCAGCCTTGAGTTTAGTGTTGCAAATGATCTTTGTATCAAAAGGATTCAAACATACCCAATCGTAGAAGGTAATTCTATTTTACTTTTCAAATATCAGACAAAATGGTATTTCTTACCACTATCACATCATCAAGACTACTGAAGTTTATTATTTCTCAAACTCAGTGGAATATGGGTAAGTTTTCCATATCAAAAGTAGCAAAAATTAAGACTCAGGGGAGCTTTTAATTAAAAATCATCACCATACATGACAGTTAAAACAACTGCTTCCCCAAACAATAAAATGCATTAAAGTCTTATTTACCTGCTACAATAAAACCTCAAATGTAAACTGTTCAAGTACAGCCAGTGTGCAATTACACTAGTTATAAAATATAATTTAATAGTGCTTTGTTTCAAAATATACATAATATGAACAAACACTTAAAACTAAGAAGCAGAGTATTTACCAAGTTTCAAACAGAGTTTCATCAAAATGAGGTAAATCTACATCCCCTGCCATTGAGCCTGGTGCTGAAATGGAGAACAGGTCTTCAAGGATATCATCCTGGGTAGAGCTTTCAAAGGCAAGTTTTTTCACACTGGGTCCTATTGCATGGAGTTCTGAGTCACTGTCCTTAATAGGACTAAAATAATTATGGCCCTTGCCTGTCATTGCTTCACGTGGCTCATCAATCTTCTCATCAGCTGCTGCTGTTGTAAGACTGCTATCCACCATTTCCATATACGTACATTCCTCTTCACTTTTTGGAGCCTCAAAGGAAGCAACAGTAGATGTAGGGGACAGTAATTCTGCCAGTATTTCATCACTGTTATTATGGCTGGTGCACTCAGATTCATTATCTGTGACATCGATTTGATACTGCAGTTCCTTTAAAAAGCTCTGCAGTAACTCGCTGTCACTGTGAGGTGCAATCTGTGATGAGGTGCTGACATCTCCGCTCGCAGGTTTTTCATGTTTCATCTGTTCCACCGCTAGCCTATCCAGTGAAGCCAACTTCCTCTTTTTAGCATTAAGTTTTTTTAACAGTTTTAGTCGAAGTTTTTTGGTTTTGTCACTATCTGACTCTTCTGCCTTCCCAGAGTTACAGCTAGGTGAATGCAACTGAGTCACTTTACCTGAGGTACCAAATGTACGTGCCCCCTTATTCCAAGTGGGACCTTCAATAGTGGTATGATTTGCTGCTGGAAGACAGGTGCTTTGAGAAAATCCTTTGAAATTTGATAAGGCATGAGTATTATTACTCTGAGGACCCAGTGACTTCAGGGTCTCAAGTGTTTTCTTTGTACCTCTGCTTTGAAATCCACCGAAGTTACTTGCACCCTTAACTGGCAACCGCACTTCACTTATTTTTTGCACTGAAGGAGTTTTGCAACTTTTCTCATTCTTGAGAGCTGAGGCACTTGAAGGCATAAAAGAAGTATTTCTGCTTAATAGTTTCTTTACCCAGCTTCCTACAAAACCTCTCTTTTGGTCTTTGTGTGAAGGCTGAAAGGAATTATTTGCAGCAGAAGAATTGGTAACCTGAGAATTAACGACAATTTTGCTTGCAGCTTCGAAGTCAGGAGATTTTTGTACAGTATTCTTTAGTGGTGACAACTTCTTGTTCAGCTGTAGTTCTGAAATCAATCCATATACTCTGTTAGGCAAATTAGTTTTGCCATCTGTTCTTTGAGCAAGCGACAAGTGAGGGTCATGTGTTTTGGGCACAGGAGGAGTAGTATCTGCTGAGTTCAATTCTTCCAGAAGTAAGCAAGTGCTGGAATTCTCAGAACATGTGGGTTTGCTGTCCACAGCTAGACTAGATCCAGCAAACTCTCCTGTAGATGGAGTGTTAGGTAAAAAAGCTGATTCCTGTGGCTGCAGTGTGCCCATTTCAACACAGTTATTTCCCATCATCTGTCCGTTCAGCAGCGATTTATCTTCTGAGTCAACCTGAATTTCTTCTAATGTCAGTGTTATGAGATCATCAAATGCTGGATTTTCTAATCCATGATGAACAATACTTTCATCCTCAGCTACCTGCTGCTGTTTCTTATCTGGAGTTCTCACACGAACCTCTTTGCAATCTTCTGCAGGTATTTTGTCTACAGAATTAACAAATCCACAATGCAACGCTGTAGAATTCAGCTGTACATTATTAAGAGGAAAATCTTCAGTATTTTTACTCTGAAACTGTGAATTCAGTTCTTCTGGAACATGGGATGTTTTATTTTCCCAGATAACAATATGAATCTCTGAAGGAGGAACTTCAAAACTTTTATGCCTCTTGCAATATGGTCCCTTTAAATCATCACATTCAAGCCAAGTTCCTGAAAAATAAATACCAACGAGTAGAGCCTCAGAAATTTTTAAAGCTGAAGTCACTATCCCCAGACATTTACCAAACAGTTTTATTAGCCCATTCCTCTGACAAACAGAAAACGAAGGGGTTTTTTTCCATACTCTATTACATTAGAGAAAACCAGGAGATGTCCACTGTGGAAAAATCACACACAAGCAGAATTTGCAGCAACATTATTACAGGTCAGAGTAGGCCAAACCAAAGCTAAGTTCGTATTTCTGTTTGAGCTAATGATGCTGACATCTTATCTGAAAACAGGTGCATGGGTTTGAGAGAAGAACCACCACTCCAATTAAATTCTTCATAGACCTATATATAGCCTGGGTGGGAAGCTCAGTGCTTTAAGAGAAACTGTTTCTAATAATCTGCCTCATCGTCTGCAAATTGTTCATAGATCATGAGCAAATATTTAACAGCTTTATGAATTTAAAAATAGAAATATATAATGTATAACTGTTCATAATTAGACCTTTCCCTTCTGCTTCCTCTTCCTATTTCTTCTTAAGTATGACTAAGTATTATTTCTTCTGAAGTATGATTAACTATTATTATTCTGGCAGTATGATTTAGACAATTTTCACGTGGACAGAACACTTGATAAGACTGCACTTTCTTCTCTCTACAGAAGCACGAGAATCAAAATACCAGGTTTTCACCTTCTCCACTTATAGCATTCTCGTCATAAGTACAACCATCAGAAATGTTTCTAAGGTGCAGTAAATGAGAAGAAACTCCATTAATGGTACTTCCACAGGTTTAATTCCTTCCAGTCAAGAATGGATTAATAACTGTCTTCAAAATAACCATTTGTATTTTTTAACTTTTTCTAAGTTACAAAAGGAAACAACTCTACCTAAATAACAACATCTGACAATGAATAAAGCCTAGGACAGAACACTGCTGAACAAATTAGTTAAACTCAGCTGAAACCTTCACCCTGTGTAACCAAGTTCCTACAATCATTGTTGAAATTTTAATATGAGTTTAAAACACTGTTACTGTATATAGACTGTTGAGACTATTGCAGTACCCTGTTGAGAGTGTCCAGACTATTGCAGCATAAAACAGTATTTAATGGAGGCTCATGAAGTATTAGAATTCTTACCATCAGGTTTCAAACACCAGGTTATGAAGTGTTTCTTATCTGTTTGATACTGAACAACAGATGTTATTTGGTAGGTATCTTCTCCAAACTGAAATGAATACTTGTTCAAGTTGTTATGTGGCAAGCCTTCTACAAAATGTAACATTAGTATTGAGGGTACTCTAAAAAGAAACAAACAATGAAGTATGAGTTTATTAACAGAAAACAGTGGCAAGAGTTCCTTATGAAAAAGTTAGGCATCTAAAAACACATGTGGTCCTGCCATTATTATTCTACTTCAACACAGGACCCTTCAGATTGCACAGCAGTCAGGGGATAAGAAGATCCCAACTGGATAGCTTATGTTTTTATTGATGAGGGGAAAAAACCCCAACATACAGGATTTTGAGAGTGATAAAAAAACAGGAGAGAGCTGTGCCATAATCACAGCAGAGGGGGACACTGTTCCCAAGTTAAACTAGTAAGTAGATGACCAGGCAACAGTTTTATCCACTGGAAAAAGCTGGAAAGGCTGGGAGAGGCTACCAGTTGTCCATATTTATTATTACTTGGTTGCAAGTACGTATGATCTGGCTGAAACACATGTGCTGGTAAGCATGTTAAACACTGCTCTATGTTTCATGCTTATTAAACACCATTTGCCATCTCAGCATTTAAGGATGATATATAAATTTTAAACTCTGATAAATACTTGTAAAGTTTAGGATCTCTGTAAACTCAAAACAATAGGTTGGTTTGGAAAGTGATATATTCAGTAAATGAAGTCTTAGAATTTTATGCATTTTCTTTTCAAGTTCCCACATTCAAACTTACTTTTCCAAAATCATCTGTCGTCTTTGAGATCTGTCACTACAGTTATTGCATGGTCCAACATGAATAGCATTAAGTGGATGCCAGTCAGGGATTATATTTGTGAATGTGGTTAATGTTTTCCTAAATCTGGACACATATGTACACACACACACAAAAAAGAATAACTTGAGTTGCTAATCAGAAAACAATGAATATACACACTTCAGAGGAGAAAAAAAGTTATAAAAATCTTCACACAAATTCTACTTATATTCATGCTATTTGTCTGAATTCCACTATGACTGTACCACATCCAAATCAGCACTGAATTCACCACTTGTTCTCAGCAGTTCTGTGGCCTTCAGTTGCTTGTTATTTGCTCTTTCTCCTTTAGCATGTTATCTCTGTTTCCTTTCCAATGTTAAGGAAAAGCTTCTACTAGGACTTGAGATTCTGTATTAACTAGTAAATTATGCAAGGAGAGAAGGAAGTGGCAACAAATTACCTCAGAATACATGTTATACAAGGTCTTGTTTTCAGAGAAAAGAACATTCAGAGCTGAGATTACACTGAGGTTATATTGTATGGAAATACAATGTAAGGGATATTAAAGTGAAATAATATAGTTTATTAATTTATTAGCCACAGAAAGGACTACCTTTATATTTTAAAGTTTTGGGTTTTTTTTAAAATGCAGTACATTACAAAGGCTCTTGAACATATCCTATCAACCAGGACTACACATCAGCTGGCACTGTAACAGAAAGCATTTAACCTCATCTCAATGGAGAAGCTAGAAATTTATTGTATAAACCTAAGATCATGGAGAGAAACAGATATTTTTCAAGTAAAGTGAGCTGTCTTCTGAAGGTGTCTCTCTTTTTCTGCTGACTCTAAAAGGAGCCTGAATGACTAGCAGCTAAATGTACCTGCAGCTACACAGAACTAAATCCATTTTCAAGAAATTACTTCCTCAGAATACTACCATAAAATAGATAAATCACATGAGACATGCTCTCTGATTCTTTGTTATCCAAATGAATATTAGACATATTCTTCAACAGTAAAAGGGTACTAGGCATATGTTCTTTAGAATTACCATAATTTGTGTACCCTCAGTAAAATGCCAGAATGAGCATAGCTATTATTTCTTTCTTAATTAAAAGATAACATGGCTTCCTAAGACATGACACAGCAGTAAACTATTCTCAAATGCTAGCCTAAAAAGGTGGATGATGCAAAACTTCACCAACAAGCTTAAGCTGTACAAAACCTAGAGATCTAAAAAAAAAATCAACAACTGCATGCAGATTTTAAAATATATATAACAGTTATATAGAAGCTACTTGAAAAAAGAAATCTCACCGGTTCTGGTATTTGTAGCCACAACACACACATTCAAACTTCCATGAAAATGAATGCAAGAACAGTTTCTCAGCCTGTTGATCCAATTGTAAGAGCAGAGGGAGTGCAAACACTGGACTCTCCTCCTTACCTTCAAAGATAGGGCAGAAAAAGTCACTGAATATTCGAAATCAGCTTTCAGTACCTCAAAAACAAAAACTATAAACTTATTGCTATAATTTTAATTCCAATTATCCCTTTGAGGCAATATTTCCATCCCTCACGAAAAAGGGACAAATCCATGTTATAAGACTGTTATCAATGACAATTTCATGACCACAGAAGAGTTACAAAGACAAGAACAGGCTCTCTGAAATATACAAAACAGTTAAGGGACAAAGCAGCCGATCATACTGTAAAGTGTATGTCCCCAAATAACTTAGAAGATCTGCAAACTGTCTAGGATGCACACATACATATATGTTGTAACATACTGAGATACTACTAGGCTTTACACATACAGTGAACACTGAGATACTGCACTACTTACCCAATTCACACTTAAGTGGAAGCTGTGTAAAAATACTGTTTCTGATTTCATTGAGATGTGATTCTGCTTTTGGAAGAATATCTATAGAAAAAATACATGTATTTATATGTAACAGACCCTTTCATACAAGTTAGAGAGCAGATTTTACTGCAGTCTGCTCAGCAGTAATTAACTCAGCCGGACATAAATTATGGTTAAGAGTCTATACCAATAACTACACAATCATGGTCACAACCTGCACAAATTAAAGGAAAGATTTAGAATAGCTGTGGAAACTATTTTCACTTATAAAACTTATAAAATAAAAATTATAAAAGATGCTTCTGATTGTTTTAAAAAAATAAATGTAAGAAATACTGACAAATTAAACAGAAGAGCACAATAAATATTATATCTAGTTTCTACATCAGTGCGCTTTGCCCAGTGCCCTCTCCACTGTTGCACAAATTGTTTCTGTTTAGTAGAAATTTGTGTAATTGAAAAGGTTTCAGTTACCTTAAACAACACTATGTTTCAACATCTAAGCATTCCCATTTAAAGCCTCTTGAAAACACAACGTAAGGGAAAGAAAATAATTGCAGACAGGTTCTATGATGGTAGAGGCTTCCAAACAATAATCAAATGCCTAAAATCAAGCGGCCTGATTTTGCTGCAAGAAAAGTATATAAACTGGTTCAGAATATTTTTCCCCCTCTGTATAACAGTATGTTTTTTCTGCCACAAGTTAAATGAAGCCATTTTTCATATACCTACTATTTTTCCCAGGAAAGGTATGATATTCTTCAAGTTGTCTAATGTTGTTCTGGAGCTATAGCCTCTGTATTTGAACATGCACATAAATTTTAACTGAAATGTCTGTTGAAAAAAAAAGTTCTGAATGGTCCTGGCTAATGAGATCTGTATTAATGCTCTAATCAATGATTGCTTGGAAGTTCAGACTTGTAACACTGACTTATGGGTGAGTTCAATATGACCAAGAAAAACATATCTTAGTTTAAGAGTCTGAAACAGAATTCACACTACAAAAAATGATCAAAGTGATATATTACAGTGTCCCATCCTCTCACTCCAGCTGTGCTGCCTGGAAGATTGCCCCCAGCTGCCCACCACTGTCCCTGCGCTTGGAGGCTACTGTCTTCCAACCTGTGAGTACTCACTAGCCCTTTCCAGGTAATATGAACCAGATTAACGTGGGATATGGAATAAAAAAAGTCAAGAGGTGCAAGTGCTTGATAATTTCAAAGCATACACATTTGCCCCCCTCCCCCCAAAAAACAATTTCAGAAATCACTATAATTCTGCTAGATAAAGCATGAACTCTGCAACACGTTATAACTATTTTTTGTTGATTTTGAAATACAACAGATGCATATTTAAGTGCACTGTACTATTTTCTACACATTCCTAGCAGATCAGATTAGTCTGAATACGAACAAACAGCAGCTAAGTTTACTCACCTTTTACTTTACCCCTTTTACAGGTGTTCAGAAGCACAGTTGCTTGGTTATACTTTGTCAAGAGTTTCTGAAGTAAACATTTTCCACCATTATATTCTTTCAAAAGAGCAGATTTTAGTATTTCTAAGTGTACCAGTGCTGACAAAATACAATCTAGCCAACAAAGATTATGCATGTTTCTCCACTGAAGGCACAACTCTGTGTTATTAGTGGAACCTTTATCCTCTTTGAGCAAACTTTCAGGTGCTGATGAGCATAGTTCAGAATTTGGCAAGAGGTGTGTTCTGGGACTGCAAGTCTGAGATGGACTTTCTTGATCATTGTTGATGTTTGTGGTTGTTTCAAAACCTGCCTTCTGCATGCAGGACTCCACATTGTTATTAGATTTTTGCTGGTCCTCTTGTAACACATCATGCAGTCTTGACTTTGGAAAAGATAAACTATTTTGACAGTATTTGACCACAGAGTCTGTATTACTAGTGTGTTCTTCAACATTCACCACATTATTAGTCTTTGCTTTTTTTGAATGCGAAGAGTCACTGGTATCACACAATTTCCTTTTCTTATGAGTAGGTGGAACGCAAAGATTTTCTGAATCAGCAGAAGTAATTATACTGCTTAATGGTTTAGAACCAAGTGGGTAGATACACTAAAGAGAAAAAAGTTACAGTGAAATCCAGGAGCAATTTCAAGTGAACAAGAGCTAAAAGTAGTACAAACCATACTATTAAAACAGACTGCAGGGCTTCCGTAAACTGATGTTTTATGAAACAATACATAAATTCAACATATGCATGCCACGAAGGGTGCTTTAACCAACCACTGTCCTATAAGCAATTGTGAAGTAAATATGTCAGTAGTTATACTCACCATTGTCTTTCCAGTAAGTTATTTCAGCACCTGAAAACAACCTAATTTTGCTGAGAAGATTTCCCTTGTCTTACTCTGTTAAATCCATTCCTTCAGTGTACAGATGTGGCATTATCATCTTGTGCCAAAAGATGCAGAGTACCTTTCATGCTAGGCAGCTGCATTAGAGCAGGGTCTTACATATATAGCTATTCTGCAACTGAATGTAGTCAAATCCACTAAAACCAATCTCCAGAATGATTCTAAGATTATTTAAGATGAAGAGAGATTGGAAGAGAGACTCATAGTTACTATAGACACATATCTAATCTAGTCTCTGGCTGCTAATATGAGGGCAGTGGCCCATATGGGCAAAATCACAAAAATTAAGCAGCACAGAAATCCAGCTAAGGTCAAACTTGAGATGGAAGTAAAAAAACCAACCTCCAAACACTGTTATTATTACAGATCTATTTGTAATAATACCCAGGCATAAAGAAGGGAAAACAGGAGACTCACATCTGCAAGAACCGTGCATTAGTTACAAATTTTCACCTTGAATTCTAATTCATACCAAGATTTATTTAGTACCACTTGTATTCCTGTTAAATAAGCAAAACTCTCCTTCATTCATTTTAATCTACTCTTAGCAGTTCTTCAGGGTAGCTGACTATGCCTAAACACTGTATACACACAGGTTAGGTACGTTTCTGGCTATATACAGGCAAGCATCATCTAGCATACAGACTCAACGAGGTAATATTGAAGCAGTCTGCTTACCACCATCAAAATCTAGATATTAATGAGATCTAACTACTGAAAGCAATGGCCTCTGCACTACTAAAGAAAATCAATAATTAGTGTAATACCTGAGGATTTTCACAAAGTAAAATGGACTCTTCAAAATTAATGCGGTAAGTTCGTAAAACTTGGACCACGCCTTTCTCTTTGCAGACTGGACAATACTCACGTAATTCCACAGAATTAGAGTTCTAAAAAAAAGGGAAATAAAAGTAGGATAAATGCACGCATTTCATGTGTGATCCCAATGTAAGGCATACATACATACCAAAATAGAATACCAAGGTGCAATTTCTAAAGGTAATACCTAACATAAAATAGAAAAATAAAAGTGTGTTTTAGAAGTATTTTTAAAATATATAGTAATATGGTAGACTGTTTCAAAAATGCTTTTCAATGCTCAAATATTTAATAAATTAATTTTTAAAGCACAATTATGCAACATTTCAACACAGCACTTATTGCCAGGAAACACAAACTCAGATCTTTGGAATGTAAAATCAATTTTCATAGGAATGTAAAGAGTTGTAAAAACAGTGCCAGTAAGAAAAAAAAAAGGCACACTTTTACTTAGAATAATCTTTCGCCATTGTTATAGATTTCCGTGGAAAATAATTTTGAGAAATTTTTTTGGTAAAATTATGACCAATTAAAATTCTCTCAAAGCAGAGAAAAATACGAACTTTGCACACATGTAAAACAAGTTTCAACTGACTTTTCCCAAATACCCCACCATGTGGAGTGTCGATTTCCCTATACCAGTCCCTTCTCCAATCACTTGCAAACCATTTGTAGTCTTCTGGGTATCCATCATTCTGAGCCACTGGCTAATTTATGTCACTTGTAACAATGTCATGACCACTAAGGATTTTTCAAAGACTCCTGAAAAATAAGAAGTGAATAAAAAAATTTAAGAAAAATTAGATTAAATTTTGGGAAAAAAATATACCAACAATAATGCAACTTGTATTTCCTGTAAGGATGACTTAAGAAGTATATTTTCTTAAGCGAAAATACTGATTTTCTGGTGCAAAATATGAATTCAAAACTTCAAGGCACATAATAGATTTAACTGTTTTAGGCCTTGAATATGCAAACTTATCCTTTGCACTCTCCAAGGTATCAGATATTTTCTAAGTGCACTATCATTTACAAAAATGTAGATGTCTTGTCTGAGCATCTCAGCTTACTGCATTTAACACTCATAAAGAAAAAACTTCTAATGTAAGATCTCACACACTTATAAGTGACTAACATTAAAAAAAAAAAATCAACCCCCCCATTTTTGCATCTTTCAAAACATAAATTTAGTGTGTAATTGACTATTAAAAGATTATAAAGCAAATCTAACTATGGAAGAGCATTCTGCTGTTACTGCCACTTTTTGGAAACAACTTCTCAGGTTATTTTAACAGTCCTGATGTTATAGACCTCATAGCAAACTAAAGCTCTTTCATAACATCACTGCTACATAATTCTAGTGCATAGTTTAAAAGTGGTATTGAATATTCTACTTAAATTATTTCTCAAATTCAGGGGCAAATTTTGCCTTTCTCGCATATCAGAGACGGTTTTTTGGAGGACAGCTTCAATATAGACTGGGTACATATCAGATGGCAGCTCCTTCAGTGGCACTGAGGCTAGCTACACCTTGAATCAGCCAAAAAACCAGAGGTTTAGAACTGCCATGACCCTATTCTGCTTCTGCTGACTTCAAATGGAATTAACTAGAATAATTACACAGGTCTTAAAGATACAGGAGGAAGTTTAGATAAGTTGACTTGTAAAGTCATCAATGTAGTAGTCTTTCCTCCAGCTACAACTATTCCCTTTCCATTACTGACCATGGCATTCTTCCAACTCTTTCTTACACTTCAGCACTAAGTTGGATGACAGTTCCTTTCATAAATAGGAATTTCCCACAGCATTCTTGAAGATCTGTGTAAATACCAGTTCAACTCAAATCCATTTATAATACTGGGCAAGGAGAGAACATACAGAGGTGGACAGAATGCTAAAACCCAACACAGTACAAATTTAAAAAGCACAGCAGGAAAATGTATCAACATGTTACATGTACACTTGTTTAGTTTTCAAAGTAAAATTGTAATGTGTATATATATTTCTTGTATAAGAAACAGGATGGTCCCAGGCTCACTCAAGGTAAAAAGTAATGAATTAGTTCAAGTGCACATGCTTGCTGGACTACAAAGAAAAGGCAAGCTCCCCATTTCTCTACACAGTGGCAACAGCACTATCACACTGTGAGTCAACTTCATTATCATTTATTTAGTCTAGCCAGAAACTTGATTTTAAAGTAGAATTACAAGTTATCAACCATAATAGAACACGGAGTATCTTCACTCTCTGTGCTATAGTTAATAAGAAAATGTCTGTAACTGCATCAGAGGATTTTTAGTCAATCCCTTGGCCTGGACCAGTCTCCACTCTCCAGAGGAAATAAAATACATGAATTACAACCAGAGCTCTCACCACATAAATACAACACACAATCCAAAAGGTTAGTAATACTAACAACCTGCAGATTATTCCTTTGTAAACATACTCTATAAAACATATTTCTTTTCTAGTCCCTGTTTTCCCTAACATCCCTCTCAAAAAGTGTTATTTTTGATGATGTTCCTCGTTACTTCTGATTTTCTTTTTTAAAGCTTAAATTTTCAATGTAAAATACCACCCCAAACTATAATCAAAAAGCAACCATACTATAGCACTGGTGTCTAAGCCCTTTACTGCACTTACAATAAATTTTTTAAAAATATAGCAATCATCCTTTTATTTCAAAGATACAAACACAACAAGCAAGCAAAGTGGATCTGATAGTCTAGATATGCTGAGTGATATCAAGTGACCTGCCATACTTTTCAGTACTCATAAGATTACAGCAAATTATTATTGACCTTTGTACAACATACAAAAAACTGCCATGAAAAACAGTCAAGTAAGAGACTGCTGTACTGACTACTGAAACAAGTCTTTGTAGCAATGTGTAATATCTGCATTACAGATGGGAAAGTACACAGGAATGTACTTTAAACCTTACTGAATAAAGCTATATGCCACTTTCCTTCTTTTATCCTGAATATTTGAAAAATGAAATGCAAAATATGCGATGGATCTAGTATAATTAAGGCTGTTGTTAAGCTTCCTTGAGTAAATGTGTTGATCAAATGGCTCACTACTGCAAAACAGGAAGGTATCTTCCCTTTTGTCTTTCTACTCTCCCTCTACCTTCCCTGACAGTTCACATCTTCATCAGACTTCCTAAAAGCTAACTGAACTCAAACTATCAGAAAACACAGTAGAGCACAAGTTTTTTTGCTATTCTAGTCAGATAAATTGGTCTGTGAAAAGGTCTGATGAGATACAGAGCTGACGGGGCAAAAGACATAAAGCAAGGAAAAGGTGAAGGATTAGAAAAACATAAGATTGATGGATGGACTGCTAGATGGCTAAGGAATTGCTGGATAGTCACATTCACAGAGTTGCAGTCAATGGCACCATTAATAAGTGGTATCCCTCAGTGGTCTGTATTGGGACCAGTATCATTTTATATCACATGGACAGTGAGATTAAGTGCACTCTCAGCAAGTCTGTGGATGACACCAAGCCAAATTCTGTAGTTGAAATGCTAGAAGGAAGGAATGCCATCCAGAAAGATCTAGATAGTCTGCAGTGGTGAACCCCTGTGAATTTCATAAGGTTAAACAAGGCCAAGTGCAAGATCCTGCACATGGGCCAGAACAACTCCCGGTATCAATAGACTTATATAAATACATCAGCATCAAGACAAGAGATGAAGGGATGGTGAACCATTGTGATGAGAATGACTTGGAGTTACTGGTGGACATGAGCTGATGAAGTGCAGTCACAGTTCAGGAGGCCAATCTAGGCTGTATCAAAAGAATTGTAGCAAATTGAGGGAGATAATCTTTAAGGTCTCTTCCAACCCAAACTATCCTATGATTCTATATTCAAGGTCAGGTAGGCTTTAAGCAATGTGACCTAGTGGAAGATGAACCCACTCAAAACAGAGAGGGTGTGGACCAGGTGGTGTTTAAAGGTTCCTTCCTGCCCATTCTAAGATAAAATGGACCCAGATCTTTTGATAATAGTGAGCTGTACTTTGTGAAACAATGCCTTATGAATGAAAATCCATTACAAACTGCAATAAGCAGGTGACAGAACACTGACTATAGTACAGTGAAAAGACCACCCACTCTTTAAAAGGTAGAGGGACACTTAAAAATTACCTGCTTGTAAATCATCTTACACATCCTTCATCAAGGAAATATCAAAAAGATTAACAGAAACAAAGAAAAGTCTGAGAAAAAGAGGTGAGAAAAATTTCCAGTGGGTTATTCGTTACCTAACCAGTTTTCATACAAGAAGAAATAAGAGTGCCAACTTTCTTCTTCATCTGAAATTGTAAGTACAAATATTCAAATCACAGCAACCTCCCCAAAAATTAAATGCAACACTAATAACAAACCACTGCTGTCACAAAGTAGCTCTTTCCACACTCCAGCCTGCAAGTGCTAAACTGAATTGCAAACCTTCCTTTCTGAAAATTTTTTTCCTGCAAGAAACCTAACAGAGAGTAAGGCCAACAAGGAAAAACTATTAAGTTGCAAAATGAACCCCCATTCTAAAAGTTTTTGCCTCCTTACATTAAACATTTTTACGCTGTATAATAAGGGATGGCGAACTGCTGACAAACAATTCTATCCTTCTGAAAAAAATTGTGAATAATATGGGGAGGGCAAAAAGCTTGTAACAATGTGTTTTACTATAGCTGCAGCTATGAGATGCAAGATTTCAGGAATGGAGTTTGTGTAGGCAGAGCCTCAGCCTCTGACCCGTGGAAGCGAGTGGCACAGGGGATGGGATGCCAAGTCTTTGCCGGTGGCTGCCCTTCCTTCAAGGCCAAAAAGTGCTCAAGGCCAGGCTGGATGGGGTTTTGAGCAACTTGGCCTAGTGGGACCCCACTGGGGTAGAACTAGATGACTTGTAAGGTCCCTTCCAACCCAAACCATTCTGCGATACTATGGTTCACGAAGCTGCCTTCAGCCACCGTTAATAACCAGAGAAGACGCATCCCCAACCGCATGGCTACTGACATGAAATACTCAGTCGGCATTCAGGAGCCCCTCAGCAGCCCTCCCTCCCACCAAAGGCGGCCCCGCGGCCTGCCCAAGAGCTCGGCACGGCCGCCCCTCCCGCCAGATGCCAGAGGGCCTGCCGAACCCACCTCCAGCTCCGCTCTCACCTGCCTCCCGCCGCCACGGCTCCTCGCCTCTCCTTGCCGCTGCTCCCGGCCCTCGCCGCTACACTCCACAGCGCCCTACGGAGCACAGATAGCGGTAGACC
>VZTY01019383.1:204313-249107 GCA_013400935.1 Turnix velox
CGGTGCGAGCGGCGCCCGAGGTATTCTGCTTCCTACCTACCGCGGCCTTTTCTCTGCGCTCCCTCTGTAGGAGACGGCCTGGCGAGGCGAGCGGCCGTTCCCTTCGCCGCCTCCTAGGGCGAGGAGAGGGCCCGCATCTGCTTCCGCCGCCGGAGGGGCGAGGCGTGGCAGCCGAGCCCGTTGCAATTCATTGAGGAGACGCGGCAGCCCCGTGCCCAGCACTGCCCGCCCGGTAACGGGGAAGGAGGGCGCTGCCGCACCGTTTCCAGCAATTCCTGTGCGCCGTTCTCGGGGCAGGGAGCTGAGGGTTAATCTGCAGCTCACTGAGCATCTGCTTAAAATCACGCTCAGGGCGCTGTCTGACCTCCGAGGTTCGGTACCTCGGGTCTTGTCATTCTTTCCAGCTGCGGGGGCCTGTTTTTGTCAGTCCTGCTTCTGCCGAAGCGCTGCGGTGATGTGCAGGCTCCCTTTTAAAAAAATCTCTTAAGCAGCTTGGAGTTTGAGATCTCGGCCTCAAGAGGTTGAGGTGATGTGCGGCTCTCATCTCAACAAGTATTTCTGCTCTCGCAGCCTCAGGCTGAAATATCTCGAGTATTTCACGCTAGCTTCTGAATCCATCTTGGCCCATTTTCTGTGAGCTGCGAGGAGCTCCACAGCAACGGCATTTAGGTCAAGGCTTTGCTTCAGTTACGTCCAGGGGGCTGTTGACCGAGCCAGCCTGGGCCCTGGGGCTGGAGGGTGGAATGAGTCAGGAGATGGTTCTAGTGATAGCAGGGAAGATGCTTTCTCTTGCTGCCTCTGCCTTGACGCTGTTGTATTTTTAAAAAAACAATTAGCATTGTGTGATTTTCGCGGGTGAATTAATCTCTTGGTATGATGACTACACTGTAACATTTTTTTTCTAGTTTCTTGCTGTAGCTATCCCTCTCATTTGTAGGGTGGCATTTCAAAGTTTGAATTAATGTTTGAGGGTATTTTGCTATACAAGGTGCGGTTGTTTGCCCGACTGGAGAGAGATTGTGGTGAAACTTACTACTAGGTTGTTCCTGGGTTTTGATTTATTAGTGCTTTTCTTGTGGAAGACTTTTTTTTTTTCTATGTACTTTCATCAGGAGTTTAAAGTCCTTTTGTGCAAGTTCAGTAGAAGGAACTGATTGGCTCTGCAGTCACTAAGACTGGTGTTTCTAAATACACATCAAATGCAGTGTGTTTATTTCACCTTTTTCAGTTGCTCATTTTGACTGCTAAAACTGATCTAATAATGCAATCCACTAAGTTGTAAAATAGTGTCATTAGGTAGTTGTATGCCTGCATGTGGTATTTTAGGATTATGAGCATTGTGTGTGATTTAAATAGAGTTTGGACATGAGAAAATTAATATATGTTGCTTATAAAATTAAACAATAATTTTTTTGCTTATTTTAATTATAGTTTATGCTTTTACTTTTCCCAGGGGGGACTAAATTTCACTATATTGGTGTGGTCTTCCCCAAGCATAAAGTTTTATTTCAAGTGTATCTCGTAGAACAGATGATATGATAAAAGCTGTTGTATGTGTGTGTATGTTTGTCTTCTAGAATGATTGAGTAGGTATTTTTCCTTCTTTTTAGTATGTACAGTCTCTGAAAAAGTTCACTGATCAGTTAGAATTCATGATATGATGCTGTTAAGATTTTTAAAGTTACCTAATGTCTCCATTTTCTGTTTTGGCTCCTCCCTTCTCTTTTCCCTCCAGCTGTTGCAGTAAGTTAACCTATGTTTGGGGACAGACTTTTAAAAAGTGCATCTAGCAATAAGACAAGGGGTGATGTTTTTAAACTAAAAAAGAGAAAAAGAGTATATGCAGACTAGGTGTAAGAAAAAATTCTGAAACTGGTTTTTCAGAGAGGTGGTGGATGCCCCGTCTCTGAAAACATTGAATCGGTTTGGACAGGACTTTGAGCAGCCTGATCTAGTTAAAGATGTTCCTGCTTGTTGTAGTGGGTTTGGACCAGATTAACTTTGAAAGGTCCCTTCCAACCCAAACTATTCTATGATTTCGGGTATTTTCTATACATTGTTAAGTACTACAGTATGATTTACTGGCATCCCTCCTTTAATCCTCTTTGATATTCAAGTTCTATAAATAAAAGCTTGTGACAAAGAAATAATCCAGACCTGAGTTTTTCCACGTGCTTGAGAATTTGCTTGTTGGCAAAGACAAGAAATTGAGGTTTTTCATCTCACAATACAATAGAACTTGATTTGGCCTGAATAAAATGATCCCAAAGTAATAATTATTACATGATGTGAATGCTAGAGTCACCAGGAATTGGTTTGGGTGTTCCAGATGTGGACTGATAATGACTTTAGGAGTCTGTTAGGCTGCTATTTGCTCAAATTTCTTTGGCATGTTATGTCAATTTGACTAGATTTAGGTTGGCGTTAACTAACTATGCATCCATACAGATGGCTTATACCTGATTTTGTTGACTTCTGTCTTTACCTTTTAAAACTGTTTTTTTGTTAATACAGGAAGAGTATTCTGATACAATTTTTGAAGCTGCTTTGGTTCAGGCAAGTGAACATACAAATCTGATTTAACTTTCTAAATCAGGATGTCCTCTTGTTGCACTCTCTTTTCGAGCATAATTTGCCAACTTTGTGAATCAGCAGTAAAGACTTTAAAATAGTTTACATATTAATTAATTATAGTATTTCTAAAATACTTAGTTGTAGAAAGTGCTCAATACAAATTAAACCTCTGGCATTAAGCATGTAATGTAACAGGAGAAAATAAAAAACCCTATCCCCTTTCTATATCTGTTAGTATGTTGGATATGGAGGAGAAAAAATGATGATATAGAGGCTTGCCCATAGCTCTCAAGTGAACTCTAAAACGTGTTGTTTAAGGCTTGATATATGTGTTGTTTTCACAGAACAACATATCTGTACCAGAAACTGTTATCTAGAAAATAACTGTGAATGTTGGGGAAATAATATTGAGGGCATATATTTTAAAAGATTGTACTTCAGTTGAGAACATATGCTATTCATATGTGTCTTCTAAAAATATTTTCACATGCAAATTACACACCCGTTGGCTGCTTATTTCTAACCAGATTGTTGCTGCATGATGATCCGTGAGAAACTTGAATATGGAGTGGGAGGTACCAACTGAAAACTTTTGCTCTGAAGGTTTTGTTTCTCAGGTTTTATGTTTGCTTGTCTTTCCTTCTTTTTCCAAGAACTAACAAAAGAATGTTTAAATTTAAGCTTGCAAAGAGCCATTCTGGAAACATAAGAAGAATTCACTAACAAAAATGTGTATGCCTCTCTTTCTGTTTAGTGCTTTAGTTCATTATTAATGTTCTTGTTGAATATGTACCACAAGAAAGCTTACAGTTACAATAATCTTTGATAATTTTTTGTGTATGTAAAATCAAGGTTACAATGATTTTAAACTTTTTTGCATTTCATAATTCTTTTGTCTATAAACAACTAAGATTACTGATTTTAGTATGTTCATGTGGTGACTTTTGTCTGTTGCATTGTAGTATTTTTGAGACAGAGGTTGTAAAATTAATAGCTAAAACATGAGGTTAGTTTCTTTCTTTCTTGTTAACTGCTGCTTCTTTAAATATTTTTTTGTTTTCCTAGACTAAAAACCTCTTGCGAAGTATTTTTATTATGTTATTTTTCTCCTATACTTTTGAAAATAAATGCTGTGATTTTTTTTCCTACTATGTTGTCCTGTTGTAGCCCTGCCAAAGCAGGCAAATCTATCCATGAGTTCAAGGTAGA
Organism: Turnix velox; assembly: GCA_013400935.1. Lineage (NCBI taxonomy): Eukaryota > Metazoa > Chordata > Aves > Charadriiformes > Turnicidae > Turnix > Turnix velox. The sequence continues at coordinate 208,097 of VZTY01019383.1, forward strand.
CTTGGTGTTTTTCCTTGGATATTAAGAGTAGCTCTATTTTTTTCATCCTTAACAGGAGCATCATCTTTGCTCTGTAGTAAAGAGGGAGGCTGGAATCTTTAGGCATGATACAGTGTTCTCAGAAATTATTGCAAAGTGTTCCCTTTGGGAACTGCAGCTGGCCTTCAAAATATGTTTTTTAAAAGTTCATATTCTTTGAATTATTTTATTTCTCTGTATGTAGGCTTTTGATTCCATTCCAGTAGGGAACGACAGCCAAAACTTAGCAGCTTTTGGGCTTTCAGAAATTAATTATTTTCAGGAATATTTGTAGTGGGAAAATAAGTGATGAAATGTGCCTTCAGAAATCCGCATAAAGATGGGTGGTCTTTGCTGTGATCATGATTACTGTGTTGTGTCCTTAGGATTCTCTCAACAGCTAGGTCATGTTCTTGTGGCATCATGCTATTGCATTGCAAACATGGATAGAGAATGTTTTAATGTTGATGGAAGCAATCTAATTGGACACAGCATAGGATAATACGACAACAGGCAAACAAAATTCTTGTCTCTCTAAGGAAGCTGGAGATGTACTTAAGCGAAATGCAGGTAAAAAGTACTAGAAATTAAGTGAACAAATCATGCATTATATTTGATGCCCAAATATGATATGTTTTCTGATCTCATACTGTGTGCTTTTTAATTTATGTTGCTCTTTAAAGACATATTTGACTCTCCTTTTTCTTTGACCTTTATACTGACTTTCTGTTCTTCTACATAACTTTTTTGGAATAGCAGCTGAAGGCAGCATCATTCCAATTTTGTTATTTCTACCTATGCCAATCTGCAATATTTGATGTGACTTATGTATCTTTAAAAACAATGTAATTGTTTCATTCTGTTTTCAGAGTAGCTTTGATGGATGGCTATTTTCTCAAAAATAAGCAATAATCAAATGTATTAATTAAAGTTGAACCCTTGTGACTCTTGGAAAAAGTTTCCAAGTATCTTGCTTGCGGAACTTGGTTCAGATGTTAGCAGAATGAAGACCAATAAGTAACACACTTGCTGTCCATGAAAATAACTGGTTCTTTTTACATGAAGAACGTCTTGAAGGATGTTACCAATTGTATTCCAGTTTTTAATGTTTTCAAATGGAAGGAGTCTCATCAAGTAAACTGATGCTGCGTTAGTAAGATAGAAATCTGTGCTGAGAAAGAAGAAATCATGATGTGTTGTCTGAAAAGTGACAGACTATTTTACATGTCTAGATAAACTAATACTAACATAATTACCTATTCACTGTAGACTTTTCCCTCTGATATTATAGACACTTCAGCTAAGTTTTATCAACATTAACTTGTGTTCTTTTTCTTATTTATTCTCAGATTTTTTTTGTATTCAACAATCTCAATTAAAAAAACATCCTGTATAAGTATGCTAGTACTGTTATAGCCACTGATGCTAAGCATAAGCAGAGGCTTCAGTTGATGGCTTTTCTTTGTAATGAGTGCTACATAAATGCAAAGAAAGGCTTATGGATATTCTGAAGAGTTTAAAAATACCTATCCTGTCTTATCATTCTTGAATTGTTGACATATTGCATGATTCCCTGATCTTCCATAGAATTGCGTAAGTCCAGGTAGTTTGTCAAACTCAGTGTAACTAATTCTTTATGAACCTAAAGCCTTTGCAAAACCTTTCCTAGTTTTGAATTACACTTTGGTGATTTCTTCAATGTCTGAGATCGTAGTTTCAGGCTTGGTATTAATGTGTATTTATGGAACAGCTAGTAAATCTCATGGTATTAATTAATTCCATGGGATAGGTGAAACAAAGAAAATTATTTGTCCTTATGTGTGTAGAACATGTTTTTTTCTATAGGTCAGTTGGGTTTTTTTGTGGTGGAACTGGAAGGCCACATCATGATTGAGTTTTTTTGTGCTGGTTGCTGTAAGAATCCATGTGGTTCTTCATACTCAAAAAAGCAATCATTTTGGGTCTGGAGACCATTATCCTTCTCTAAATAAATAAATTTAAAAAAATAAATTCCCAAACTGCTTGTAGAGCCCTTTTCTGTAATTCTTAGGTTCCGTGTTGGTGGGAGATGTGACTGAACAAGAGGTGATGGAACAAAACTACTTTTTTTCCTCCTGGGGCCTAAAATATCAATAGTTCAACTTCTAGCTAAACCCAGATGTTACTGTCCTCTTGTTTGCTGATGTGAATTTATCACCCCGCTCATTCTCATGTGTTGCAGCCTACTGGCCTGTTAAATGCATCTAATTGTATTGTCTGCTTCTCTGTCAATCTTTTGACCTTTCTTTATGCTAAAAAATTAGAGATAGTATGCCCTAAAGCTGTGATAACATTCAATAATAGTTCTAAGAAATTGTGTAATTGCTACCTTTGCCTTTAAAAAATAAGAGAACCAGTGTAAATGCCCTTTTCAGTCTGATAGTGCTTTCTCCTTATATCAGAATTGTTATTAACTAGCCCCACTGGTGATTTTCGTATAAACTGTGACGAGTAATGCAGACATTTTGGAGACATGCTGAAGTCATGTTATATGTAGACTGCTGTCATTCTATGTAGGCGATACAGTATACTTGACACAACTCTCTTTTGGTTTATTTTCTAGTCAAAGAAAGTAGTTTCACACCTTGGCGAAAACTCAAAGCCAACCATCTTTTTTTTATATGGCAGCAGCACCTAGCAAGGTCTGGGCATCTCTGTCTTTGTAAGGCATCACAAACACATAGCCTTGTTCACTCCTGCCTCAGACAAGGTACCCTATACAAGGCTCCATAAACATGGGAATGCAGTTAGTTTTGCTGTGAACAAGTATTCTTTGGTACTGTTTTACTTTCTAAAGCACAGAAGCAATATATTTCGATATTTAAAAGGAACTTCTATTAGTAGAATAAATTGTTGAGCTTCATTAACCAGAAAAATACTGAAATTCCTTAAAAAAACTATAAAGATATCTAAGATGGAAATTTTGCTAGTTAAGATTTTCTTTCAGCTTTTGGATCCATGGCTTTAGAATTGCTTGTTTGACTCCTACCTGCATCTTTCAGTCACATCCCTTTTATGATTGTGTGATTGATATGACTGAACTTTTGCCACTTTAAACACCATCAGGGAAATCTGTTGGGAGGTCTAAATTCAACTCTTTGTGGATAGCTAAAAGTAAAATTCTTGCAGCTGGTATGTCATGCCAAATAGGGACAGGATCTCCATGCAGCTTAGCATTCTACAGTGGCTATTCATGAATACTTAGGGAAAGTATGTAAATAATTGCAAAATTTTAAAGGCTTTTATTGTATTTTTTAAAAAACTCATGTTTAAAAATGCCTTTCAGGTGGGCCTAAGAGCAAGGTTATCAAAGCTGTTAAAGTAAATTTCTATTTACTTTCTGCATATCCTGCTGTTCATTTATTGTTGCTGTTGTTACCCCCTAAAGAGCATTTTTGTGGTTTACACTAAATTGTCCACAGTAAACAGAAGTAATCAGAAAGTCTTAATATTTTAATTTACTTAGTTCATATATTATGTTCTTTCAGTTGTATTAAATAAACATAATTTTAATTAAATTGTACTAATATCTGAGGTTACTTACAGTGGTAATAATAAAAGATAATAAACATTACAATCAAATCATTACTTAGAGGATTAATTTTTCTTTTCTATTTAGGTTGTGTTAGAATTCATGTATTGCCATACAGCAAAGATGTGTGAAATACACTGTTCATGTATTTCATGCTTCAGAACAGAGGTGTAATACAGAATTAATATAAGGCAAATTCCTTTTGTAATTCATCTTGTGTAGTTGAGTAATCATGGTTTTCTAAAGGGTTTCAACTTTTTTTTTCTTGTTACATTTGGATTGTTTCAGCAGTTTTTTTTTAATATTGGCAGTGCTGTACCATATTAAGTTACTTCTTCATGCATGAAAGAAACAGCATAAATTTGAATACAAATACAAAATAGCGATCCTTATCAGAGCAAAATTAGAGCAACAAAATAAAACCACAGTACTAAAGCAGAGGTTTCCAAACTTATTCTGCTGAAGTTCAGAGACTGGCACTGATGATTAAAAGAATGCTGGTGTCAACAGTGTTAATTTCCCAGGTTTTACAGATATCTCTCAGAGCAGGACCTCTATCCTACACTTCTCAACCCTTGAAACACCCAAAACCAGGACCCAGCTGTGTGTTTCCTGCCTCACTGACTGGTTGATAAACCCTCCACTTTTCTTCATCCTGTTCTCTTACTCCAAAACCTCCTTGTGTGCAGCAAGCCCTCTTCTGAAACTGCTCTGAAAATGGTACCTGCCTTAAAGATGTCTAAAGCGAAATGAAAATGTGATGCTGCTCACAGGGGGTAGCTGGGAAGTCCTACAATATGCCATGTTTAGCAATAATATCTGGTAAATAACTGGTCCTACCAAACCTTCTGCAGATAAGTAATCCTATCAAAGGCAGTTGAGTGCATTTGATTAAGGATTACGTGTGATTAGGGGTTAAGAGTGCAGCCTGTGTGGTTAATGAGTATTCATGTACTAATGCTGCTTTGAGCGGGAGGTTGAACTAGATGACCTCTGAGGTCTGTTCCAACTGGAGTGATTTTATGATTATCGCACTTTTGTTATGTAAATAGATGTTTCATGTATCAAAACCATATTAATTGAATACACTAAGCCCTAGTAAATCATTGTGATTATTTTGCCCATTGCATCATGTTAGAATGGATTTGCAAATTTGACCTGCTTAAGATTTAAAATGGTATGAGGAATATACCTGGGCCTTTCTGTCTATTACATTAAATTCCTTGTATATAGTTTTATACTATCAGATTTGAATTCCTTGTATGGGATCTTCTTGCTAGTATAGAGACTTAGTTCGAGTTTTGGAACTAGTCCAGAGTAGCGTGTTTGAATAGTCGATGCTTTATGTGCAGTTGCTGTTGGATAGACATAAGCTTAATCTGCCTCTTTCAGGTGCTGCCAGCACAGAGACTGTGGTACCAGAGCCATCAGTGCAGGTTAGTAGTCTTAGAAAGTCTTGATAGCCTAAAAACTTTCCAAAGCATGCAATATGTGAAGACATTCTTATAGTTAAAAAAACAGTGAAATGAAATTAAATTAACTAAACACCATTCTCTAAAAAAAAAACCAAAAAACAAAAGCCTTCACAGTTAGAATTTACGATGTAGATTCTCAATATACATAGATGTGGAGATGCAAGTGGTTGAGTTTAATATGCAGCATGGATTAAGTGAATATTAAGATGAACAGTCTTTACCATTACTTTTGGAAATTTTATTTTGCAGCTGGGGTATTTATGAGGTATGTCTCTTAGGTATGTATTCGTTTTCTAACAATGTGAGCATATGCATATACTGCAGTTTCCCATTCAGTTTGGGTGGTTTGTGGGTCAGTCTTTATGCACTCAGTACTTGGAATGCTGAAATCTACAGGTTCTTTGTAAACTGCAAATGACTTCTGAATCTCCCTCTTTGACAAACCTGTTTGAAATCAGGTAATGGATTCAAAAGTTAGAAGGATTCAAAAGTTAGGCCTTGTATAGTTCAGTGATGCCAGTAGTTTCAGAATCACTTGGATTTCTAGCTGCAATTAGCTGTGTGTTCATTTTCCCTCCTCTCATTTGTATCATCATGCAGTGACATAAATCAGAAAATCTATCCTGACTTTAAGAGAAGTCTATAGCAAGCAGCAATTTTTTAACTCAAGTCAGTTCCTCAATATGGTACAGTGAGTAACTCCACTAGCAGGATATACGTGCACAACTGAGGCTGTGGCAGAAGGATGAGAAAAAGCAGCAGGAAGGTCATCTCTGTTTGAATTGGCACATTTACCAAAATACATATTCACCAAATTATGCCCCTGTAATCTATTTTAGAAGTGACTCATCTTGTCATCAAATTAGGATGTAAAGTAAAATACTATATACACTCTATAAAATTTGAGAAAGTACTTGAGGACAATCTTTTGAGACTGGATGTAGTAGCATAATAATGGTAGATGCTATTCTGTATTTGTTACAGAAATAATTGACAGTGGATGGAATAACCTGAACTACTTGAAGATAATTCTAAATTACAAGTGAATGTTCTGCAAAAATATATGTCATGCCCTGAAGAAAACTTTTTTGTAGTGTGTTCACTGTAAAAGAAACAGCCATGATATTTATTGCAATGATGCCTCACAGTAGCATTAAATGAAAGTTCTTTGCCTGGGCATTGCTGCTTAAAGGAACTGTCCATCTGGTTTAACTGCAAAAGTAATTTATACTTAGTTTATCAATCAGTGCATATACATGTCCTCCATGTGAGCTTATTCAATGCAATTAGAAAATAACACTTTCTTTAGAACTAAGGAAGTTCACTAAGTCTACACAAAATAAAGCTACTGTATTTCTTGCTTTCAGTTTGATTTCTTCAGGTTATCTTTAGATTTTCAATAATGGCAATACATTCATTCTGCCATTTGGAGGAGCCTGTGCCACAGAATAATTATCTGAATAAAGCTCGGTTATTTGCAAGGAAGAGTCTTCATTTGGGAAACAGTACAGACGGAGCTAAGATGAGCTTTAAGTTCAGGTCAGTACTTTGTTACTTTTTCAATTACATGCCTTTGGATTTTGGTAGGCTGGCATTTCATTTGAATTACCAGTGTCAGAGCCTGTCAGCCTGTGTGTTGGTCATTTGGCATATACAGTGTCCCAAAATGAAAAGGCATATGCAGTGGCACGCATTCTTATGAAATGCACAGGGGGAAATTGTTGTCTGGAAAGTTATTTTAGCATAATTTATTATCTTTGGAATAGCTGTTGAGGCTGGAATTCATGATGATTGTAATGACACAATTCCCTTTTAATATTTTTTCTCTTTGGATCTTGCATGTTTCTTTATTTTCAGTGTTTTGCTATGCCAGAGTTGTTAGTTTGGATGGAACTGTCAATAACTACATCTCATAATTTAGGGAAAATAAAAAAGTCATGGTCATGTTTTCACAACTCAGAATATCCTCAAATTTTTTGTTTAAAAAAATCAGCTATTGAACTTTTTGACAGTCAGAATTCTTTTTCTACAGTGGATCTTTAAATTTCACAAGGTAGCACTGGATCAGGATTTAATTTTAGATAAATGGTTACTGTAAGTTGTGTGTGTTTTTTTCTTTTTTTTCTTAAATATGCAATTATTTACATAGTCTAATAATGACTTCACCACAGAAGTTGGTTTATAGCCATATTCTGCAAGGGAATTGTATGCAATATACGTTCAACAAGATGTGTTAGCAGTAGAGTAATAAAGTAATTGTGAGTATTTAAACAGATACTTCAGTTTCTTTTCCTGTGTTCGCCTTGCAAACTGCAGGAGTTTTCTCGTTGGCTATAGGTTTGGTATTCCAACCCAGAGTGAAACAGTGATAAGTTAAAAAAAAATAAACAACTAAATTGCTTTTTATCAGAAAGGCGGAGTACAGTTTGTCAGCTTTTTCACTGCTGAACATAGGTATAGAAGATTTTTCATTCCTGTCTGCTTTGTTGCCAAATTACTGAATTACTTACATACATGAAATATATCTTTATTGGTGCATATATGATCTGAGATGTCTCAACGATATCATTTGACTTGCTGAAAATCCTAGAGAATGAAAAGTTTTAGATTTTTAGAAGTTTAATACTATCATATCTTTTTGGTCCCAAAACAGGAGAGTCCTGTTCTGCATGCTTTTGTGCACATGCTTAACTTTGTATCATTGTCATTCTGTTACAGATGCTTAAGGACTTTAGTGACATAGAAAGAATAGTTGTCTCGTGTTGTAAGCCTTTACTTTATTCTCCTTATACTTGGAGAACATCCAAAGATACTGTTTCCAATAAATGCTTTATAAATTTAATGGATAAATAAAAATTGGAAGCTAGTTTAAGGAAAAGTTTTGAACTGTTAGTAGGGAATTCCAACCTGGGATCAGTGAAAATTGAACTGTTGCTTCAGTGAATTTCTAACAGTTTAATGCATTTCAAATATATAATCACAAAAGACAATTCATTCTGGGGATACTTCTTCATTTTTCCAGTTTTATTTTGTACTATGAATAGTGTCCACCAGACACCAATTTAAAGATTGTTTTTTATAGTTCTGCAGCATTTATAAAAAAGCCAGGGCTTTAAGACATGGGATTTTAGTTTTAACATATGTAAAGAACAAAATTCTTAAGGTTAATAGGTTTTCCTCTTGGTGAGAATGGCTTCAGGCAGTACATGAAGCCAGACTGTCACTGAACAGAATTCCACAAAAGCTCAAGTGGGACAAGAGTAAAACATAAGGCAAGTTCAATTTTATTCAATAATAATGCTTATGAAGTCTATAATATGGATATTGAGAGCAGTGAGTGTATTTTTCTTCTGAATTTTTCACCAGAAGTATTGTTCCTGACACAACCTCCTGTACATGGAAACTACTGGGTTTTTCTTTAAAGAGTAAACACTCTTGTATCTGAAGAGTAAGGAATGGAAGATATTTGAGATTATATTATTCCTGTAAGCAGTTAAAAGTCATTTCAGTCACTTGTAATGCACACAAATATACAAAAATACTTGTTTTGTCATGCATCAAAAACTCAAATGGTTTATATCAATTTCTGTTTGTTATTGTTCCTTTTTATCTCATGGGTAGAATTTCTGAAATTATTCAGCTCTGCTGAATGCTAATTGTGTTTTCCCTGAAATCAGTGAGATGACTTGAGTGGGAATAAAGGTTGGCTTATCTTCAGTGAGACAAAGATAAGTCATCACTAAGTGATTTTGAAATCCTATCCTTGAAATACTAGGTCTTTGACATTCAGTGGGATGAGAATCGGAACAGACTGATAACTGGGGACTCACAAGCTACAGTTCAGGTAAATAGCTTCTTTGGAGGAGGAACTTAAAGGTTTATTCTGTTTTAAATTATGATAATTAAGTAGTAAAGGGTGCAACTTAAACTATAAATAATTTTAACTTCACGTTTAAAATAGATACGGCTATATTTGTGAGAGGATTTGTTAGTTACAGTTTGAGCATTATGTGGTTATCTAACATTTCAGCAGTACTGTTTTTAAAGAGGACTTCTTTACTGGCACAGAACACAAATGTCTAGTTCTATTCCCAGACACATTTTTGTCTTGTTCTCCAACATGTAGCTCTGAGTATGTGGCCAGTTCAGCTACTGCAATTTCCATTTTGTAAAGACAGAGATGTCTTTTGGTAATGCATGCATAATTTAGAAGTAACAGCTTCCTTACTGGAGTAAGTGTTAGGGGCTCTGCTCAGATCATGGGATTAACTTGGTTTGTTTCCTGCTCCAGCTGGTCCAGGCTTTCTCTAGGGAAAGGGTAGCTGAGTTGTTTGTGTTGCAACAGCTCAGTGCAGTGCAGCCTTAAATTCACCCGGAACTGGTACTGCTTTGCTTCTCTTTCTGCTGTTGGAAAAATAAGAGTGGTGTAGCAGGTACTGCTGCCTCAGTAGTGGAGATAGGAAACTTGGAGAGAAACACGGTGAGCAATGAGAACAGGAGCTGCTATAGCCATCTCCAGTAATCTGGTCCAGTTTGTCACTAAGGGTCCTTTTTTGGTCTCTCTTTTCAGGAGGGGTATGTGTGGAGAAAGATGGGAAAAACAAGCAAGAGATTTTGCTATTTAAAAAGCAAAATTTTTCTTCTGCCTGCTAGTATATCAAAGAGGAAAACATTAAAGCTTTGGGGACTTTTTTTAAGACTTAACCAATTTCAATTACAAGCTTACATCCTTGCCTTCAAAAACAGAAAGATACAGTTAAAGATTAAGTATTTTGAGAAAAAGATCAATAATAGAAACACAGGGTATTTTTAGAAAAAAAGATATTATAACAGATCAAAGAAATTCATTTTTATTATTCATTATTATTTTTAAGTTCAATGAACCGCAAGCATCAATGAGATATTTTGGGTTTCCTATGTTCAGTTCTGTAAGCAGTACAGAGCGTGAGAGTGCAGGTGTATCTGAATTAGATTTTCTGGTTTAAGAAAGTAAGCAACTACTCCTAGCAAGTAATTCCTTAAACAAAACTATTACAATACAAGTGTTTTTCTTGGTAGTTTTCTAATTTAAGTAAATGGAAGAGATATCGCATGCTTGTAGTAAGTTGAATGTTTCTTCAGGGGTGATGAAAAATACATTTTGCTTCCCTACAGCAATCCCTGTAACTGTTATCACAGGTATCTTAAACAATTAGGGGCAAACTTCTGCATTTCTTCCATTTGTAAAGTTATATAGAATTGGAGCAACAGTTACTAAGTGTTCTTGATAATTCAAACAGAAGTAATCACATAGTGGATAGCACATCCCATCATAGAAAAGTTATAAGAGACAGTGCACCTCCCTGTAGGCATATGAGTGCCATACTGTAAATTAGAAGCATGAGATCTGAGCAATATATAAGCTATGCACATACCTCTCTTTGTGCCTAGCACACTAATGTATAATGGAATATAGAATCATAAAGTTGGAAGGGACCTTCAAAGACTATCTAGCCCAACCTCCCTTCAGTGAGAAGAGACATCCTGAACCAGATCAGGCTACTCAGCCTCATTTAAGCCTGGCCTTGAACGTCTCCAGGGATGGGGCTTCCACCACCTCTCTGGGCAACTTGTTCCAGTACCTCACCTCCTCATGGTGAGCACATGCTGTTGACTCATGCCCAGCTTTTCATCCACCAGTACTCTAAAGCCCTTTTTCACAGAANATCCTGAACCAGATCAGGCTACTCAGCCTCATTTAAGCCTGGCCTTGAACGTCTCCAGGGATGGGGCTTCCACCGCCTCTCTGGGCAACTTGTTCCAGTACCTCACCTCCTCATGGTGAAAAACCTTTTCCTAATTTCTAACCTAAACCTCCCCTGCTCTAGTTTAAAACCACTATATACCTATCACTATGTGCCCCAGCAAATAATCTCTTCCCAGCTTTCCTGTAGTCCCCCTTCAGGTTGCTGCTATGAGGTCTTCCTGGAGCATTCTCTTCCTCAGGCTGAACAACCCCAGCTCTCTCAGCCTGTCCTCATAGGAGAGGTGCTCCATCCCTGACATCATCCTCATGGCCCTCCTGGACCTTCTCTAATAGTTCTATGTCCTGGTACTGAGGGCACCAGAGCTGGACACAGTACTCCAGGTGGGGTCTCACAAGACCAGAGTAAAGGGCAGAATCATCTCTGTTGACCTGCTGGCCATGGCTTTGCTGATGCAGCCCAGGATATGGTTGGCCTTCTGGGCTGTGAGCACATGCTGTTGACTCATGCCCAGCTTTTCATCCACCAGTACTCCCAAGTCCTTTTTCACAGAACGGCTCTCTATCTTGTCACCTTCTAGTCTAGAATGGTAACAAGGATTGGCCCAACCAAAGTGCAGCACTCTGTTTTTGTCCTTGTTGAACTTGTTGAAGCCTGTGTAGTACCCCGATTATTAACTTCCTTACCCTACTGTGGAATAGGTAATTGTGTATGAGGGGCAGCACATCTTCCTGGTTGCTTGATTTAACAATGCCCAATGGCCAGAACAGTTAGTGTGAAGCAACACATCTCTTCCAAAGAGACCAGAGGCTGCTGCACAGCAGAAGGAAAGAGCTATAGGGGGTTGTTTTGGGGATTAGGAAAAGGATGCATTTCTCTGGAGTTACAATCCAAGTTATGGAGTACATTCTTACAGGATGCAGTACTGTGCTTGGTATCAAATGAGGACTCCAGTCAGCACATCAGTGACTTCAGTTTTGTTCTGTGTTACTGATGAATATTGCAGTCTTTCATTGACCTGGCTTTGGAGCTCCAAATACTTGAATGGGACAAGCAGTTCAGTTGAAGATGCTCTTAAATTAAGGGGCAAGGTATTTCAGTTTGTAGACGGATGAATGCCCTCTGCTTTGGTTTAGCTAAAGACTATGGTAACTTATTTGCTAAGTTCTACCAGTTCTTTCCAGGACTGCTTTCAGAATTGATTAGCTCACCAATGAACACAATCATGATTGATAAGCATATAAACAGTGTCTGTCCTGACATGGCCTTCTGCTTCTCAAGACCAGGTAAGGGTGTTTATTTTAGAGTCTGACCTATTTCTACTACTGGTTTTTTTCTCCTCCATTTTTAGAGACACTGTCTTTCATTTTAACTTGCTGTGGACTAACTTCCTACTGGACCATTGAGTCCTGGAGATATCAGTCGTATGTGTTCCCAACTTCCAACCTTGTTTATGTGACTGTCCTTCAAAGGACAAAGGTGAAGAATAGAATCTTATATTTCTAGGGGCAGTCTAGGGCCAAAGGCAAGTGCTAGGTTTTGTTCAGCTAAATATATATATATATATACATATGAGATTAAACTCAGCTAAGCAATAGGGAAAGGAGGATCTCTGAGGACTGGAAAGAGAATCTTGACTGAGAGGTCTAGGGAAAAAACCTTTGGAATCTACAGGGAAAAAACCATTTTCCTCAGTTTTCCTTGTGAACCTATTGGAAAAATTAGCATATTGCTAAAAATTCCACAGATGTCAAAATAAGGTGGGAAGCTGACTTAAAAGTAATAACTTAGAGTATTGCATCCCTCAAGGTGTGTTCTTTAACTTACAAATATTTAGATGAAGTTACTTGATGCTATAGAGTGTATTTGTTGGCAGGTCCTTAAAATGCTCTGTTAACCATTTGTAATGAGATAATTTTTCTGTACAGAGATATCGTATTTGCTTAACAAGATTTTTTTTGTGTATGTGCTTCTCATTTATGACAGGATACTGCTATTACAAGGATTGTACTACTGACTTTTATTTTCAATTTTTTTGTTCTTAGTAAGATTGATGAACTAGCAAACAAAAATCCCAAATATACGTATCTTAGCTTGTAACACGGATCCACCTTTAAGATTAGAACAAAATTAAATTACTAAAAGTAAATGTTTTACTTTAAAAAGAATACAACTGATATACTTATCAGTACTTTAAATGTGCTAGCTAGGTTATGGTCAATATAGTTTTTATTCTTAATGTGACCCATGCTGATAATACCACTAAATTACTACTACAGATATTATACCTTATCTAAAGATTTCAGGGAGTAGGAATCTTATTTTTCAGGGAGAGGGAGGTAGAGAGGCAAAAACACACCTTTGTGTTTCATATAGTTTTTCTGATTTATGCAGACATATTTGGTACATTTTCTAGACTTGCATGTTGTCACTTAAGTTTAAATGAATAATTGAATTTCTTTCCTGCATATGTGTTCTTATCTCGAGTCTGTTTTGAAAGCTATTATAAAACAAGGCATAAGTAAGGAGGAAAATGCATTCTTGTTTTATCAGGTGATTCTGATGTCTCAACTCAGTTGTCTGGGAGATATCATTCATAGTGCCCTAAGGGGAACATACTACTTTGGTTTTGGGGTTTTTTTCTCTTTTCTCCTTTAAGGAATATTTCTGGAACCAACTAAAGTTTCTTCCTTTAGAAGCGAGAAAGATGGATTTGTTTTTTAACAGCACAGCTTAAATTTGCAGATGCGTTTCAAACAACTGAATAAAGTCTAGATAGTGGTGGAAGTACTACTATGCAGCTGAACTAAAGGGATTTTGTTGGATAACTACTTGCCTATTCCTAGCAAGTCAAAGATAATTTCTAAAGCTGCAGTCTGGCTGAGGAGCAATTGCTTTTATGTGTATTTTTCAATCCAAAACACATGCTTTCTTCCCACCAGTGTTTTTACCAATGCAGTTTTAACAACTGCATTGTTGTTGAACAAAGTTATTATTAAAAGAAAAAGTATTATGAAAAGAATAGTGACACCTGAATGTCATGCAGAAAATAATAATCAGCTGAACTCCTGACAGAATCTGGCTGAAATTCAATGTCTGGTTTGTCTCTAGTAATTCCATTAATATTTCAAAGGCTGATGATGTTGTGGGAATTACATAGGAGGGTTTCTTTTTTAAGTTAAGAATTAATACTCTAAAAGCTTGCCTGTGCTAGGAATATTGCCCCTATCTTGCAATAGGTAAATGGACACTAGGCTCTCTATCAGGCATTTTGCTATTTTATCTGTATTGACATAATTAACGTATCCGACATCTTTCCCCATAGTGTGAATAGAACTATATCAGTATAAAATTCTATTGATAACTTATTTACGCACAGAAGGGAACAACCTAGAAGGACTAGCCTACTTGCAGATATTATTTTTAATTATGTTGCAATTGCTATGCCTGTGTAAACTATTTGCATTGGAAACCTAAAATGAGGAGAAAGTGACTCGATTCTAATTTATTTGTCCTTATCAGTAGATCTCCATAAAAAGTTACACAACTTTAATTTCATAGGTTCAGGTTCCCTTTGTGGGCAGACTTGCCCTTTACACAGAGTTATCTCCATCTGCCTTATGGGATATAAACAATAAGTGTTTTGAGAATGAAAATGCATCTTTCTCTCTGTTCTATTCAGTTCTATAAGCTGAATGTATTCAGTTAATACTAAAACTAATACAAGTTGCATGCACCAAAGCCTATAGAACAGCTCCCCAAATCTTAGTTTAACTCAGTGTTCAGCATGGAACACAATGTTTTACATACTCTGACCAAACTTCCAATTGCTGTCTTGTAGATCTTGCCTTGCTTTTCTGCTGTGGAAATGATTGTTGTCCAGTCTGTGTTACCTAAGAAAGCTGAAGTCAGAATATCAGAACTTGAATCACTTGTATAAGGATGACCTGCATGTACTTATTCCATGAAGACAAAGTGGAGCAGATTTAGATGATTCCTGTCTTAAAGCTGCAGATGAGGGAGAGATCTTGATCCACTATTGAAAGGTGATGGGGAAAAGATTGAAAATTAGTGTAATCCTTCTGCTTTAAGCCTGGGAGCAGTAAAGAAAGGACCTTGTCAGCGATTAACTATCAGAAACAGAAGGAGCCAAAAGCCAAGAGACCTTTGACCATTCAGAAAACACAAACTGGCAGTAATTATCTGTTCTCTGTACTATGCTCGTTGACTGTTCCACTCTCTTTCTGTCCATTCTACCTTTTTACTCTTGCTTCAAGCCTGCTTTCTTTGTATGCTTTTTGTCCAGTAGTCTGCCCTCCTTACTCTGCATCTCCTTTCACTTTCTTTGCAAGTAAAAGCCACCCCCAACATTACTTTTATGTTTACTACAGTCATGCTGTTTGTGAACTTTTCCCCCATGTGTCTTATCTGTTTAGACTCTTGGCTTTTATACAGTCGGGAACCTTTTACTGGTCTGTGTTTATGCACTCTTCAGTATAATGCAACTTCATGTTTCGTTAGTCCTTAGAAGACCTTAAGTATGATTAAGAATAGCATTCTTTTATCCTGCATCTTTATAACAAATAATTTCTAGACAAATTACTACCCTTAACGAGATGAAGTATATGAGATTTAACAGGATAAGAGGAACTTTTCTCTTGCAGTTTTTCTGTCGGTAAATGAATGATTTAAACTTACAAAGTTGTATGTGTGATTATATTACAGTCCAGCATAATGACAAATGTTCCAGAATAAATTGGCTATGAATGCATTGCACTTGCAGTGGTTTGCACACTTTGTTTTCTGTGCTTTCCAGCATTTAAATTTGCTTTCTAGAAATCATTTCGGTTGGTGTGGGTTGCATGTCAGAGATCAATCCCAAAGCTTGAGTGCAAAGCAAGCAAGGTTCCAATGATGGATATGAACAGGTATCTTAAGGATAATGGATGTGGCATCTTTAAAAGCAATGGCATTCTGGTAAGAATTGTCATGTCATTTATTTAAAAGGATGTGACAGTTTTCAGTAAAATATGTCTATGTACTCCTCTGATAATTTGCCTGATTGTTTAATGTAATTTTTTCCTAAAATGTGAAAACTAAGATGATTGATCTATAGCATGCAGTATTTTAAGTTCTGAAACAGTGTACAACAACTTCAGAATACTTAGCAATGCCTTCTCACATATAAAACCACGTCAAGTATTGTTTTAGAGAAGCAGTTGGTGGCCATTTCTAGCTCACTGTGAGCCTGATTCTCTGGATATTTAGGACTGCATATTTTAAAAATTTCATTTAAAAAACCCAGCTTTTTTGCACTTAGAGTCTACTTAAGTTTATAAGTAACCTTTGGCATATTTCACTGCTACACATGTAACTGTTCTAACAGGCACTGCATCCAATTTTGTGGAAGAAAAACATTTATGTAATCAATTATGGACAAATTATCTGGAAACTTTTAATCCTCATATAGGTTAAAAAAGGTGTAGCAGTTTAATTTTGTTGGAATTTTCACACTATTTAAATAATGTACACAATTAGAAATTGCAAGCAGAAACCCTGGTGAAAGTTTTCCTGTATCTAGTTAGTTTGGTGGTTCCCATTAATTTAGTCTTTGAAATAACTTCCAGCAATTCCTTAAGCAAAAATTATTTATTTTACCAACTGTATTCTTGTCTGTATATATGTATATATATATAGTGATAATTTGTGTCTTTGCTTTTATTTCCTATTCTTTGAATCTCACTGGTAGTTGCTATTGCATTGCAACCTGTTCTTGTAACAGCTGGCAGTTCATAAAGCTTTTTCTTCAAGGTATTTTGAGGTCGTGGGTATGTATGCACTATGTTGTAAAGAGCAGCACAGAGACTGAGGATCATTCTGATGGAACAGCTCTTCCAGGTCTGACAGACCTGAAGAATTCTTATTTTTCTTATGCTGTGCTGAAAGCTGTGGTGGCTCAGGAGCTGATTCACAAGCAGATTAGCCATTAATTGGATGTTCAACATTGGTCTGAGGGATGGTGGTTAATGTCTGAGAGTGGTAAGGTGTTTGGCCCACTGCATGCCGTCAGAGGCCTTAGCTCTGCTGTGAGGCAAGGATAAAGGAGCTCAGACGCATTGTTGTGCTAATACAGATGCCTCCTG
Organism: Turnix velox; assembly: GCA_013400935.1. Classification (NCBI taxonomy): domain Eukaryota; kingdom Metazoa; phylum Chordata; class Aves; order Charadriiformes; family Turnicidae; genus Turnix; species Turnix velox. The sequence goes on from VZTY01019383.1 coordinate 225,048, forward strand.
TGGTCACCTGACAACAGCAGCAGAAGTGTACAGTGTCCTGGGTGAGGAGTACCACCAGTCTGGCTGACAGAATGCAGCTGTACCATATTCAATTGCACAGTACAGACATGCATCAGAACATAACACATAGCTAATGCAGCATTAACTAAAAGAGGGTATCCTCACTAAGGTATTGGGAGAGAAAGTAAGGAGGATGCCTGGTTGGTAGATAAACTGTCAGGTCTGTGGCCAGATTACAAAGATGTGATATATGTGCACAAGTTAGACCTGCTCTGAAACAGTTTCTGGAAAGATCAATGCAAGCAGTTTCCTCATTTGAAACTATATTTGTATGGAAGTGACTAATAGTGACTTCTATTTAATATCCCTTTCCACAACACTCAGCTTCTCATTTTTACTTTCTAGGTGGGTGGGAGATAAAATCTGGTCCTTAAAGTGCTATGCACTCATTCCAGTGCTAAAATACATTAAATACATTAGTTAATGAATTGTGCTTTGTAGGAATATTCTGGGTTCCTTTAGCTGCACTGGACATGCTAGATACATGCTAGAATGTATCTATAAAGTTATAAAGCTATCTAAACAGATATCTAAGTAGTTTCCTAAAGTGCTATAATTCTGTAGGCTATTGTAGTAAATTGGGATGAAGAAGTGAGCCTACTCACAACTAATTTATTTGCCAGTCTAATTTTTCACTCTGGTTCATTGCGTGGTGAGTGTTTGGTTATTTTTGTTTATATTTTAAACCCGCTTTTTTTTAGGGGGGGGAGGAGGGTTGAGAGAGAAAGGAGGAAGGAGCTCTTCTTTGTCTTAAACTTTCTAAAATTCTGAAGGATGGTATCAATCAAGATAAAACTTGTTTGCAGCTTCTGTGTCGTAGAGGTATTTTATCTGTAGCGGCAGCAGTTATAAAAATCAGGGCTGGAGGGTCTTTTTCTGTTGATCTTTTCTAAGGTGATTGTACTGATTGGTATAATTTCAAATAAAACTGGTTAGAATGAGCAAATGACTTGTGAAAGGGTTGACTGTCATTTGGTGTTTAATTTCTTTTCTTTTAAACCATTTTTGTGATATTAACTTTATTTGTGACACTTTAGTAGGTGGAAGCCTGAGGGGTAAAATGTTCTTTCACAATTCATTAGTTTGTGGATGTTTCTGTTGTTTCCACACTGAATGACTCCAATGAACATGGCAGCCTAAAGGCATGGCCTCCATATTGCAGCCTGCAGTGAAACTCGATGACATTACATATAAAAATGTGGAAGACACTCATACACTTTTGAATCCTTCAGAAGTTTTGCATACAAGTGTGCTATCAATTACTTCCTCAGCGTACTTTCTTTCCAAAAGCTGTGTTTTACCATGTCTGATTGCTCTTTTTCATGCTGTTGATTTGCTGAGTTTGTAAGCTACATCTGTCTTGTGAGCCTGAATGGGAACTGAGAAACAGCAATTTAATTTTTTAAATAAAGTGGCATGGTTTTAGTCTATTAATTTCTGGGATATTTGATGACAATACTGTGTGTCTAGGTGGCTTTGCATTGCCACCTGTGCATTTTTTTTCAGTTATTGAATTATTTTACTTGGGAAGCTGATAGCACAGATCTAATGCTCTCCATACTGTGAAAACAGTAATTACAGTGAATCAGTTGCCTTTGGGTTATCTTTGCTCTCTTCAAATTTGGCTTTCTTATAAATTCAGTTTTTCTTGGTTTATTAAAAGTGTGAAAGACAAACCAGATTTACCTATTGACAGCATCACACCAGTTACCACTTATGTTACACGAGATTCATACTGGAGCACTGCAAGAAATGAATCTAAAATTGACCCAGGGTTCCTGTCACACATTTCTTTAGTATCTAGAATGTGGAGACAGATGCACACTCACAGCAGCCAGACAAGAGGAAAGGTATGAACAGTATGCAAAGTAAAATTTTTCAAGTACTGTTTTGACTCTTTAGATGGCTTAGGGCTGTTTCTTCATGTGCTGTATAGCAGTATTGACCCTAAGCCTATATTGATTTGGATTTTGAAAATATATAGCCCCACAATTTTTGCCCTCTACTTGACAGATCTGTGGTTTTGAAGGAGTGAGACAGATTAGATAGAATATATCAAACCTTTGGCTTTTAAATAACAGTCTTGTTCTACCACACATGGAGAAGTTTATGCTAGTATGGAAAGATAAGTTTATATACTTGTATTACTTTTTCTCTTAACACTACTCCTAGCTGTGTGCTAGTTCTTCTGTGCCTCTGTTGCTTTTCAGGAGGAAATGGTGACCTAACCATTTCCACTGATGTGAAGTTTGTCTGTCCATTCCTTACTCTGGGGTGCAAGACTATATAGATGCTTTAATGAAAACTGTGCAACCATTAACAGAATCAATCTCCGATTTCCCTAAGAAACAGTGGAAGGTAATAAAAGTAGCAGTTTGAGTCTTATTTTTAATTCTGGTGCCCCAGACCAAGTCAGCTCAGGTCTAATTGAAGAGAATGTTAAAAGGCATAAAAATATCACAGAATACTATTGATAGATCTTCAGGTGCAGTTGAAGTACAGGCAAGGAGGCAGCAACATGACAGTCCATCAGTAATTGCTCTTCTGGCTGATGTGTTTGGGATGGGTGTAGATGCAGAGGGGCTGAACCTCTGCCATCTGCACTGGCTTTTTTTTAACGGACCCGAGGAGCACCAGGGTATCAACTAGTAAATTTCACAGGGACGGGTGTGAAAGCTGTCGCAGCCAAGCTGTTCTTCGTAAGTTCTTCTCCCAGTCTTTGGCTTGTCAAGATCTTTTCTTTGTTTGCCAGGAGCAATGCTGGAATAGCATCAGTGACGCGCTACAGCGTGAAGGAGTCTAGTCCTGCTCTTGCTTTCCAACCTGTTTCCCAGCAGTTCTTTCCTGTACTGTGTGACGAAGATGCGTGGCTGAGTTGTGAGGACCCTCTTGAGCACAGTCAGGATGATGCCAGCCGCAGAAGGTACCCATCTTCCCCTTTTCCTGCCGAATTCTTTATTCCCCGGTGGCTTCACTAGGAATTGGCACAGCTCTGCCCCCCAACCAGTGCACGTTCAGGCGGCCTTGGCTTCTTCTGACCTTCAACACTCCACAGAAGCCTCGCCTTGGGCCAGCTGTCAGCGCTGTCAGAAGACGGTGTCGGGAGAGCCCTGAGCGGCACTAGGACCCGGTGGCTGCTCCCCGCGGAGACACCGGGACTCCGTGCTTTCGCGCCCGCTGCTGCCCGCGGGGCGGGTGGCGCCCGCGCTCCCCATTGGCTGCCCGCCGCTCCGCGCGCGCTTATGGCCGCTGCGCCCGCCCTCCCGTCCACCGGACCTTCGCTGGCGCCGCCGCCGCGTTTTCGGAGTGCGCAGCGACCTGGGTTGGGGTGGGCTGCCTACAGCCAGGCTAAGCTTTTCTCTGCGGCGCAGCCGGCTCCGGCTCGCTAGAGTTGGCTTTTGCGGCGTATTTGGGCCGGGCTTTGGGCAGATGGGCCGGTGCTGGGTTGCCGTTTGTACCGCCCTGAGATTGCTGGGGATAGATTTCTAGTGAAAGATTCTCAGGCAGAGTGGAGCATGTGAGGTGCTGGAAACGTGCACCGTGTACTCAAACCGAGGTGCTCCTGCCTAGCCCTTGTGTAACCTGGGAAAAGATGTGTAACTAAAGCCAAAAGCATTTAAAATAGCAAGAAATATTTTATTTCAGGAAAATAAGTTGCAAGATATACAGGGCGAATGAAAAGTATAATTGGAAGTTTATCGTGTGAGGTGAAGTAACGTTATTCCTTTGTTTATGCCTCTTTCACCATGTGCATATCTAGCACAAACTTAGATCTTCCTTCAGTGGATGTACAGTCTGTTATGCATATGTTCATGTTAATAAGTGTGCTTTTGTTAGTATTAAACTATTTCATGCTTTTATGATATTCACACTACAGGGCAGGTGTTCTGTACTTGCAGTAGCTGCCCTGCTGAGCTCTTTGCAGTTTAAAACAAGATGTTAAGAATATAGAGTTCTGATCATTAAATTCAAATTAAAGTGGAGCTGAGGCTGCTTTATTATCTGACACTTGGCTTCTATAGTGCCTGTCACAAAGTAATGGCTGTCTTAAGCTGTGTATTAATCATCAAAGTAGTTCAGAAATGTGTGTTTCCGTACAAAAACTTCTGTTACCAAAAAATAGTATTCATGCTACCACAATGAACAAAGAGAGGTCTTTATTTAGATGTATTTTTCTTGTTTGTTTAGATCTTCTCTCCTTTAAATTTTTTTATGGCAATTGCCCACCCTCTACTTAAACGGAAAAAAAATGCTTGGGGCAACTTTGCAAGTAAATGTACAGTGAAGTATACTTCAGGTTATGTATCTACAGTACATATTTTTCAAGCCTATAGTAAAATAGCTTTAGAAAAGCAAAATACCCCTTGTATTTTAGAAACTGTTTGTCAAAATGATCACAGGCAAGAGCTTGACAGCTAAGGGGAAAATCTAGGAAGCAGCAATTCTCTTGCAGTTTCACAGCCTGTGTCATCTGCAGAGCAGAGTAAGTTAAACAAGGGGAATAAATTTGATGTTACAATTTCCTGATGGTGAATGCTCTGCTGCAGAACTTTCAGAACATAGTTGGAAGGTTTGGTGCCTTTTGGCTTCAGAAATTCTGTATTGCCTTTCAGTGCCTTTATGCCAGATGACTTTTCTGTCACTGTGGGCAGTAAAGTGTTCTTGGACCCACAGCTGTACATCAGTTGAAATGCCTTTGCTAACCCTTGTCTGTGTTGAATTATCACTGGACAAAGTTTATTTAGCTGTTAAAATTTCTGTTTCTCTTGTTCCGGTACTGGCTGCATTCTCTCCATTCAAGAAGGACTTCTTTCCATGCACTCTTAATGATTCTTCATGCTCTCTGTATTGTTGGCCCTCCAAGTTTTCATTTATAGCCTTCTATTGCACCACATATTGCTTCAGATATTTATTCTTGTCCTGTTTACGTGACCCATGAAGTTCTATCCTTGAGCTGATAGTGCTGGGAGCCTGGAGCTTCCTGTTCCCCCATTATCCCCTACCCCCATACAATATTTTATTCAGTTTATTTTCCCAGACACTGGGGGAAAAACTCAAACAAAATGTATGAAGCCACATCCTTATATTTTCTTTCATTTTTCCCTTGCCTGTCTTAAAATGGAATGCTGTTTGAGAAAGAATTATAGTTTTCTGGATTGTAATGACTAATACAACAGTGTGATGGATTTTTTAGTACATGCTGTGAAAATCCGTGTTTCAAACTACAACGGGATGATCTAATCAAGAAAACCAAGCAGTATAGTGGTGGCATACTGAGGAATTAGTGCTTAAGCTGTTTCTGTCTCCTTATTTTGTGGGTGATCAGTAAGTAGTGACTTTTTGGGTGTTTGTTAGCAATATCTGTGATCAGAATCTTTAAAACCGAGAAACTGGTAAGGGGAAAATTGTTCAGTTTCAGCTGTTTGAAAAATAGACAAACTTTTAAGAAACCAGCTGTGTTTGGAAATCAGGAAAAATACATTTTTGGTAGAACCTGCAGTGATGGAGAAAACAAGGTTGTAATCATGCTGATTTTCATTTTTCATATATTTGCCTTTATGGCTTCCATAAAAGCTTAAAGCATCCAAACTTTAGTTGTTTCAAAATCATCTAACTGTGACTACACTGTTGTTAATGAAAACTGTAGGAAAAGTTAGTGTGAGACTGTAAAAGTTCAATACTGAAATCAAGTTGCTTTAAAGAAAAAAAAAAAACAAAGGTTTTTACACAGGAGTTACCATATTGGCTTAAACCATATTACAGTTTCTTGTTTCACTCGATGAATACATCCTGGTGCTTCAGTGGATGTTAACTCCAAAAAAGTTTCTTCCTGATTTTTTTTTTTTTTTAAATACTAGTGTTGACAAAGGTGTTGTATTTACCTTAATAACTAAATTTCCTCAGTAATCAGCAAGTTAAAGTATGGTGTGAAAAATATTTCTTGTGATCAGGTTTAGATTTTCCCCATTTTGAATGTTTCTCAGTATTTTTTTCTTGTGTTATAGCAAGTGCAGGAATGTCTGATCAGAACATTTATTTTTTCATGTCCACTCATAACAGCTTTGATTTTAAATTTGCCAGTTGCCCTTCATATGATATTTTCAGTTTTTATCATGGTTCACATGTTAACTCTTTCCAGTTCTTCAGTCTCCTTTTGGAGAAGGGGTGACTTGTACCTTGTGTGGGTTTTTTTCTGGTGAGGTCACAGCATTATTTTTATAATCCTGTTCCACTACTGGCTTTCTTCTAATTCTCTTCCATTGTTTAAGCAGCCTGTTCTATTATTTTTTGTTAGAGTGTAGCAGCATACTGAGCAGAGATTTTCAGTCAACTGCTGAAGTGGTGCCCTAGTTCCTTTCTGAGACTGAGGCATCTGGTGTTCTTTCCCATTATGGCATAACTGATCTAATGAACAAGTCCCATTAAGCAGAGGCCACCCTACTACCTCCCTTCTGTCTGATGCTGGCCTCCTTCTGCCCATGGAACTGCACCATTAACATCAGTCCTAGTCTTGTAAGTAAAGTCTTATTTTTATCCTTGATTTGCTTCCTTAGAGTCTTGCCATCGGTAGCTGTTGATGTAAGGATAATAGAGGAGTAGATAACAGAGGAGGCAAGAGGTAGAAGCATGGAATATATAATTTCTACAGCATTATGCATCAGATCTGCTTAACTAACATAAAACTATGCAGAAGGTTGTAATAGAATTATTAAGATCAATATGAATGCAGGCCGGATGGAAATGTGTGTGTAAGCATAAGCAGAAGGAGTGGAACGGAGTTAAAGAAATTGCCTGTACTGATAACGAAGGACACTGTTTCCAGGACACCATTCCCAGCTGTATCCATGTGTCACTGCACAGATCACTTGCCAGCAGAAGACCTTGCATCCTAAGGGCAGGCGTGGCAACAAGGTTGTAATATACCACAAACACTGCTCTTTTTCCTGTTAGCTGAGGAGAAGAGGCTGTATGTGTACGTTTCAGAGCTGTATTCCAAAGATGGAAAAACAAGAAAACAGGTAGTGATATGGACTAAGATACATTGACACCATGGTAATTATGATCCTGAGGCATAGGACCATCTTGTCACAGCTGGTGATTCCTGAAAGATATCCTAAAGGATGCTCAAAATCCTAATTTTTTATTGCTAATTAAGAACTCCTTCTGAAATGGGACAAGGACGAGGGTGATGGCCCCTTGTCTTTTGTTTTGCACAGAAGTTTTCCTGGCCAGACCATGTGGTCAGATCAGTCTTAGTGCTTGTGAGTTCACGGGGGTAAGAGTGAGTGAATTAAATGTACAAGAGAATAAATGTCAGTGGGTAACATAAATGAATCTGGGTATTTGTAGGTAATTGTTACCTTCCCCTTGCCTAACACACTGTATTTTAGTGCACTTAAGTTCCCTATAGTTGCACCTTTCATTTGAAGCCTCAGAAAAGATGGACTTTTCTCTTGGTTTTGTTTTAGGTTTTGTTTGTTGTCGCTATAATTTAAACTTGATTTGGCATTTTTGTGGCCTTCTGACTAATTTTGGTCTGGTTAACAGCTTTCCATGCCTCTGCATAATTAAGTAATGGCAGATTTTAAGCCATGGCACTCCAGTTTCTAGATGATCAACAATTATACCATAATGTAGGATCCAGTCAATTCTTTTAAGATGCTTTGAAGTTAATTCTTTGCCATTAATGAAATTTATTATAATTAAATCTGTAGTTCAGTATTTTCTCTTACTTACTTTCATCAAGATTCTTTGTTTCTTTTTTTCTTTGCTTCAGGAGGAATTCTCTTCCTTTGGGCTAGAGTTATAACTAGATCATCCGTAGTAGTGGTTGTACTATTCTATTTCTGCCTGGTCTGACTTTTGCTTATTGTTTGTACTAGGGATCAAATTACCAAATCTGTGTGAGACTCCTGTTAGATTCAAATAACTTTTTGAAGCTCATAGCTTCTTCATAATGTTTTATTACCTTTTTCCCAGCAATAATCATGGTTTTAGAGACTCAGAGATTTTTTGGAGTTTTTCTTTCTTATTTTGGGCTTTAGGGTCCCATGTTTTTTCTTCATGTTAATGAAATTTTCTTTTTAACACGATCTATTTAAAGTCTAGTAGGTTTTAACAGGGAGAAGTGTGTTGTGAGGCATGAGCTCTTTGCATATATGAAGGCATTCCTTACACTAATTATGTCTTCCTTACCAGTCCTACATTTTACCATTTTCTCATCAATTTTTTCAGAAAATAGCTTATGACATCTGTCACATACATGAAAAGGGTTTCCCTGATTTGTTTCCCTCAGCCTGCTTCCTGTGCCACACTCTCTATATGCATCCTGGATCCATACATACCTTCCCATCACTCTTTCTATCCCTTCTCTTTCACAGTGGTGAACTGTCTTGAGGATTTCCCCATCATTTGGACTGGGGACAAAACCAACTGGTGCGGGCCACTAACACATTCCAGGTCTTTGTTATAGCATTAAGGAGTTCAGAAAATAACGAAGTTGACGTTGATGAATGGCTGTGCGTCTTCTGCCTGCCATGAGTGCATAACTCTACAGTAGTTACATGATCAGGTGCTGCTTAATAACATATTGCATAGCATTGCACGACTGTTTTTGTATTATTTTAACATAGTGTTATTTGGGTATTGAATGCTAGGCACTGCTCAAACATGGGCTGAAAAGATTAACTGCAATTCTAAATGTTTGCCGTGTAAATTAATACAGTTGAAAAGGGGAAAACATACACAGATGAGAAGGGAAATACTAGGGGTTGAGGGGAAACCTGAATCAAAAGTCTGATCTCCCTAGGCCATTTCCGGACCTTACTCAGAGACTCCTTCAGAGGATGGTTTGGAATACTTTACAGAATTGATCTCAACAGGTGCCTCTCTCTATGTACTACATAGGAGGATCCATCTCCTGTATCAGATACTTGCCTATGTGATATATACTATGTGCCTATACTTCTCCCAGAGGGGTTGTGGATGCCCCCTCTCTGGAGGTGTTTAAGACCAGGTTGGACAAGGCACTGAGCAACCCAATTGAGTGGGAGGTGTCCCTGCCTGTAGCCAGGGGATTGGAACTGCATGATGTTTAAGGTCCCTTCCAACCCAAACCATTCTGTGATTTTGCGGAATCATATTTACCCTCACTTGCAACACCCTCCCACGAGACAGCTCTCCCTTGGTATAAAAGCTAGATGAACTTTAATGTCCCTTCCAACCCAAAGTATTCTAAGATTGTATGATTCTATGTAAGTTACTTAAAATTGGGTGGTGTTGTATACCTTCCTATCACTTGTTTTGCTCATTGGAGCTATGGGTGCATCTTAATCATCTGAATTTCAGAGTAGGCTTTCATGAAGAGCAATGAAGTATGTTTTCAAATATTGAAGTGTAAAACAGAAATAGGCACCAGAGTTTTGTTTGAAAATGCAGCATGGGTGAGAGGAGCTGGAAGGTGGACTTACGAAACCGAGTGGCAAGTGGGGGATACAAGAAGCATCTCCAAAATTATTTTTGTCCACTAAATGTGAGGGGTTTTGAATGTGGTTTAGGTGAAAACAAAAATCAGACACTATGACCTAAATGTCTTTCCAGCTTTATGTTTCATGAATATTTGGCCCAGCTTCAAATAGAAATAAGCCACAGCTGGCTTCCTGATGGTGATTAAGGAACAATAGGTGTGGTAGTGATAAGCAAGGAAGGGCCTTGAAAGTGAGACAAGTAACACATATTAGAGGAGGAGTCAGGGAGAACTGTAGACCTCAGAGGTTGACAATTAAAAGGATCTTTGGGGCAGTTTTCTGAATGAATGTTAGTCAGGGTATGCTGTGTTTCTCAAAAACAAAGGGGAAAATACTGCTGAATCAAAATACAGTGATGATAACTGTGCTGAATGCCTCAACTGATTAAAAGAACTAAGAAAAATACTATCTCAGAAGTGTTGCACTGAAAGCATCTGAAAGTATCAATATGAATCTTGGGATACGGAGTAAAATTCAATTTAATATGTTGCTGCAGTTATGTATCTAAGTGATAGACAGGATAGCAGTGAGGCTGCAAAGCTCCGTGTGACACAAGGCATTCATATAAAGCTCTTAAAAATCTGTCCCCAAATGCAACTGTATTATTTAGTATTTGGAATTTTTCACTCTCACATATTATCGTTCAGACTATTTCCCCACCTGCCACCAAGAGTTGGACATTAATTGTTCAGTTTGATTTGTCATGTTGCACTGGGGTGGCTGGCGTGCAAAAGTGTGTTTTGCATTTGCGGGGAAGGCTCTGATCTTTTTATTTGTTATATGGTAATAATGAATGTAGCAGTTTGTCATGCAAGTGGAAATTCAACATTTAAACAGAAATAAAGATTTTTGTTATCTGTCCTCCACTAATACCAACACTAACACAAAACCTTTCCCTCGCATTTTGGGTTTCACATCTGTCTTGCTTATCTATGAGTTTCCTCATAGATAAATAGTTTTAAGTAAAGTCAGTGAGACATCTTGTCAAAAAGAGCATCTTAATGACCATGGGCATAGTGAATTGAAAACTTTGTATGTAGTATTTTTCTACCCACCTAGAAATAATGACCATTTGAGTCCTCATCTCTCCATCAGTACTATGGACCAATGAACATCTCCTTTCAAATGTTCATGTCTTCACTTTTCAAGTTTTTAAGCTTACTTTCCTAGGTTAGGCTGAATAGGCCAGTCTGAATGTCAGATGGCCCCTTCTCCATCAGAGATGGCTGATGTGCCTGAACTTTATTTTTGGAAGAAAGCGTGTTTATGTTGTTTTGTCTGGTTACATGCTGGTCTCTGGAGGTGTATCTCTATTACAGTAAAGGGAGGAATGGTGTCATAGTTATGGACAAACCTGTCTTTGGCCTGGCTATCTCAAAGAGGTAGAACTGGAGAAGGTATAAAGTGCAGCAGATGGCATGAACCCCCTTTCTGAGGTAGTTCTAAGGTTTGCTCTCAATTTCAGATGACTTGATGTAGCCCGTGGCTGTGTGTGCTTGTTCCACCATAAACCTGATATCCCTGTATGTTTTCACTGCTGCTATCACATATTCCTGTTGTATTAAAGCCTGCATTGCAGTAAGCAGACTTTCTCACTATGTTGAAAGCTTTTTGAGACAGTACATTTTCTCACTGGCAATTGTGTATGATGTATGCTATCATGAGCTTTTATTAGTATGTTAGGAGGAAACAGCATATGAGGTGACTTCATCCAACACACTGCCAAGCTAGAACTTATCACAGCCTTCAGATAGGGATAACAGTGAATGTTTTTATAGAAATAATATTACTTTCCGTCTGGTTTACAGCGTTTTAAAATATGGCAAGAAAATACCATTTTAGGTTTTGCCACCATGTAATTAAGAGGCTAAAAATCTACGTCTAGGAATGAAAGGATGATGAAGATAAAAACATCAACTAAATTGATTTTAGACCCCTCTCATTTAAAATAAATTACATATAAATATGAAAAAGCAGCTGCACATAGGAGATGAGCAAATACACTGCAGATATTTGTGCTTGCCTAAAGGAGACTATGCTCTGATCAATTAGTGCCATATAAACTTCTTGATATAAGATATCTTGATATAGCTGCAGCTTTTTGTGGTAAGAGTGTAAATCTAGTCATGATCTAGACAGACAAATTATTTTTCTGGGGCTAGTTGGTGTCTCTGGAGATTTGAGTACTGTTGTCCCTGATTTCATCCTTTTTATGTATTTCCTGCCACTGGGTTTGTTCAAATGGACCTCAGTAGCCATGGGGCCTGACTGAGTTAGTGGGACTGTGCATGACTTCATGTTTCTACTCTGAAGATCCATTTGTAGGCCTGAACCCAAATTTCTGTCTTATTTCCCTATTTATAGCTAATTCATGAAAATTATCCTACAAAATGGTATAATCTTGGAGTCTCACGTGCATCTACTTCAGCAGCATTCAGACACTGTGTGCTTGGAATGTTGTCATGTGCCAAAAACTCCAAAAACTCAGGATCCTCATGATTATTGTGTTATATTTTTGCATTCAAAGGCATCCTGCCTAAAATGCTGATCATCACCTGCGTTTTCGGTCATTGTGGTATGCCTCTTACCTCAGATTTTGAATTCAGAGTAACTGTAGGAGCTCTATTCAGGTCATTTTTGAAAGATTGGGTAGATTTGAGTTCTATTTGTTGGACACCAAGTAAATCTATTTTATTTTTCAATGTGCTGTTTTCTTTGGAGCCTATCATTGAAAGCATTCAATATAATGATACACTGTGATGCAGACCAATAAAATAAGTAGGAAAAGGCATTAACTTTTATTGGCTCTCCTGTCGCTTTTCTATTTCTGTGACTGTGGTTACATGACCTACTATACAGCTGAGAGTGAGGATATTTTTGTTTTTGAGAACCAGAGAATGTCTTTTGTTTACACCGAGTGCTGTTCCCTGTCCTATTCCATATGACTCTGCTGCTCTTTCATGGAGTACTAAAGTTAAATAGCCCTTACAGAAGCTGAAAAGGATTTTATGAAATCATATTAAAATAGAGCTTAAGGGGAAAAATTGATATGCCACATTTCTATGCATGTTAGTCTTTACATTGTATAGATTTGGCAAGTATGTAGCTGTATGGGATGATTAACAGATTAAAAGATTCAGAACTATTGCTGTATATAGAGAATGAGAAATAGCTTTTTCTTTCCTCTCTAGGTTTATTACATTGGTATCTAAGAGCTTCACAGTATTTGCTGAATTTTTAATATTCCCAGAACAACAGAAAAGCACCGCTGTGCTGTTTGTCCAAGGGGAAAACCACACCAGGCGTTCAGTCAGTAGTAAAGTCAATGTTAATAATTGGGCTCTCCTGCTTTTTAACCTTATGCCTCCAGCTCCATTTCTCCCTCTACAGCCAAAGCTTCCATTATAATAATCTGCTTTGCCTTTCTACCTAAAAGGCCCAAGGTGTTTCGGTTTGGACTCCCAGAAAGTGAGAAAGACAGGGCTGCTGGCCCCCTGCCAAAGTTCTGACTCGCTCCTCATTCACAGCAGCCGATGGCGAAGGCAGAGGCAGAACTGAGTGTTCCTCTGTGGCGTTCAACTGCCTTAACCACATGCCCATTGCTCTCTTCCTGTAGTTGTCTGTCTTGTTCTCTGCACAACTTCTAGAGCAAACACATATACCAACCTATAAATAATCTAATTCGATACACAACCCTGATTCATTTCCTGAGCAGTGTTATGTCCTGCACGCACAGGGCAGCCGTGGTCCTGTGGAAAAGTTTAGCAGAGTGGATGAAGCCAAGTATTAAGATTATTAAGTATTCAACTTCTGCAAAGGAATTGCATTCTTTTAATGTAGTGTGTTGTAGCTGTAGCAGCTTGAGGTGTTGTTGACAAGGGACAAGAAGAAATGAACATTTTATATCTGGTAGTAACTGAAAATTCAGCTTGGAGAAATACAGAACATCAGCCGGTGGGAGGAGGCTGGCCACCTCCAGGGAGAAAGGGAAGGAAGAAGGCTGGGTAGTAAATGCCGTGGGTATACCCAGTCCGCCTTGAGTCTCAGGCACTATTTGGGGAGAGTTTACTCTAGCTTGTATTTTGTCTTCAGCATTCCCAGCCCAAGAAATGCGCTCCTCCAGCATTTCTCAGTGCAGTAGATGTTATGGGCGTGCAGTGTGTTGCTATAGTGTATATAGCTCATAGTATAAATGAAGAAATGGAAATCAAAGGTTGAGCTTTTCTCCTATCTATGATTTTCTGTTGGAAAATAAGAGGAGATATTTCTCAAGTCTCCCATTTTTCTTTCAGATGGCTTTCAGGAGCAATCAGTATGATTCTTTGTCTCAAAAATACGTTGCAAAAACTTTTCTAATGGAAAATTCTGCTCTCTATATTAATCTTAATTAATCTTAATATTTAACAATAAAATAATATAAATTTATAATGTTAATCTCAAAACTTAATTTCATCTTCACAGTTAAACTATGTGGCCTGTTATGTTTGTAAGCAACCAAGGATGGTGTGTAGACTCCAGTGACAGGGCAGCGGTATTGAGAATCACAAGCTCATACTTTTATCTTTTGTGTTAGACTTGATTGGGAAGGTAAGGTTTTTTTTGTTTGGGTTTTGGTTTTTTGGTTGTTTTTTTTTCAGAGTTATCTTGCCAGACCATGGGCTGGGTTTCAGTTTGTGTTAATATTCTACTTTATCCCTGGTGGCACTTGAGACTTGGTGACCAGGCAAGTGATTTGCTTTGAGGAAAACAAAGCAATCTCATGTTTTGCTTTTGCATATTTTTCTCTGGGCTATGTAGCCTATTCCCACAAGTAATGAGTAAATTAAAATGTCCCATAAACAGTGCTGGAGATACTGAGATATAAGAGTAGTTAGGAAAATTTTGGTCCAGTCATTTACTGGAATTCATAAAAATGAAAATGCTTGCAAAAGTACACCAGTCTCACTGGCATTTTGTTGTGAAGAAAAAATGAAAACCCTGCTTTTAACATTTCTTTTTTTAATAAGGAATAGTTTTTCAAGTTTCACAGCTGTAAAGAAATTGTAGGAGTAGAATCAGTCTCGGTAGGGTGGAATCTCCTGAAGCCAGCATTTCCACTCAACACTTTGTGTCGTGAAACCGCAGCCTGAAACTGCTGCCTGTCATATCAGATAATATTGTCATTGGTTTATAATGTTACTTCATCTCATGCGTGGTTTGTAACCTTTTGGCAGGGATTGTTGTTCTTTCTTGGTTTTTAGGGTTGTTCTTTGGTTTGGGCTTGAGTTTTCATTGGTATTTTTATCAGACCTAGTGTGAAGGAGCCCTGACCCATGACTTGGGTCCAGGTACTGGGATAACACCAACTAGTAATCATGCCTGCTGCTAAAAATTTTCTACCTTATTTCCATTTGCATTTGTTTGCCTTCAGCTTCCAGTCATTGATTCTTGTTATGCTTTGATGGATTAAAGAGCTCTCTAGTAGTCACTATTTTCTCCCCAGGAAGGTGGTTTTACCCTATAATCAAGTTACTTCTGAATCTTTTTTTTAAAAAAAAAAAGAAAAGCTAAACAGATTGAGCTTGTTACAGTTCCCATGATATTTTCTACCCCTTCTCTATTTTTTATTTTTTTTTAACTAAAACGGGGTATAAAGTTGTATTTTACTGTCCAATACACAGAAGTAAAGTTACTTTGATAGTTATTCCTGTGTTAGTATGGTCAGAAAGGGATGTTTTTGCAAGGTTAGATAAAATAAACTATTTCATATGACTTCCACATATTCGAGTGTGTAAATATTAGATGACAGAAAAGGATGGATCATCTTGAAAACATGTATCTGCTTCATAAATTTCTAAAAAGCTAACAGGACTGGTTGTACAGGAGAGGTTGCAAAAGCACTTGTGTTTGTGTTGAGGTTGTTAGTGAGATAGGAATGATACAATCTTAATTGTAAAGTAACAATAATACATCAAAACCTTAAGTGCTGTGGATAACACAGTAATACACACTTGCCAAAATTTTGTAGGATTGAATGCAAAACCTTTGTCAGTAACAGACTACACGGACTACTGGTAATGGTGATTGTGAATGGACGTGAGTATGTGCATCCCTGCCATCCATCTCATCCCATAAGTAGCCACTTACTTGTATTTGGAAACCCGAGGACGGTTCTGTGATCTGTTGTGCTGTAATAGAAGAAATAACATAGCAACAAGAATTTCTTTTGTTATAAAAGCTGTCAACGTTAAGCCACATAAGAGTTTGAACAATCAAAATCCACAGCTTCAAAGAGCCTCTTGAAAGTTTTACTGCTTCAGTATTTCTTACCAAAAGAGTGGCTATTCATTTTGATTTCCCTCCCTACTTGAGGACAAGGTTGAGTTAAATTCACCCTGAGGAGACTAATTAGATGCCTGCCTGGTCAAAGCATCTCAGCCTAACCAATGACTTTTATGTGTATCAGCATCTGAATTGAATTGGCTCTCCTGAATCCACACTGAACCCTTGTGAAAACCATCAGATGTTTATTAAAACAAACTGTTTAAACTCTCAGTGCTGCAGATGAATTTAATGCAAGCTTTTCTGACCTTGTGTCTTATGCAAATTTGAGGTCATCACGTTGACTTTCTGTCTGAACTGTCTTGGTTTTGAGTTTGAAAAGAGTACAGTTTTCCTCTGTGGCTGCCTTACCTCAGTGAAACTTGGGGCATATTCAATAAGGAACTCAATTTGTTTCAGCAAACTTAAAGTTCATGGGAACACAGTAAATGAAGAAGAAAGGAGAATTAAAATAATGTAAAAGACTGCAAATCCTCAAAAACTACTGAAAAAGGAGTAAAGGTGAATAAGGACAGAATAGAAAGCTGAATGGCCTCTAGCTAAGAAAGCACTAATCTAAATAAGTTTATACTACAAGTGTGTGTTAATGAAAAAGTTAATACTAAACTTTTGGTAGCAAGGGGTCAGACAGGGCAGAAGTTGTCCCCCTGCGATGATGAGCTCTCAGAGCCTTTTTCAAAAATGCTTGTCTGTTGTTGGAAAGAGATGAAAGAAGTGGGCATTCTCTTGAATGCCTTTTGGTATCACAGGCTTAGTCAATATAAAGTATGTAATTTCTTACATTCTAGGTTGCCTCAGATTCTTCTCCTGAGTCTCCCAAGTCCTGAAATAGAAGCCTTAAATGAATTTGACAGCACTGGGAAAGGAGATGGCAGAACTAACGGGATGATTATGATAGAAGCTGGAGACAGGCTCTTGAAGAATACTAGCATGGCTTCATTTCTTTGTTTCTCCTTCCTGAAGTAGAAATAAACTGGAATGGCTGCGTATCATGGTAGGTGTTTGACTAATGCAGCAGCTGCTGGAGTATAATACATACTGGATAACCATTCTGGGGGATGGGGTACTCAAGCACTACCTCTCATGGAGAATAGCATGTTAATGAAGTTGCTGAATATGTGAACAATTTCCCAAATGAATGAGAAACACTCTATCGTCTACCATTGCGTTGTTCAGGGATGAGATGGTTGCTACTCAGTGACAGCCATATACATTTGGCTGTATCTGGCATAAAGGGTGAGTCTGTCCTGCCAAACTGTACAAGTTCCTTTTTAAAGCTGTAGGTTAATGTAAGTTACTTCCTCCTGCAGTTCCTCTAATTGCTTATATTCCATGCTGATATTGTGGTAGGTCCTGTGTGATGTGTGCTGCATCCCCTGTTTCTCTGGATATTGGTATCCCATAAATTCACATGATTTTCATCTTTTGAGGAGATGATATTAAACTAGGATTTCCAATATCAGGTTCTAGAGAATCATAGAATAGTTTGGGTTGGAAGGGACCTTAAAGATCATCTAGTTCCAACCCCCCTGCCTATGGCAGGGACATCTCCCACTAGATCAGGTTGCTCAGTACATTGACCAGCCTGGCCTTAAACACCTCCCGAGAGGGGCATCCACAACCTCTCTGGGCAACCTGTTCTAGTTTCACCACCCTCGCCGTAAAGAATTTCTTTCTTATATCTAGCCTGAATCTACCCTCTTCCAATTTTTGCATCCATTATTCCTAGCCCTTCCATCACATATCCCCAGCCTTTCTGTAGGCCCTCCTCAGGTATTGACAAATTATGTTGGTGTTGAAGTATCTTCTGCATGCTCCAGAAGCAGATGGTTCAGCCTGTATTGCAGATACAGTTGCAGTCCTGTACAAAGGGTCAGAGTGATGTTTGTATATTGTATGTTTTCAGAAAACTTACAGATGAGGGAATAGTAGTGTTGTCCCAGCACTCAAGGCTCAAGGAATCTTTGTAATTTAACAAGTAGCTTTGAGGGCTATCTAAAGGAGCCTTGGAAACAAGGGCACATATCTTTTTGAAACATCTAGGTTGAATAAAATAGGAAGGATGGGAATCTCAGTTGTTTTTTGTCACCTTAGGCCTGGTTGGATTCTGCTTGTTCAGGTGTGGACATCTAATAGTGGTTTCGGCATCGGAAGTTTATCTGCCTCCAGTGAGGGAAGATGAGTACTAATGCTTGTAGAAAAGAGTGTCTGCGAGGGTGGAAAGCAGCATTTTGGGTTTCTGAAAAGCTGAAGAGATGAGCAGATGTTCCACCATGTGTTGTGCTCCCAGCAAAGCAAACATCTCAACAGGTCAGGATCTCACAAGTTGTGCAGTTCTCAAAGTACAGTTATTGAACTCCTTTTTGCTGTTGAAGCTAAACACAGTTCCCATCTGTCTGAAGCTCTGCGTTGAGAACTTCACAGAGGCTAGAGGTTCCTCACAAGGAATAAGATAATAAAGGCATCATGTGTCATAATAGTAAAGCAATTTCATTATTGTGAAATGGTTACTTTCTATAGCATTTTCACTGTAAAGAAATGTTCATGTTATACTGATCATAAGCAGAAAAGTCCATGCTGATCTATATTTAGCAGTTTTGCCCGCTCTGCAAACTGAACAGGGTGGGTTTATGCTTTTTCTATGGAAATATGTTTTTTTGTATACTTTTCTGTGCATCTGTTAAATCCTTAAAAAGAATTCAAATTTCAAGGTTATCTGTTCTATGGATATAAGCACTGTGTAGGTACTGACCCCGATTTAAGAATGTATCAGCTCTAGAAAGGAAGGAATTGTCTGCAGGGCTCACATGTCAACAAAAATCAGTTGTTTCTCACATGAAGCCTGGCAAGGAAATTACTGCAATGGCACTGGTGCCATCCCTGCTCCCTGCCTGCCTCTCCTGGATGACTGCCTTCAGTCAGCCAAGGCTGTTTTGTCTGGCCTGCTACTTCTCCACAGTTACTCACACAGCTAGACCAGCACCTGACGGCCACTCATCCATGCTGAAGGGACAAATGGCCTCCTGAAAGCCTCTTCTCTAGAGGATGCTCACTGCTGATAGAAATGAGAGAACCAGCAATATATGCCAATTATTTGACATAATCTGAGCAAATCCAGGCAGAGAGGTAAAGCAAAGCATGTTCCATGTGTTGCATTTTGCAGACATGCTAAGTCTCATTGCTGAATGGAGTCTTTCTCTTCCAGAAATTATTTTAAGAAAATATTTGATGTTATCTCCTGAAGGTTTCAAATAAAACAGTGGAGGAATAACTTGGTATGAGTGTGCATCTAATAAACAGCTGAGAGCTGTGATCATCTGGGCTGTGTGTACAGCAGTCTTGAGAAGGGGCAAATACGGCCAAGTGCTTTTTCCAAGTACGCTGTGAACAGCCTACCCACTGTATGGCTGGAAGTGTTTGAAAGCAACAGTGACAATCTGAATCAGCAGCAGCTCCATCATAAGTATGTGCACCTAGGTGCCCTGTCTATACAGATGTTTTACTCTTGTTTTGAGCTGAAAATGTAACATTTTTGTTGAGAAAAGCTTTCTGAGGTCTTTAAAAATAGCCTAATAGTGGCTTTGGATTTGACTGACAAGCTCAATTTTTGTTGTGCTGCTTTCACTGGAATATTCTCTCAATGAAGAGAATATTGAAGAACTGAAAAAACTGTGACTTTATTCCTTGGGAGGGAAGATAAAGTGAAGAAATCCGGAGGTCCTGTAATGACACTGCAACTCTTCCTTGTCAAAGTGAAACTGCATGCCTACCAACCAAAGTCACTGGGGAGTAATCGGTGTCCTTCACAGAAAGCAAAATTTTGAAGAGGAGGTGGTGGCATGGAGCAGCAACCTTCTTGCCCCAGGGGAGGCATGCTGCCTCCTGAATCTCACGGAACTGAAGCAAGTTCCTTTTCTCACCTCTGCCAGCCACCACATTGCTCAAGTGGGAAGAGGCTTTCTAAGGTCTGGCTGTTTATATATTGTGACTTCCTCGGCAGTTGTGCTGGAGGAGTCTCACCAAGGTATTTTATAATGTTATTTTGGGAGCCAGGGAGAAGGAGATCCCAGCTCTGCAGCTTTCCCTTTGTCAGGCTTTACTGCCAGCCTCTGCTACTTGGGGTTCTCCATCTTTCTTTGTCTAAGTGTTAAGTCTTGGAAGCTCTACATGGGAGATGATCTGAAGTGAGGGGATAATTTTAAATAAATGAAATTAAGCTCAGTTTTCATCATTCAGTTGGACTTTACTGTTCCTACTCAGTAATACATTGTTTAGAAGAAGGGTTTGGTCAATTGTTGGTGAGAGTCTAGAGGGAAGCCAGGAGGCTGGAGCACCTCTGCTATGGGGACAGGCTGAGAGAGCTGGGGCTGTTCCTCCTGGGGAAGAGAAGGCTACAGGGAGACCTCATAGCAGCCTCCCAGTACCTGAAGTACCTACAGGCAAGCTGGGGACTAGATTCCCCTTTGAAGGTCCATTCCAACTCTATGCTTATCTCTAAAAAAAGTGGAAAACAGAGGGATGTTTTACCAAAATTTATTAATATAGAGCTGATATTTTCACCCAAGTTGAACTTCCCTTGCATGGACAAGAATTTGAACCAAAAAGCTCTCTACAGATGTTTCTACTAGTTTTCAAATAAATATCTAGAAAGGACATTTTAAAGACTGGAGTATTTGAAAACACATATGTAATAGAAACCATAATCTCACTCTTGCTTTGTGATACGACATCCAATCCGTGTGACTGTTCCCAAAGAATGTTCCTATTTGCAAAACAGTGAAATTACTAAATAGGGGTTTTGAAACTTCCTGTGTGGCTCCATACTTTTTTTTTCTTTTTTTTTTAATTTCAGAGCAGTCACATTGTGCTGTTATGATCTGACTATTCTGCAGGCAAAGCCTCTGTGTGAAGATGAAGGTGGCTCTTGTTATCCAGGTGGTCTCAATGATTGCACCTGTCTTGTGCACTGTAATTTAAAACAGATTTGGACTTCAATAAGGTTTGCAGAAGAAGGCAAAGTATCAGAAGGGATGTGGCACAGCATGAACAAGAGAAGAAACAAGTACTGTTTCCATAAAAAATTTTATCTTCTGCAACTGATGAGTAAATTAATTTTAATTCTGTCATCAAAATACACAGAAGAAACCCACTGGACCATGGACCCTGTACAGGCCTTGGTATGTAACTCACAGAGAGAAAAGAAAATTGTTGCAGAAATATGCCATGGAATCAGGACCTCCTCAATGGTTCCTCAAATTTGTTAATTGTTGGCAAATTTGTTACCTCTAGCTAACTAAATTTGTTAGCTTGAGACAACAGCTGGAAATAAATGCCTTGTTTTTCCTTTTTTCCAGGCCTGGTTTTCACAGCATAAATGTAGTTCACTCTGTGCAAAGTTATCAGCTTGTGCTTTTTACAGTTCTCCTCTGCTCTTTGTTCTGTGTAAAGATATAAACTTTAAGACACAAAATTGCCAAAAAAAACCCCTTTCCTTGAGACAGAAACATTACTGTTCATCACTCTTAATATATTTTCACATGACTCTTGATAGTAGAACTGCTGTGCTCACCTGCCCATTCGCACTTCCTCACAAATGAGACAGTTTTAGAATTTGAGAATTTAGAATTAAGAGGTTTAGAATTATATTTTTGACTTTGCCAAAAAGTTGATAAGTGTGATAGAATATTTTAAATCTGTTTTCCTTTATATTGGTGATACCTTGCAAGAGGCACTAGCTTGAAAAGGAGAAACTCTGGGGGGCAAAAATCACAGACAAGCAGCAGCAACTAGCTGGGGCATTGGATCGGGGATAGATTAATTAAGGAGATAAAATGAATGCTAATATTCTCAGCAGCTGTGTGAAAATCTGTATGATTTGTGGGACCTGTTCCTCAGATGAAGAACCAAATAACTTAGGGAGAACTTTGAGGAGAGGTTGTTCTTTTCTTGGATGGGAGAATCTGCAGCAGACAAAGGTAGAGAGTTTGAGTGACAGTTAGAAGCAGCCCTGGAATAAACTTGAAGCACAAAGTTGCCCTGGTGCATATTCAGATATTTATTGTGAGGTGGGTTACATCTTGAGGCTGAATAATTCTCAGCTTGATACAACCTTAACATCTGCTGGCAGCTTCTTAAACAGGAACTCATTACATCCTTGTGCAGAGCCTGTATATTATTTTTTTGGAACTTAATGGTACTGTGCACAAAAGGATTTAAAAAGAAGAAAGCCAGTGAGGGAGGAAAAGAAAATGCAGTTTTTATTTCCATAATGTGCCCATTATGACACAGACGTGAAAGTGGCATTGAGACCAGTCACTGATGTGTAGCTCTTGGGACAGAGACTTTGTGTAAAGAGTGTTGCTGAATTATATCCAATGTAATAACACCTTCTAGGAGATTAACATCTATGGCCTCTGCCAGGGAATCTGCTCATTTGAGACTTACTTTGGTTGTAACAGTGTCTCGTAAATGTCTTAACAACCACCCCACTTGGAGAAGGAGGAACAAGATTTGCCCGAAGATCCTGAGCAGTGGTAAGTCTGTGGCAAAGCCAGTCTCTTGAAGCTTCATCTGTGGATTAATTCCTAGAGATGAGCCATGTGAAGTCACCACTTGTGGTGGTGAGGATTCACAGGATTATGAGTCTTCTGCCAATACAACTAAAATAGTGGTACCACCTAATGTATGCAAAAAAGTAGAGAATTGAGCCATCCCAGCATAAAAGCATCCACAGGGAGCTGAGACCAGTGTAATTATATTGTTTTCTTTTTAATCACATTGCTATCTAAAGAAAGAGGAAGGTAGGTTATTGAACTTGAGCCTGCCTGTACTGGAAATTGGTGTAATTATGACTTTAAGATGTGGGTTTGGGGCTTTTTAAAAAATTTTGCTATTTGTATAGCTTTCCATTTGCACAGGCCTAAAATTAATAGACTGGTACTTTCAAAGTTTCTCTCTTACTAAGATCTAAGCAAGCAGCATTGGGCTGAGAAGGCGTGTGGTATTATCAGGCTGCTTAGACTTAGAGGCTGGTTTTTCATAGGACCTTTTTAGCATGACTTCATAGGATTCACAATTCCTGCTACTGAATTCTGTTAGATACCATCCCACCAAAGAAAAGATGAGCACTTTATGAGTTATTTTCTTTTGCCAGATGATAGTACTTTCAAATTCATTACTGGTTGTAAACGTTCATGTGTTAATAGCTCATTTGAACAATCCACTTAATTGTTGTGCTCTCTTAGAATCTCCTATCCATGAAGTTTTGGAAGAATTTGTGGTTTGTCACATGAGGATCTGTCCTGTTTTCATGTTGGGGCACAGAACTTTAAAGTATCAAACAGACCTATTGTCACATCTCTTAAAGTTCTTGCTACTCCTATTGCCAGTGTAACAAGTTACAAGGTAAGAATGGATTTTACTGTGTAACCCCACATCTAACATTCTTCCTTCAAGTTTCTGTGACTTCAGTAAGTGCATCCCTTCCTCTTGATAGTTTTCTGTAGGTGATTTATATAGTGCAAGTGGCTGTAAAATGCTTTGAATTGGAGAATTGTAGGCTTAGCTCAGACTTTAGGAAGAAGTTCTTCACCATGAAGCTGATGAGGCACTGAAGCAAGTTACGCAGAGAGGTGGTGGAGGCCCCATCCCTGGAGACATCCAAGGTCAGGCTTGATGAGGCTCTGAGGAACCTGATCTAGTGCGCTATGTCCCTACTCTCTGCAGGGGGTTGGACCAGATGGCCTTTGAAAGCCCATTCCAACCCGATGCACTCCATGATTTTGTGGGCGAGATGTGACACAGAACCGCGCACAGCGGCGGCGGGGGGGAAGGCGGAGCCGGAGAACGCGGGCTTTCCGCGCCCCGCTCTTCCTCCTCCCACGGGGCTCTAGTGTGTGGCGGTGGCCCGTTCTTCTCACAGGCAGTGGCGCGGCGCCGATCCGCCGCCTCAGAACTCTACCTCCCGCCGCCGCCCGGCTCCCTCCGCTCACTTTTATATTTGCGCGCCCTTTCAATCCTCAGTGACGTGTCCAGCGCCGCTCCCAATAGCCGCGGCTCTCTGGTCAGGACAATGGAAGGGCCTGGTCCAATCAGCGTGGCGGCTGGCTTGGCGGCAGCCAATGGGGACGGGGCTGTGTTGAGAGTAATGTTA
>VZTY01019385.1:3588-13588 GCA_013400935.1 Turnix velox
TGTGGATGCCCCCTCAATCCCTGGAGGTGTTTAAGGCCAGGCTGGATGAGGCACTGAGCAACCTGGTGTGGTGGGAGGTGTCCCTGCCCATGGCAGGGGGGTTGGAACTGGATGATTTTGAAGGTCCCTTCCAACCCAAACCATTCTGTGGTGTGTATGGGAGCAGAGCCCAGCAGCTGGTTGCTTTCCCCGTGGTAGGACAAGTTGATGTTGTTTTATCCAAGGAAACTGCAACTGCTTTTTATCCCAGAGCCTGAGCTTCCCTCTGGCCTGATAACTGATATTTAAAGGAGAAACACCACGACCTAGAAACAGCACCAGGAGTCACATCTCTCTCCTTTTCCAAGCCCAGCCCAGCAGGAGAAGGTTTTATCTGAGCTGCTTCACCTTTTTCTGCCCAGTTTCATTTTGCAAGCTCTGAGTAATGACTCTTAGGAAAATCAGGGGAATCCCTGTGCTCACAGGGAGCTGATTTACCTCCTTTTTCTGGAGAATTTTTTTTTTTCCCACAACTCTTTTGTTTGGCAGAGAGTTGTCACCCTGGCCTGAAGCACATGGTGGAGGGAAGGATTCCCTTGCTGTTTGGTATGGAAACCTGAAACATTTCAATTAAAATGCCCAAAAGGCAGGTAATGAACTTCCATATTTAAGTGTGCAAATAAAATTTGGGGAAGCTGCCTGAGAGCATCATTGCTAGATTGAGCAGAACCCTGATCTTCAATGTGTGCTGAAGCAAGAGTTAATTATAAACATCCTCTTTTATTGCCACAACCTTATTAATATTTCTAATTTTTAATGTTTTATAATCTTTTAGACCTCTTCTTCCTTCTCTTCCATTAATAACTGGAGCTGTCATTGCTGCTAAACAGCTTCTTGTCCTTTTATTTCCACTAAATGTGACTTTTGCCCAATTGTTGTTTTCCTCAAGTCATTTCTTTTACTGGGAATCCCCACAAATCTCACACTTGCTGCAGAAAGGGGTGAAGGTGCTGACACTCCTGTGGTGACCCCATTTGGAGGCAGTATAGGATCCCCCAAAATCACAGAATCTCGAATGTCAGAGATTGGAAGGGACCTCAAGAGATCATCTAGTCCCATCTTGGAGCAGGAACACCCAGATCAGATCCCACAGGAAGGTGTCCAGATGGGGTTTGAATGTCTCCAGAGAAGGAGACCCCACAGGAACCACCCCCAAACACAATCCCATAAGGTCCGAGACTGAAAGGGATGTCATAAGATCATCCAGTCCCAGCCTGGAGCAGGAACACCCAGATCAGGTCCTGCAAGAAGGTGGCCATGTGGAGTTTGAATGTCTCCAGAGAAGGAGACCCCACACCCTCTCTGGGCAGCCTGTCCCACTCTTCTCTCACCCTCACCTCACCAAGTTTCTTCTCCTCCTCTTTCTGAGGAACCTCCTGAGTTCCAGCTGCACCCATTGCCCCTTGTCCTCTCCCTGGGTGTCCCTGAGAAGAGCCTGGCTCCATCCTGCTGACACTCCCCCTTTCCATGCCTGAGCTCACCCCTCACTCTCCTCTTCTCCAAGCTGAAGAGCCCCAGCTCCCTCAGCCTTTCCTCACCAGGGACATGTTTCTCCAACCCCTCCAGCATGGACTCTCTCCAGCCCTTCCCTCTCCTCCAACTGAGTGAAGGCCCCACAGCTGGACACACCATTCCAGATGTGGTCTCCTGGGACTGGAGATCATCTGTGAGCTTGATTTTTTTGAAGGAGAAATCAACCTTGTGTCTGTAGAAGACTGTACATCTGTGAGGTGTGTGAGGGACTGGCTGAGGTCACCTCTAGCTTGCAGATGAGCACCTGAGGATGCCCATGGAGTGATCTGCAGCTTGCTCAGGTCACATGCAGCCTTTGGAAAGGGGCCCTCCAGCCCCAGGGATGTCACCTTGCCTGGGTGGAAGTGGGGAAGGTGTAGAGAGGGGGGGGTGAGAGCCCAGCTGGAGGGAGGCAGGTCTGGCTCAGGACTTCTGCAGGATGAGATGGTAGCCCTGCAAGATCACCACAGGTCACAGAAACAGAGGGAATTAGCAGGACCATCTCAAAAAAACCCAGCCTTTTATCCTTATTTCTTAGAACTCATCGACTTTGCCTGGTCTTGTGTATTTAATGTTATTATTTCTTCCACTCCATCTGTGTGGAGACTTGTCCATCTGGTATCTTCTGCCTTTTATTTTCCCTGTCCTGAGTAGGATGGGAGACACAGAGCTGGTGGAACTCCTTGGAGGGCTTCTGCTGGGAGCCCCTCTGCTCTGAGAGGGGGCTGAGGGAGTTGGGGGGTCCAGGCTGGAGAAGAGAAGGTTCTGGAGAGACCTCAGAGCCCCTTCCAGTCCCTAAAGGAGCTCCAGGAAAGCTGAGGAGGGGGCTCTAGAGAAGGGAGGGGACCTGTGAAACAAGGGGTGATGGATTTAAGCTCAAAAAAGGGAGATTTAGGTGAGATCTGGGGAAGAAATTCTTCACTGTGAGAGGGGTGAGCCCTCACAGTGTTGTCCACGGGAGCTGTGGTTGCCCCATTCCTGGAGGGGTTTAAGGCTGGGTTGAGATTAAAGCATCAGCAAATTTTGCAAATATTTTTTTTTTCTTTCCCCTCTGAGCTTTTCAGTGAAGAAAAAGTTCCTAAGAAAGAATAAATCTTGTCCCCTTTTTATGTGGGATGTAAAAATAAACATTAAATAATGCAGTTTTTGCAGTAGGAAGAGCACCTCCAGCAGCCAAAACGGACTTGGAAGATGATTCTGCACCGATGTTGGATTTCTCTTTGTGCTTCTTCAGCCTCCGGGGTGCCAGAGTTCCCTGTAAATTAATTTGGAAAAACAGCTTTATTAAAGTATAAAGCTTGGGGTGTCATCAGAGCTCTCTCCTGCTCAGCTCTGAGAGCATCAGCTCCCGCTGGAGGAACATGGTTCCATATGTTCTTGGGCTCTTCATAAAGCTGTTTTCTCCTCAAATCTGCCCACTCCTCCTCCCTTTGCAGCCATTACATGTAAAACCTTGCATGGAGTGAGAGTCTTTTCAATCTTCCCTCATCTGGGGGGATTTTTTTTGGGTGTAAAATGTAGGTTCTCAGCCAACATGAGGCACAGTGATGTGGACAGAGCATCTTTTGTGATTTTCTGTCACCAAATGGAGACCTTTGGAATTTCCAGCCCACTTTCCTCTTTCCAAAGCACCATTTTTTTCTCTGGGTATCTCCTTTCTCCCTGTTTCCAGCTTTGCCTCAGCAGATCTTAAAAAAAAAAAAAGGGCTTAAGGATGTTCTTGGAGCTGAACCAGCAAATGTTTTAAGAGCCTGCGGCCATTTTGAAATGGAGTTTTAATATGTCAGCAGCATCCAGAAGAACTTAAGATCAGGTTTTAAATTGCCAAGTGCTTCTTGGCTCCCCTGCTCCCCTTCTCTATGGATGAGGCCAAGTGGAGATTTACCCAGGACTTTATGGGAAGTGCAGAAGTGGAGCAGCAGAGCAGGCTGTTGGGATTGATGGAGGGAGCAGAGCCTGGTTTGGGTTTTACCCAGGGGCTTGTAGAAAGGAGAATGTTTGAATTATGGTCTGAAAACAGAGCTGGGCAACACAGGGAAGAGAAGATTTCCTTGGTTGGGGTCACCTCCCACTGCCTTGAAGTCCTCCAAGGATGGGGCAGCCAGAGCTTCTCTGGGCAACCTGGGCCAAGGGGGTCACCACCAGCCTGGTCAAAAATTTTCTTCCTCAGATCTCATCTAAGCCTCCCCTTTTATTTTGAAGCCATCACCCCTCATCCTATTATGACATTTCCTTGTAGGAAGTTGCTCCCTGGCTTTCCTAGGGCCTCTTTAGGAACTGGAAGGGGCTCTGAGATCTCTCCAGAACCTTCTCCAGCCTGAACCCTCCCAGCTCCCTCTCACAGTGGAGGGGCTCCAGCTCTCCCATCATCTCAAGGTCTTCCTCTGAACCTGCTCAAACAGTTCCATGTCCTTCTTGTGCTGAGGACTCCAAAGTTGAGTTGAACTTGATGAAGTTTGGCATGGGGCCACCTCTCCAGCCTGTCCATGTCCCTGTGGGTGGCATCATCCCTTCCCTCCAGAGCATTGACCACAGCTCACAGCTTGCTGGTGTTGGCCAACTTGCTGAGGTGCTTTCACTGTCTGTGTCATTGATTTATTTCGATGAAAGGTGGTTTAAATGTGAAAGTTGTGGAGAGTCCTGGCAGGTTGGTGGTGTCAGGGATGGAGGGACAGTTGGTTCTTAGAATTGGGTGGTGCAGGAACCACTCTGCAACCTGCAGTTTTGGGAAGCTCCTGGGCTGTGGAGTGTGCCAAGGTAATTGCTCATTAATTCTTGATGCTGCAATTTCAGAGCTGTCTGGGCTCCTCTGGAGAGTGCTTCTGTCAGGAGGTGCATTAGTGGTTCTGGTAACCAATCTTTCTCGCTCCCTGCTTGGACCATGACCTGATTTGGGTTTCCTTTGCAAATAATTTACTGCTCAAGGCTCTTCATTTAGCCAGAAAGACTAAAATCCGCTGTTTCATCTACAAGGAGGGAAGTGACAGGTTTTCTGAGGGAGTCCCCCCCTGCTGAAGCTGCCAAAGGGCTGGGGCATTGCTCCATCCAACCATCCAACCATCCGTCCATTCTTCCATCCATCCATCCATCCATCCATCCATCCATCCATCCATCCATCCATTCATTCATTTCATTCCATCCATCCATAGACCTCCTTCCAGAGAAACTTTGACAGGCTTGAGAGAAGGACCCATGGCAACCTCATGCAGTTCAACAAGGCCAAGTGCAAGGTCCTGCACCTGGGATGGGGCAACCCCAAGCACAGACACAGGCTGGGTGGAGAGTGGCTTGAGTGCAGCTCTAAGAGAAGGATTTGGGGGTGTCAGCAGAGGGGGAGCTCAACATTAGTCACCAGGGTACACTTGCAGCCCAGAAGGACAACTCAGCCCTGGGCTGCATCATGAGAAGGGTGACCAGCAGGTCAAGGGAGGGGATTTTGCCCCTCTACTGGGCTCTGGTNTGATGGATGCAAATTGAAACAGGGGAGAGAAGAAGAAAGACGTTCTTTGGTGTGAGGGTGGTGAGACACTGGAAGAGGTTGCCCAGAGAGGCTGTGGATGCCCCCTCAATCCCTGGAGGTGTTTAAGGCCAGGCTGGATGAGGCATTGAGCAACCTGGTGTGGTGGGAGGTTTCCCTGTCTTTGGCAGGGGGTTTGGAACTGGATGATCTTGAAGGTCCCTTCCAACCCAAACCATTCTATGATTCTGTCCATCCATGATCCTCCTTCCATACGTTGCCTCCATGGTCTCTCCGCATCCCACAGGGAATGTCAGATGGGAAGGTGATGCCAAATGGATGCTCTGGCTTCTCATTGCCCAAAAGCTGGCCTTTTTGCCCTCTCCCAAGCAAGCAGTGTGTGTGTGGATGTCGAGCAGCCCCTGTTCTAACTGCTTCTTTCCAGCTTGTTCTCCTGAGAGTTTCTGTTTTGATGACATCTTTGTTGGGTGTTGTTGCAATAGGAGGAGAGGGAATGGTTTTAAACTGGAAAAAAGGAGATTTGGGCGAGATCTGAGAGAGAAATTCTTTGCCTGGAGGGGGCTGAGTCCCTGGCTTAGGTTGCCCAGAGGAACTGTGGCTGCTCCATCTCTGGAGGGGTTCAAGGCCAGGTTGGACAGGGCTTGGAGTGACCTGGGCTGGTTGAAGATGTCCCTTCTCTCCAGGGCAGGGGGTGGCACTGGATGACAGTAAAATTTAAGAACTCCTGCACTCATTAGAGTTTATGAGTGTGTAGAGAGGTGGGTGAAGGAGAAGCCTAGAGTTCCAACTGCCATCTTTGAGTTGAAAGCAAATTCTCCCAGTGTTTCTCAGCACTAGGTGGGTCTTGATGGGGTTGACTTGTCCTTGACCATCCAGTCCCTGAGGTGTTTGCCTGAGAGGCTCCTGCCTCAGGGGAGGTGCTGGCCATGTCCCTCACAGGAGAGCTCAGAGGCTCTCACTGGTGTCACTACTTATAAGATCAGAGATAATTGACTTTCCTCAGGTATTTTTCCACTCTGGCTCAACTCAGATGATGGAATATTCCAGTCTGGAACTTGCTGGATCTGCCAGTTTTGGTTGTCACTTGCTTTTGGGGTGCAGATGGACTGGGGTGTTGGGATGGTGACCAGTGATGGAGGAGCAGAAGCCCAACATGGTCAGGGTGTTCCTCAAGGCCTTGGTCCTTTATCTTGTGCCATTGGACTCTATGTCCCCAAGGTTGGGATGCAGCCCAAGCACCAAGTGGCCTGAAAGGGGTGGGTTTGCACCCCCGTTACAGAGGGGATGGCTGGCAGGTCACTGGAAACCAGTGAGAGTGGTGTTCCTCAGGGATCAGTACTGGGACCAGTGCTATTTAACATCTTTGCTGGAGACATGGACAGTGGGATTGAGGGCACCCTCAACAAGTTTGCAGATGACACCAAGTTGTGGGGTGCAAGTGACACCCCAGAAGAAAGGGATCCAGAGGGACCTTGAGAGGCTCAAGAGGTGGGCCCAAGCCAACCACATGAAATTCAACCAAGTGCAAGGCCAAGTGCAAGGTCCTGCACCTGGGCTGGGACAACCCCAAACACAGACACAGGCTGGGTGTAGAGTGGCTTGAGTGCAGCCCTGAAGAGAAGGATTTGGGGGTGTCTGTGGATGAGGAACTAAATATGAGCCAACAATGAGCACTTGCAGCCCAGAAGGACAACCCAGTCCTGGGCTGCATGAAGAGAAGTGTGGCCAGAAGGTCAAGGGAGGGGATTTTGCCCCTCTACTGGGCTCTGGTGAGACCCAGAAGGAGCCCTCAACATCAGAAGGACATTGAGCTGTTGGAGCAGGTCCAGAGGAGGCCACGGAGATGCTTAGAGGGCTGGAGCAGCTCCCTTCTGAGGACAGGCTGAAGGAGTTGGGGTTGTTGAGGCTGGAGAAGAGAAGGCTCAGGGGGGACCTCAGAGGGACTTCTCAATCCCCCCTTCAGGGCCTCCAGAAAGGCTGGGGTAGGACTTTGGAATAAGGTGCAGGTTGGCAGGACTGGGAGTGATGGATGGAAACTGGAAGAGGGGAGATTGAGGCTGGAGAGAGGAAAGAAGTTCTTTGGTGTGAGGTTGGTGAGACCCTGGCAGAGGTTGCCCAGAGAGGCTGTGGATGCCCCCTCAACCCCTGGAGGTGTTTAAGGCCAGGCTGGATGAGGCACTGAGCAACCTGGTGTGGTGGGAGGTGTCCCTGCCTATGGCAGGGGGGTTGGAACTGTATGATCTTGAAGGTCCCTTCCAACACAAAC
Organism: Turnix velox; assembly: GCA_013400935.1. Taxonomy (NCBI): domain Eukaryota; kingdom Metazoa; phylum Chordata; class Aves; order Charadriiformes; family Turnicidae; genus Turnix; species Turnix velox. Next base: position 10,884 of record VZTY01019385.1, read on the forward strand.
CATTCTGTGATTCTATGGATGAGGTGTAAGGAGAGGGGTGGGTGTTGAGGCTCTGTGGACTGTCCTCCCACCCTGGTTCTTGTCCGAGGGTGAGGGACAATGGCAGGGTGAAGTGTGGGGTGTCTCTGAAGGGATGTCTTGCCTCTGAGGTATCTGGAAAACTGCAGTAGAATTATCCCTGATGTACTGGTAGGTATGTTTTACCCTCATGGGAACTTGATAAAGGTGATTATTGTCCTTAAAAAAGCCAAAAATGCTATCTTTTTTTTTATTAACCATCAAAGTTTTTGGTCTTTTCTGGTACTTTTGACTTTTGTTGAATTAACTCTCTATTTCTCTCTTCTCTTTCTGTCTTTGTCTCTCTACAGACCTTTGTAGTACTAAACAGAGGGAAAACACTCTTCAGATTTAGTGCCACACCTGCCTTGTACATTTTAAGTCCTTTTAATCTCTTTAGAAGAATAGCTATTAAAATTTTGATACATTCATATCCTTTTGATTACTGGGGGTTTTAATTATTTTTTTTGCCTTTATTTATTCACTGAAAAATGTAAAGAGTCTCTGGGAATTCTGCACCCCCGGATTGACCTCAGAGCAGAGACAAAAATGTGGGGTTTTTGAATAAAAAAATACATCCCATCAAGTTTATTATTAGGAAAGAGGAGAAACAGCCATGTATTATTTATTTTTAATGAGAAGTCTCTTCATCTGTTGGGTTAGAGGCCTCTATTTCCTTATGTCCTACATCTCATCTGCCCTAAAAGCTTTTCCATCTTTACAAAATCCATTTGGGATCTGAGACCAGGAACATTTTTCCTGGCCTTGTGTTTCACATCCCAAGAGATGTTTGGGAAGTCCTTGGGGTTTTCTCTTGAGCTAAATCCCAGGTGCCCACGATGTGGGATGCTCCTTTCCCATCAGATACAGGAGCAGATGATGTATGAATAAATGGAATTATTTAGGGGGATGTTTTTGTTTAGGTACGTGATTTTTGAACTGCTAAGACCTACCTGAAAATATAAATCAAATGGAAATATAAAAATACTATTTAAATAGTTGTCCCTGCTCTTATTCCCCACGGTGTCTGGAAGCACCTTGGCTCCTCTTTGTAACCCCTAAAGGAATGGTTGAATTTCACCATTTCCAATACAAGAAATGGTTGAATTTTGTGAGGGGTGGGAGGTCCTGGGGGGGATGAGGAGTCACCCTGGTGTCCCTTTGATCCTTGACTTTGCTCTACAGTATTTAGCATGATCATTATGTGCACTATTTTGACCAACTGTGTATTTATGACTTTTAGTAACCCACCCGAGTGGTCCAAGAATGTGGAGTAAGTAAAACTTCTTCTCTTTTTTAAGAACCTTAGCGAGTGCTGTTCTCCTCTTAACACTGAGTTTGCATGAACACAAATTATATTTTTATATCTTAATATCTTTTCAGCCATTTATTGATATCTGGAGGTTTTTAAGACCAGGCTGGATGAGGCATTGAGCAACCTGGTGTGGTGGGAGGTTTCCCTGGCCTATGGCAGGGAGGGTGGAACTAGATGATCTTTAAGTTTCCTTCCAACCCAAACTATTCAATGATTCTATACCCACTCTGCTGAGAGAAAAGTGTTTGTAATTCATCATTTTTTTCCCCAACTTTTCTCTTTTTTCCCCCCCCTCTCTCAGGTACACCTTCACTGGTATTTATACATTCGAATCCCTCGTGAAAATCATCGCCAGAGGTTTCTGTATAGACGGCTTCACTTTCCTCCGCGATCCCTGGAACTGGCTGGATTTCAGTGTCATCATGATGGCGTAAGTTGTGTTTTCCAGCTTGTTTTTTGGGGTATTTGTTGGATGTGGAAGGCCTTAGGAAGAGGGTGGGGAAAAAGAACTCGAGGAAAACCCAAGCAAATCCCTGAGAAAAAATTCTGTGAAGCTTTAGCAATGCGGAGTCACAGTAAAAGCAAAGCTCCGTGGGATTGATGGAGCAAAAATTGCTGAAAATTGATATAAAACACACCTTGAAATTTCTAGGGTGTGATTTCAGCTTGAACAGTCATTAATTAACCCATTTCCCAGGAAAGGAGATGCCTTATTGTCCTTCCTCCTTCTTTTTCCTGGTATTGATCCCATGGTGAAGACTCCTCTGGGGATGTCCGAGCTCAGAGCAGCACCTGCTGGATTTTTGGGGGTTTTTCTTTCTTCTTGGTCATTGCTTGGGCTCAGCTGGGGCTGGGAACACCAAGGTCTTAAACCTGCAGCCAGAGTCACCGCTGGAAGAGATGATTTTTCTTTGTTTTTCCCTTTTCCATGGATTTTTGTTGAGATATTGCACATGTGTGTTTGGGCTCCTGCAGTCAACGACAAGAAATAGAGGGATCACATTGGAGCCTAAATTTCAAGTGCTCAGAGCAAATTAATTGTAGTAAAATGCTTTCATCGTGTGAAATGCCCCTTTTTTGTCTGAATTCTGCACCCAAGGTTGTTGATTTTCATGACTCTCAGCTCCTTTTCCTGCTTCCCCTTCAGTTGTGTGTTCAAATTACAAGCAAAGAGTTAGATGTTGTCCTCAAATAAGGGGTCACACACTGGCACTGATGCACCAGTTTGACTCTGCATTGCCAAAATCCCTCTTTTTAAATGTTTCTATGAAGCTCTTGTGGCTTTTTTGCACCTGGAGGTATCTTGAATATTGTGTGTTTCTGTGGATTTTTC
>VZTY01019388.1:803-121568 GCA_013400935.1 Turnix velox
AGAGACTTAACTTTAGACATTATGCAATGATAAACAATCTTACATACAATAATAATAAGCAAAAGGATTAGTAAAAGCAAAAGGATTAATAAAAAGCGCAAACCTTCCTTTATTATAGGACCAAAAATCCCAAACCAAAAACCCAAGAAAGAAGTCAGCTAACTATCAAAAGGATTAATATTTGAGGGTTTTACTGTGCAGCTAGATACTGGCAATTGTGCATCGGTCTAAGATCTATTGCAATTCTGGCAAAACAAGTATATGTGATTAAGCTCAAAACTACTAAATTAACTTTCATGGTGGTTTCAGTATGTTTGGGTCTTCAATCGCAGGTTTAATCCAGCGACAGGCAAGGGGGATTTCCAGGATAATTATAGGCTGATTATCTGACATTGCTACCAAGCAAAAGAACAGAAGTGCTGAGATGAGACTCAATTGATTAAGGATTAGACCAGAGGAATATGATTAATGGCTGCCAACACAGTTTTACAGCAAATCAGTCCTGCAGGCAAAATAATTTTCTTTCACTGACAGGATTACTGGCTTTGTCAATAAAGAGAGGCAGGAGCATAATAGACTTCTGTAAGATGCTTGACTTTGCAGCATGATGATCAGAGCAACAATAAAGTACCAGATCGATTAAGGATGTATCAAGTGGATTAGGCAAGGTTAGCTGGCAGGCTTCAAAGGGTCATAGTCGAGCTCACCACCTGCCAGTGGTTTTCTATTTTGGGTAGGGGAGGATCTTCCAGAATTGACACTAGGTCTTATGCTCTTTTTGACTACCATTGATAGACTTAGTACTTAAGAGGCCATTCACAAAGGCTAATGTGAGCCCTGTGAGAGCTTCCTCAATCTCACTGTCCAGAAGAATTGAGTTTTCCAGTGAGAGGCTGTGAGCAGGAGCCTAATCCAGCCATTCTATGTCATCCTCTGAAAGACCCTATTGCACAAGTTGAGTTTGTCTCTATGTTTCCCAGAAACAGTGCTTGTGCCATTTCCCAGAAAAATCACTTCTAATAAAACCTGTGGCTGATGCAGAGATTAATGAAGAAGTAAATAACATGAAGGACAGAGCCATTAATCACTGAGGGACAGATTGACTAAGAACCCGAGTTCAGTTATTGATGTAGTACAATGGTAAATTAAAAAAAAAAAAGTTAAAAAGATGAATATAAATGAGAATTCTGTATGCAGCCTGGGGAACTAAGTGTCAAAGGAAGAGTCCCCAGGTTTTTTCTGTTATGAAAAGCTACTCATGGGCTTTGTGGTCAGAAAAAAATGTCAATGCATACTAAAGGAGAGCAGATTTCTTTCTCACTTGGTCACTAGGTTTTCTCTGTAAAAGAACAATGCTTAAAAGTTAGAAAACAATCAGTAAAAGTTCTTCCAAAAAGCTCGTTCTTTTGTAGTATGATGAGAGACAATCAGCTTTTCCTGCTTCATTTACCAAGAAATGAGACTAGGATGTGAGTTTTTATATGCAAAATAATGAGATATTTAGAGATTGTTTGAGTTAGATGAGAGGTATAATGACAATGAGTAGCTAAAAGCTAGTCCAGATTAGGTTCATTTAGAAATAAGGAATAATTTCAGTTTTGTCATTAACAGTAGAGATCAGTGATTGGCAAGAACTAGCTAGAGCTATATTGAATTTCATACAGTTAATGTTACCTGTTTAACAAAGTTTTGAAGCTGTTCTGCATTAACTTTGAAATTGTTTATACCTCCTGTGTCTTAGCTGTGGTTCTAAGCACAAGAGGCTCAGAGGAACCCCTCCTGTCCTCACATGGAAGCGACGCATCGGTGGTAGAAGGCTGTTGCATTTGTTTCAGGGCAAAAGCAAAAAGGAGAGGTTTTGAAATTTTTAGCAATAATGCTATTGATGCAGTGCTAGCACTCAAATACTGTTAAACAAGGTTATGCTCAAGGACTTGTTTCCTTGCATTTTAATAATACTTGTGGCAAATAGGTTCATAATCTCAAACACAATATTTAGAACAAGACTACAGTTAATACTTTTGTCCCTGTAGGTGAGACCCGAGTCATGGCAGTTGGGTGTGATCTCTCATGATGTCTTATAAATAAGCTCGAAATTCATCTTGCCCCCACTCCCTTTGCAGAGCTTTGCCAAGACAGGCAGAAAGCAAGCAAGGGGACTGTGTTTCCTCCTGGCATTCTTAAAGATTTTGGTCCTCTAAAATGGCTTCAAATTTGAGGATTGATACTTTAGGGAGCATAGCTCCATATGGGAAATGAAAAATAACAATCATTCTTCAAATACATTATTGAATATCTGGAAGAAGGTATACATTAGGTAATGGAATGTATTTGATAGTCTCAGAAGAACATCTTTTTCTTCCTCTAAGATGAAAACACCATGTTTTTAACCATTTCTACTTCCTTACGCTGGTGTCTGGAATTAGGTTTTCTATTCACTTTGGTGCACCTGTCAGATTTTACTCTTGTCAGAGATGAGCTGCAAGCTACTGTGAAACCCTCCACGTGCTTTTAGCAGCATGATAAATGTGTACCCATCAGCAGGGTAGACAGGACCCTGGCTGTAAATGTCATGATTGTAAAATCAAGAACATTGCATTCATGGGATATTATGTAATGGCAGCCTATACTGGCTGCTTCTTTCAGAGGCACAAGTGTCTGTGGAAACTTTGTGTTGCCATTTAATGCCCCACTGCATACACTGCGTACACTTAATTCCTTTAAGTTGTGAGATCATCTCAACATCTCACCTCTCATGCAAAATACATAGATATTACAAATAGAGAAATTTTGTGTGGTGATCATATGCTAAAACTTTTCAAGAATGATGTTTGACATCTTGGTCATTATCAATGTCACTATAAAAACAAAAATACTTCACATACAGTAAAGCCAGTCTGTAAAATAAAAATGCTTTTGGTTCTTGGACTAGTATAGTGACCTAAAGCAGTTTGACCTAATGAACCTTTTTTTCTTTAGCTCCACTCAATCTTTGATGCATGAGCTTTCTAAAACCTTCAGTTGAAACAGTTCATCTTCTGTCATTTGATAACAGTATATGAAATTAGTTGAAGCAGAGGTGCAGTACAGGTTAATCTGAAACTGAGTTATACAAACTTGCTTTTTATGAAAGTAGAGGAGTATTATAGTTCATCTAAATAGAATCTCTAAGTACATTAAATACTTTTATACTACTCACAATGCTGCTGTTTGACAATTCAGGTGATATCAGTACAGATTTTAAATCTTAGAGAAAACATCTAGAGAATGTCAAAGAGGTGAAACCTTTAGAAATTATTCCCATAAACTGTAGCTTAAAAATAAATATTCTTTCTGACATTTTTACTGACACTTTGTGATTCCAAAGAAGAAGTACTATTAACTTTGTGGTAGAGTTTTAAATATTCTACAGACTTATTACTTTTTCCTTCAATTTTGAAAGATTCTGGTATTCAGAAGTCTTAACTGTTGAATGAAAATCCACACCATCTTTTAAAGAAGGTTTCTTTTGTGTTTGAAGGGGAAGAAAAACATGAAAGGTTATGCAAGTAGGTTGAGGAAATGAGAAAAGCCTTACGCTTTTTATTCTTCTTGTGTATTTGTACAATGCTCGTGCAGAGAAATAAACTTAATTTTCATGTGTCCAATGCAGCTTTGGACACTTAAAGTTCATAAGAAGTATTTTTTTTTAAACTGAAATTTTACCTGGTACATAATTATGTATGCAGCCTGTTCTGTTTCTATGACAAGGTTATAAACGACTCTTTAATTACGACTTTATTATGCTGGTGCCATACCACTCTTGTTTGTGTAGAACATTCCACTATGTCTGGATGCAAAATCTCTCCTGTATTTCCAGCAACAGACTTGAATTTTCCCACCCAGCCATATTTCAGGCTCAGCTTCATCAAACCTTGCACAACATTTGACACTGATCTTTTCCCAGAAGTTGCAGCACTGAGCCTGATGCCCAGGGCTTCAGCTACTGTTTCCCTACAGGAGAGCAAACTCTACACAGAGAAGCAGAATTTCTCTTCCCACCTCCTACACTCCTGTTGGTATTCAAGTTTATCACTGCAGCCAGTGGAGGGCAAATAGGTATTTGGTTCATCTGAGCCACCCATTTGGGAATGAACAAGACTGGGAGTAGTTGCTGTCCTTGTTGAACCCCAGGGGCCACCTGATGGCACCAGAACCATGATGGTGCCTGCACTGGGTAGGCCTGTAACTAGTCAAGATGCTTCTCATCATCTTCTTGCTTTTTTGACAAAAGCTGTATGTTTTATAAATTACTTTTCTTAACACACTAAAGAGATTTGTAGCTGTGAGTCAAGATCAGGCTGCTTGTAGGCCAACCTGAGCAAGCCAGCATTAAATGTCTTCAGGTCATCAGGTGCCACCAGCCCAATTAGCAAAAAGGGAGTTTTTTCTATGTTAACCTAATGCCCCTGGACCTGGAAGCTTTCTTTCCCATGCAGAAAGCCAGCAAGCTCAAGAAGTGGCCACCTTCATTTTTCTTGTCCTGTATCAAGATGTTCCAGGTACCTGTGGTAGGAGTGGCTGCCACCATGCATCAGATCACTGATCACTCACATTTCTTCAGGACAGAGACCAAAGAAGCTGAGACTAAGGAGATAAACTGCAGTATTTGTTCATGTGTTCTCCTGGCTTCCTGCTTTTGGTGCTCAATTATTGTCCTTACACCTGAAACACTGCCAATGCAGGAGAGGTTCAGACACTTCTCTGCAATGCATGCTGCTCTCAGGCTTAGACAGGGCTCAAGGTTCCAGCAGATCTTCCTGCTTTTCCAGGTAGAGTGTATTTCTTGATCATTTTCCTGTCCTCCTCTTGCCCGTGTGCAAATCTCAGTTGAGTTCATGTCTGGGAACAGGCCATCAGGTTATGGCCAGGACAATGGCATACAGTCATGTAGTCTTTGGCTACTTAGCAAAAAACAGTGTAGGAGGATCAAAGCCTTGTTAAAAGTTTTTTATTACATTCCCTAACTAGTTTTACTAGGTTTTTAATGGTAGGTTATTAGTAGAATACCATTTTGTGGCAGTGTTTCTGCATCTGTCCTTAACTGACTGAACTTTCTAACTGTGTACATGGCCTCTTTCATGTTAGCAGGAGGGCAGATTGTGGCCATTAACACTTCAGTTTTCTGCTTAACTTTATTTTTCAGTGCATCTTTTCTTGGCTTTACTCTTGCTTTCTTCGTCTCTGGGTGACCTCAGCCACTATATTCAGCAATAGCTTCTTGTGGAAAAAAACCTTATTGAATTATATCCAGCTAGTTTCCTACAAAAGCTGTACCTTGACAAAGAAGATAGCGTGATAAAATCTTCAGCCATGAAATTCAGTGCAGGCACTGAGACATTGCTGTCAAGAGGCGGAAAATGTGCTTATGTAACATTTTCCTGCAAATGGCTACAGCTGCTGTTGATGGTAACCACTCCCAACAGTTCATGGAAGTGCTAAATAAAGAACTATTCTCACCAGCAGCTGCCTCCCAAAAAAAAATTAAAAAAAAGAAAATCCTGATGCACCGGGACAAGTGCTGATATAAGGGGTGCCAAGAGGTTACTCTGGATTTTGACTGTCATCACCAAGAATACAGCTCGGTCTAGTTAATTTTCCTGACAAGGATGCAAGGCTGACCTGGTTAAGTAATTAGACCTGTAAGGGGAAAGGGGGTTGTGTGGAAGGAGCTAATGCTTTCAGTTATAATGAGCGAGTGTGGCAGCAGAGCTATCTCTTAGAGAGCAGCTCTGTCTGTGAACAATGGTTTATTCTAACTGAAACAGGAACTTGAGCCCTGCAATATTTCGAAACGATTTGGAGCACTCATTCTAAAGCATGTATTTTTTTCAAGCAATAACAAATGTGGTAGAATATTTTTAGAGGTTGCTTTTCAGCCAATGATACTGAAGTTTCATAACTGTAAATCACTAGACCCTATGCTAAGTAGGAAGATTAATTTTATCACCTCTGTTTCATGTATGAGATAACAGAAGGATATGGAGCATATTTCCATTTGAAATCATGACCTTGCTCTCGTGTAGAACTCGTGTGCCCTCACAGAGAATGTACTCAGCAGCACTAACTGCTCGTGGGAGAGTAGTCCAAATGTTGCCAAAATTAAGATGGAGCAGAATAGACTCAATAGGTTTTGATCAAATATTCAGGTCCAGCTTTTCCTGCTTTGACTTTTTGGAAAGGGCTGCTACTGTTCTTTGGCAACCAGTTCCAGTACAAGATAATGATGAGTTATTAAGTACAGAGATTGCCTGCCATTGCCCAAGATGGTAGATCTCCTGCTGCAAAGCTCCCAGAGAGATGTTCTGTGCTAGTTTGTGTCAGATGCAAAGAAAAAATGACAACCAACACCACATCCAAAGTAAAATGCAAACCTCACCCACCTCTGGTGAACATTTGGCAGCTGAGGCTTTGCAATGCTTCTTCCAGTCAAACTCACTGAGAACTCCAGATTTAGTAGATCACAGCAAGCTTTTTAAGCTGTTAATTATAGAGTGCACTAATTTAATGGCTTGTAAATTAATTATGAGATTAATTTATGGTGTTTTGCTTATTTTTGCTTACACAGCCCACCAATTTTCCCTACAAGGAAGAGATTATGTCTGTGAACCCTACATGTCTGGTTGTGATTATCCTCCTTTTCATAAGTATAATTTTGGCTTTTAAGGTAAGTACACTACTATGTATAAAGTCTACTTGTGGTCATGGCTGAAACATCCCTTGCTGGGAGGTCTGGCTTTGGAAGAGACCTAGGGCACTACAGATCAGGAAGCCAGGCAGCTATACAAAGCCAACTGACAGACATTATGGTAAAAAAGTAGAAAATCTCATAGACAAACACTTGAACATATAGGCCACAACAGGGAAGCATGATGCTTGTAGGGAGAGCTCATGGCACACAAATCCTTTGAAGGAGCAGATTATCCAGTGGACAAGGCAAAGCCTTTGATACAGACTGAATTTTTCAAAAAATGTTTGTTAGAGTCTCTCATCAATGGCTTTAAAAGGCACCCTGAGATGTGTAAGGACAGGAGAAAAGGTAATTTCTCAGACTGTAGTTAGGAAATAAAAAATAAGGTTCTATTATCTGACTTTGCAGTGGTGATAACCACGCAGTTTAGTACATTCATTAAATATTTGGGAGGGGGAAGGAAATCTAACAGGAATCTTTTACAATCAGCCAAGGAATCTTTGCAGAAGGATCTTATGGCACTGAATGACTGAGAAGTGAAATGGTAGAGAAACTCACAGGTGGTAAATTCTAAGTGATGGGCACAAAGGAAGCCCAGTCTTGTTTCACATACACTCTAGTGGACTTTGAACTAAGTATGACCATCTGAAAAAAGATCTTCTATCTGTAATAGAGAGACCTATGACAATAATTAGCTTACTGCTCGGTTCTGGTCAAAAAAGTAAATCAAATGCTAAGAATATTAAGAAAGGAATAGAAAAAATGGAAGAATTTCCTTGCCAGTTTTGATGCCTACCACCTCTGGAAGCACACTTTCACTTCTTGTGCCTCATCTCCAAAAGAATGTTATAAAGCAAGTAAATAGAGCCAAACAATCCATCCTGGGAGGGTTAATATAAAGGACTATCACAACAGGTAACAAAAAAATCCCAGGGAGAGGTGAATAATTTGCTGTTACGCAAACCTCAGGGATGAGAGGGCTGAGTTGTCATATACCAATTGAAGATGAGATTTAGCAACATCCAGCACAGCTGGAAAGGTGCTTTTGTGTCAAAGCCCCACAGCCAAGTTCATGGTCCAGCGAGGCAACCCCCACCTGCTGGCAGGGCAGAAGTCCAAAGGAGCTCAGAATAAGATCATATAAATCAATGTATGCAAAACACCCACTTATGACTCAACTAGTTCCCTGAGCCTTGGATGTCCTGGAAAGTATGCTGGAACCCTGTGCATCCTCCTGTTTTGTCAGGGGAGTTTACTAATTGATCTTCAGAGGTCCCTTTCAACCCTTATCATTCTGTGATTCTATGCTTGCCCTCTTGTTGTACCCTTCTGCAATTTCTCATAGCTCAGTGCTGCTAATCTTGTGTTTCTCATGTTGTGTTTTGTTTCTTGTTCTTTCTCTGCAGAGCAATTATGCATTAGATTAGAGAAGTTCCAAAGAGCCCTAGTGGTACCAGGGATGTTGATTCCTGACAACACATTTTACAAATGAACAGGGGAAATTATTGTGACAAAAGAGGTTGATTAGATTATTGAAGCTGCTTCAAAATTGAAAGAATCAAAAATAATCAGGGTATTTAAGCTGCTGTTGGAAGTTATAATCACTACTGTGATTTAGAAATGCAGTTTAGCCCTCTGACTTTACATGTTCACAGCTGCTCAGCTGATTTCATTTGCATCTTTAAGAAATATGTATGAATGAAATAAATACATAGATATCTCAGGCACCGCAAGAGACATGCCTTTATATTTCTCAAATCCAAACCTTGGCTTAGTTTTACCCCAGGTAGGTCTGGAGAAAGTATTGCAAGGAAGTCTCGAGTTTATTAAAAAAACACAATTGAAATCAGTAGGGCAAAAATACTTGCTATGGGAGAAAAGAAACGTAAGAAATTAATAGTGCAAAAGACTTACTTTGTTTTTAAGTGGCCAAACATTTTTTTCTGAGATTGTGTGCATCTCATATAGAGCTCATTGTAGCAACTATATTATAGTGCAAATGAGTCACAAAAAATATGAGTCACACAGAAACACATGCTAAATTCCAGTTAGCATTTTAATTTGAATTTCATGTGTTTCCAGAAAAGCCGCTATGCAGCTTTATGAAGCCTGTTTCATGAAAAGACATGGACACTATCAGATGCATCACACTTTATCACTGATAGACTTAACAGATGGTTTTACCATGTTTATAGACTAAAAGTAAAAAGGTACTGTGCATAAAATTATGACTGAGCTCCCCCTCCCTCTGGAGTTTGAATGGAAATATGGAAAGAAACCCAAACATTATTACCTAGGAAAAGCTGCATCCAGCTGGTGGGAAATATGAAACAGAATCACATAATCCCTCAGCAACATTTGGTGCAATAACGCTTGGTTTGAGTGAAGTAGAGAAAAACACCATTAAGCAGAAACCAAGATATACCAGTCTTAGGTGGAGGGTTTTTGCTTTGTAATCATTGGATTGTGGAAAGGGAAGCAGAAAACAAGGAAGGATAGTACGAAAGTGAGCCAGCTAACCACACACAAGCACTTTTGTTTCTAGTCCTTAGGATTTCCTTGGATCCAGCGCAGCTAATGGATATTTCAGGTGCTTTCACACATAATCTTTTCCAGAGCTGACCAAAATGTGTTTGTCTAGAAACTGAACTGGAGTTACATACCATGATAGGTGCTTCCTATCTGGCTGAAGGAGGACATCCAGCAGCATAAATATATTTATAGACATGTACACAGGGCTTCAAATGGCATATAGCCAACATAGTGGGTTTCTAATTGCACCCTCCTCTGCTGAGGCTGAAAGGTTCAGACTTCAACCTTGGGTCTAAATGAGCTAGACTCAGATAAGCACAAACACAACCAGAATAAACCTTTCCCCAAGCTGCCATAGCACTCTGAAGCCTCCTCGTCTTTTTTGGCATTTCTTTTTCTGGATAGTAGGTAGGAAGAGGCAATATCCAGTGAGGTAGCTGAACACTATTCCAGCTCAGTGAGATAGGCTGATCTTCAACAACCAAATATTAACCCCAGTCTCTGTAATATGCTCATAATCTCCAGTATGAGGTGCTGAGCCTGGGAATGAGACCACTCTGCATGTCCTAGTATCCTTAGGAGATGGGAAAAGGTGTTCGAGAATGAAGTTTTATGACCCTGAGAAAATTTTCATTGCCCTAGAGATTTCTTGTCTCAGCTCAGGGGGGCTGACCCTGTCTCCTGGCAGGGCTGACATTCACCTGCAGCACATCACCCTGACATCTGCTGCCTTGTCACAGAGGTGACAGAGCATCAGTCAGGACCATGAACACACCCCCAGCAGCTGGGCTCTGAGTTCCCACTCCAAGGAATGACCAGCACAGAGCCATGAGGTTGACATCTGGTCCAAAAAAGCCTGGGGCAAGTTCCTGCACTGGGCTTTCTGGTGGCAGGGCACTTACAGGGCTGACGTACCCCTCTCCACAGGAGGAGTCATTTGCTTCAAAATTGCAGCCTAGCATGTGTAATTGTGAGCAAACAAACAATGTCCTGGCTCATGTCAGCTACTTTTTAAAGTATTGCAGGCGAGCAGTTTTCTTTTCACCATTTCTTTGCAGTTGTAAGGATTCTTATACAGCCTTTTTTATGCTCATAAATCCTAGTGTGCTGTGAAGATGGATTTAGTTGCCAATTTCATCAGCAGAGCAATCTCTTGTCTCTTCTTCTGCAGCACTGATATGTGAAATACACATGGCTAATTGGTCTGCCTTAGCATCCCTCTTTAATTTTCATACACGTTTCAGTTTGTGTAGAAAACTTTATCTCATTTTCACCCCTTACTGAAGACCAGCCCAGCTCTGCAAATAGAAAATTCAAAGCATCTGGAGAATAACCCGGAACTCGGTGAAGGCGGCTCCTAACCCGAGGGGGCTGTGTCAGGTCTGCGGCGCTCGCCCTGCACTGGCTGCCAGGGAGGGAGCTGCCTAGAGGGCTGCTGTGACCCAGATCAGCACAGACTTTTTCCTTGCTGCATTTCAAGAAATGGCAGGATACAGCAAACTCTAGTTTCCATAAGCATGTCAGTCAGTCAGCTGGCCAGACACGTGTCCAACGAGCAATTGTGCAGCACCTCTATGTTGTTTTCCAGCTTGACAATTGTAGATGCAATACCGATGGCCAGCAGCAGGATTTCGAAGTTTTGTGAGTTTCAGTTCCTTGGGGACTAAAGTAATTTACCACCATTTGGATAGGAAGACTGAAAGGTAATAGAAGCAGGCATGTTGACTGTTCCACAGGCAGCTCTTCTTGAGCATTCACTACTGGGAATGCCCTCTGCAAAAGCAGTCCAGCTGTAGCTTGTGGCAGTATCACAAAGTGGGGACGAGGCTGAAGTGACCTCAATGGTTTTTACATTGTTGCACTAGTTAAGAGCTATTCCAACTGTGAACATTGAGCATCCTGAGAAAAATATTGATATATTTATATACTGTGTGTCTAGGTACACCTTTTAAAGCAGTATTGGAAATCCTCAGCCAATTTGTTTTTCAGGAAACAAATTGGTCACTGAATCAGCAATTCCATTTAACAGTGCAGCAGCATCAGTAGAAAACAGCAATTAAGAACAAGATTAAAGAAGTTACAGACTGAGAAAACTAGTTTTTATGAGTCAGTATCTGCGGGCCAGCAGCACATACCCAAAGTGCTTGAAAGAGGACATGCCCTGAGTTGCTGCCACTCTCAGCCGTATGTGGGTCAGTGTCCCAGGGCCAGTTACTTGTTGTGTGCTGGCTGATGAGCTCTTTAATTCAGAGGCTGGAACAGACTTCACCCACTGAGAAGCAGTCCATGCATGCAGGAAAGATCTGTAGGGTTTTGTTGTGCAATTAAATGCCTTTAGCCACATGTAGCAGAATGGGAGCATTCAGAATTAAATCTCTTACTGTCTTCTCCCAGGTAAGATGATATTATCTGAAACAAAGCTTCACTCAGTCTGGATTTTTACAGGAGTATAGAAATTGGTTTGCAAATAGGTAGGCTTAATTAAAGGGTTTCTTACAAAGGCAGGTTGTGTACCGTACAAGTAGCCATGAATATGTACAAGCTTTTACACCACTTGGTTCAGTGGCCTAGAGCAGGCTTGTAGAGTCTGCAACTCAGGCTATAAGAGCCAGCCTAATCCTCTCTTAAAACTCAGCTCTCTCCAGAAGCTTTTTACTCTCCCCATTTAATGGCAGAAGGTCTCATCAAAGTCTGTGACAGGTCCCAGTGATCCAGGATCTGTAAGATGCTGTAAAGAAAAGGAAGAAAACTTAGTGGACTTCATCCAGTGCCACCTAGATTGAAAGAACACTATCTGCTCTGCAAGCAAGACATCAGTGAGTCATGTGGCATCCTGAAAAATACAGGTCATGTATGACAGCTCTGGAGAGGGAGGAAGCCCAGGGCAACTTGAAAGGACAAGGAGCTTTTGGAAGGTCATCAGTGCCAGTTGAGTCACAGAAGCATGACTAGCTCAGCATGAGACACACATGCAAATCCAACGAGCATGGGCAGTTTAATTTGCACACAGTAGGTTTGTGAAAGAACTGCTGTGCAATGCAGCACCTACTAAATTAAAATATAAATTGAACACCATCAAAATACATTGTTCTTCTCATTGCTGTCATGTGTAGGAAGTGTAAAGGTCCAGAGAGAACTGCGTAGTCACACCAGCTTTGTCCCCAGCGTTCTGAGGATCTGACTCCTTCTCCCTCCATGGGTGTTCTGCTTCCTGCCTTGCTTACAGTCACTTTGCTCATCTCTGCTGGCAGAATGGAATCAGTCCATCTGGTGAAGGAGATGATAGATGTGAGCACTTTGCACAATCAGTTCAAGGAAAAGGGGAGACAATTAATTGTTTGCCTGGCAGTAGCCCTACTTAGAGCCAAGCAAAAACAAAAGTAGTGAAGCTTATGCTCCTGTAGTAGGATTATTGCTGCAATAGCATCTTCTTTGCTTTATACTGCAAAAAAAGAGTAATTTTTAACAGTAGTTAAATGACCAGAAATTATTTCAGATTTCAATAAAAAGTCTTCAACTGGTAATTCCTGTTGAATGAAATACATTGATTTAATGTTAGATAAGTGCAACAGAGTATTGGAACAATGCAGGTCATGTACAGAGTTAATATGAAGCTATTGGCCAGGATTCCTCTCACAAGACAAGGTAGAGTTCAAGTAATTTGTTTGATGATTTATTAGTCCTTATTGTGCTTGTGCTCCTTATACTGAGGCTTCCTTCTGCTTTCTACTACTACTGATGTCTAGCTGACAATACTTAAGCATTCTTACCATGGAGGAATACAAAACTGGTTTTGATTTACTTTTGCTGCTGGCCCAGGGACATTCTGCATCTGCAGCAACTTCTCTTTTTTTGTCACAATCTAACTTGTACCTTCATTTTATGTTGTAAAACTCACCCTTGCTAGAAAGCAGTATTCCATGCACAGTAATGAGGTATCTGTCTGAACTCACATCTCTCTGTATTTCTAGAGAGGTGTAAGAAAGAAAGCCAACATATGCATTCTGCACATTTAAGTAAATTGGAAGTTAGATGCAAAAAATAATATTACTTTGGCCCAAAGAAAATGT
Organism: Turnix velox; assembly: GCA_013400935.1. Taxonomy (NCBI): domain Eukaryota; kingdom Metazoa; phylum Chordata; class Aves; order Charadriiformes; family Turnicidae; genus Turnix; species Turnix velox. The sequence goes on from VZTY01019388.1 coordinate 14,136, forward strand.
TTCTTTTCAAACCATTAAGTATGCTGCAATGTTAAATATATGGAAAAGTAAAATTCATTCAGGTAGGTCTAGACTGAAGTATCTCTGCCAAGACAAAGTGGCTCCTAGTACAACACAAATATCCATAATCATAGAACCAATCACAGGATGGTTTGGATTTGAAGGACCATTAAAAGCCATTTAGTCCAGCTCATCTGCTGTGGGCAGGGACATCATCCACTAGATCGAATTGCTCAAAGCCCCATATAACCCAGCCTTTAATACTTCGAAGGATGAGAAGTCCATTGTTTCTCTAGGCAGTCTGTCATGTGTCTCACCATCTTCTTTGTAAAAAGTTTCATCCTTATGTTGAGTCTAAATCTCTCCTCTTTCAATTTAAAACCATTGCCCCTTATCTTGTCGCTGCAGGCCTCAGTAAAAAGTCTTATCTCCATGATTCCTGTGAGTCCCTTTATATATTGAAAAGTAACATTAAGATTTCCCCAGTGCCTTCTTTTCTCAAATGCCCCCCCCAACCTTACCAGCATGAGAAATGGTGCTGGATTACTCACAGAGCCCCAGTAAATGCTTCTGGTCACTGTAACCAGCTAAGTGATTGTTCCATACTTCTGTTGGGCTCATTTATATAAAAATAGAAATGCTCTAGAAGGAAAATATGTATGTTTTATTTTCTTCATGGAATAATAAGTCCTTTTTCTCTACAGGGATACTTGATAAGCTGTGTGTGGAACTGTTACCGATACATTAACAGCAGGAACAATTCGGATGTGTTGGTGTACATTACCACCAATGACACTGCGGTAAGGACGATGAATAGCAAGCATTTGTCTAATATTATGCATTTAATGTTTTTATGTTATATTAATTTCCGACTCCTTAGTTAACCATCCAGTTCCCTTGAGATTCCTCATCTGTCACTTATGTTTAGACATGAGATTCAAGCAGACTTAGGTCTGGTGTGCTACGGTTACAACTCACATCTATTGCTAAAATGCCATCTTTTTTTAATCCATATTATCTGTATTAAGCACAAATCACAGTTTACCTCATGGCCCCAAAAAATGACCCCATGCTCTGGGTTCTCCAGCTGTGTGATGTTCTAGACAGCGGGAGGACTGATTATGAATCAGAGATGCCTTGGTTTACACCTTATGTGAAATGTGGATTTAGCTATGGGAAACTGTGATTTAGGAGACTCAGCATCTGTTGTAGTGCTTTACACATTCATAGTGAGGAGCTAAAAGGCAACAAAAGTTCAGTGCAGGGTATGTCTTGAGTAGTAAGAAAACAGAATGAAACAAAGTTTAACATGAAAAAATCAATAACCAGAATTTAACTTTGAAAAAACTGAAGACTCGAAGAATGGCAAGTGTCAGGAGACTTTATAGTAGTTTATTGCTAACATGCACATGCATATGTGTAGGATGTCTCTGCTAAGCAATGTCTTGCTTATTGTAGAAGCCATGAAAGAATAAAGATGAGTCCCTGGAAAGAGCCAGTTCTGTTTACAGCATTATCTCCATGGAGCTGCTCAGTTACACCAAAACTACACATGGAGGGCACTGTGCCAGATCTGTCCCTGGTGTGACTCTGCTGGCTGATGTAACGAGAATGAGAGCAGTACGAACTTGGTCCTTTGGATCATCTGGGTAAAATTTCAGGATTGCCTTCTCAGCTTTTCCTAATCGTGGGTGGTCTTCTCAAGCTGAGGTATTAGACCATCAACTTTACATGATTGGAATAAGTGATTCCTGTGCAGCCACAAAGACTGAGAGAGCTATTATTACTTCTACATGAAAGTTGTTACTCTTGCTAAGTTATTTGTCTTCTACACTTGTAACTTCAAGAAAAGACTAAGAAGTTTTACAGTCTGTGATCACAGCTGGCAGCCAGGACTTTTAAGTATAAAAATATGAGTTTATTTAAAGCTAAGAAATATTACTCCTTTCTTACTGGAATCTACTTCGAGTAAAACCAGGATGTTTATGTGGAATAATTTTGGTAGTTCTTTGTTCAGCCTGTGACTAGCTGTAACTCACCTTCAAACATTGCTGACCCTACAAAACAAGGAAGTGGCTGTCTCAGTGGTGGGGGAGCATCAGACAGAATATCTAGAAAACAAAATTTACCAAGGCCTTTTAAAAGCTGTGTGAAACTCACCTGCTCCACTGTTGCCTTTACAAAGCAGAAGACTTTGGCATTAGAACATTCCTGGTAGCCAAAATTCCTCTCGGTACTTTTGAATTCAGCAGTTATCAAAGTGTTGTGAGCTGCCTCCTCATCTTTAAAGCACCTGTGTTTCTGAGAGGAAAGAAGGTCCTTTTATTCGGTTTATAGATGAAACATTCTTGCACTAAAAGTTCAGTTTAACCTTGCTTGTCAGAGGCAATTTTTGAAAATGGCTGTACATTCCTAGCTAGTGCCTCAACCATTGAGCTCTTCATCTTTTCTCAGTATGAATATGGACAGAACCTTGTGCTTTCAGGTATGATGCACTTGTTATTTGTTCTTCCTAAGCAAACTCAATGAGATGATGTTAGATCAGGTCCTAAGACAGAGCGGTTTGTGAATTTATTAACTAACCAAATAATTCAACTAAAAAAATTCCTGTTCGGGAACTCCAGGCTCAAGAGCAGTGCTGCTGGGTAGGGGTTTCTCTGGCTCAATCAGAGAGTCAGGAGGAGAGTCACTAACAGCCTAAAGTTTAAATTATTCCTCTGGAGAAGAGGCAAGCTTCATTCAAACTCATGTCTAGCGGCTTCTCACTGGTCATGATGAGTTCCTGCATCCCTAAGTGGTGCAGTTGGTCTCCATCTCATGTGTATCCTTCCCTGACAAGATCCATGGACACCTGCCATGCACTCAGCCATGTGATGGAGGAGCTAATGTGCTCTTGAGCAGCCCCTTTCTTTCTTCTGCTCCTTGCTGAGCTTCATCACGAAAGAGCAGAGTTAGTAGTGTTAAATCCTCATAATTTTCCACTGTGAATCAGATTATTCTTCCCTTCCTTCACTCCTTTAAATCACAGTATCAAAATAATTTTTTTCTTTGTCTGTATTGAGAGACATCAGCAAAGAACTCCTATTCATATGATTTTAAAAAGTGAGCTCAACACAATTAGATAAAAACTGTCTCTAAATGAACTGTGTAAGAGTAGGACTTTGAAGGTTGAGTGTTGCGGACCTCTGAGAGTTTAGGTCTCTTGAAGAAACCTCCTGAAGTTTTGAAAAGCTGAGATAAGACACCACTGTCTGTTGTAATGTAAAATATAACTCCAACATTTACATGTACTTTTGTATTAAAATCAGACAATCATAGAAACATAGAATGCATTGAATTGCAAGAGACCTTCAGAGTTCATCTATTCTAACCTCTTGCAGTGAGGAGGGGCATCTTGACTAGATCATATTGCTCAGATTCATATTGAGTCTGAGAAACATCTCTTCACTCCAGTATGCCTTTAAATGACAAATTACAAGTTTCTTTGAAAATGTGGGTCAATCTTTCCCTCTGCTTTGAATGAAATGTGTCATTTTTAGAACTGAATCTGCTACTCGAATTCCAACAGAGATGCAGGTCTTATCTGTAGGGCATATTCTCACCTTCAGGGATGGTTTTTGATATATTCTTGTCATTAGCATTACCTGAAATAATACCAATCTGCACAAATGGAAGTGGAAATCTAAGCTTAAATATGGGGCTGGGCATAATAGCTACAATTTAGAGTAGCAAGTTTTAAATATAACCCAACACTTGTGAAATCTAGACCTCAGATCCCAGTTGCTACCTGTTAATATCCCTTGTGCTGCACAGACACTAATGCATCTCATCTACGCTCTACACTAAACATTACTTTTTCTAACATCAATAGGTTTGCAAGTGCTAGACACTGTATTGCAGAAAGCATTTAGTATGTAATTTAGATATGGACTAGAGAATGGTTTAATTTACTGTCAAACTTAAAAGCTCTGATTTATATATTAGGATGATTAGAAATTCAAAATCTTTCTGTGGTTAGATAAATATTTTCAATAAAGCCAAGAAATTTATTACTACAAACGTTTTATTACCATATCTTAGAGGGTTTTTTGAAAGCTGTCGCTAAAAAACATCTTTAAAGTGAAATATATATCTTATTTCTATTGTAATTTGCACTCAGGGGAAAAAGGAATCTCTGCCTTCAGTAAAATCTTAAAGAAATTCATCCTTGAATTCAAAATTCTGTACAACTTCAGGATATGTACTGAAAAAGGAAAAGGAATGTGTAAACCCCTCTCCTCTAATTACAGACAATTAAATAGCCATAAAAAATTGCATTTGTGTTACGGTTACTTGATGATTGTTTATATGCCATTTTATGAAGGGAGATCTCTGTAATGAGAGAAGGCATGTCAACTATAATAGTTATTCTTATATCTGTTCTCCTAACTTCTTGGAAGCATCAAATTCCTGGACTAACTGCCAGATAAATACAAATTTACATGTATCTATATAATGATTATCATTTGCCCTCTTCTAACTTTTGAACTAGAAGTTGCCTATTATACCTGTTCAAAGTCTTTGAAAAATGTATCTAACAGTTTCAATTGAAATGGAAATACGATCTTAATGAGTGAACTTCTCTTGAGAAGAACAATCAAATCCTTATTAGTGGTCATGCTGTGTCACGAGATATAGGAGGTATCCATGGTTACTGACTGCAGCAGCTGTGAACCCTTTTGAGATGTTTGGATTGCAGGCCTCTTTCTTATGAAAGAAGGAAACTTCTTTAATATAGATTATCTTTTGTTTTATTGTATTTCTTAATTTACACCTTGCACATGCAGATTCGATGAGGAGAAAGGATAGCTCCTTAAGCAGGGCTACGCAGGCCTGCTTCTTGTTCCTTGGCTTTCTGCATTCAGGAAGTCTATGGTGGGTGTCATAATTATTTGCCCACATTTCTGTCTAAAGCAAGTTCATCGTGACTCTGTAAATTCACATTGAGAGTGCATAACTCCAAACAGCAGAATCCATCCATCTTCTCAGCTGGTCTTGTGGTAGAAATCTACTGACACATACTTTCATGAGAAGAGCTTTTGTGTTTTCTGTCCTCATAGAGCACTACTTTGCCAACATTGGTTGCTGGCACTCTCCTGCATGTGTCATACCCTCTCTATAGACTCCTTACCAATTTCCAATTCAGTAACATTGTATTTTTTAACAGACTCAGCTGTCTCTCTGTCTTCCTCTACTAACAGCCTAATTTTCATACCACTAAAAGCCACGAGAACACTTAAGCGTGGTCTAATGTGGGGTGGAGGAGGGAATTCCCAGCACAGAAATTTCCAGTTAGTTCCCCATGATCAAACCAATTCTCATGAATAATGCTCACAGATCTGAACTGTAGCGGACCTGATGGCTGCAGTTATCTGCTATCAGATAAACTGATTTTTGTCATTCAGTGTAAGTGTTTTAAGCTATCATTTTTGTGAGCCTGCCATCTGGAATGAACAAACACCCTCCCTACAGCAGACTGTGAACTGCGTGTTCCTGCTGCCCCTGTCAGGCAACAGGTTTTCCTTCTGTGGCCCTTGAAGGAAGTCTGACACCACTTGAATGTCCCCAGCTCAGTCCCATGAATGGATTGTGTTATGGGGTGGGAGGACCTGCTGGTGCTGGACTGGGGAACACCCTGGACCACAGCTGGTAGGGAGACCTGACCCTCTTATGCTCCAGGGATTTATAAGACTAGAACCTGGGAACCTGGCTGTGTACCTTAGTCACACTTGGGGATGTGTCATTATCCTCCTCCAATTTATTTTCTAGTGCTTCTCACCCCTCAGGTTCTGAAGGCTGGAAATTTTGTGATGGCAGTAAGTTGGATAGCTGGCAGTTAGCCGCATTAACCCGAACTTTCTTTTTTCCACTTTCCCAATCTGGGATTGCTTTTTCCTGCCAAATGCTTCAAGCAGAACATGGATGAGGATTAATTTTCTATACTAATTTAAACTGTGACAGAAATACCATGGAAATGTTCATCCAATTTGGAAAAATTGACAGTGCACAAATATGAAAGATAACCCAAAGTTAGACATTTTGTTCTCCAGATCAGAAACAGCTCCTTTGTACTCTTTGATATCAGGGGATTTCTTTATGTTTATTTTTAACTCCAACTGAAGCTAATCAATGGAAGTTTCACCTCCAGTCATGATGCCAGCGGGAATAACATGTAAAGCTGTAAATCTCTCTTCAAAGTGGTATTTACATCTTACATACTTTACCAAATCACTCCTATATGACATACATTTATCCACAACAGTTAATAAGTCATTATTTTTTTCAGCACAGATACGTTCATTCTGTGGGCAGGACATGAACTGAGTAGTCTGCAGTTAATCTGCCAACACTTTTTGTTTTCCTTTCTCAAGTCAACAGGAGGAATGCAGTTAGGTCTTTTATTCCTGCTGTCTGATTCTTCTGAGCAGAGAAGGAATATTCTTTGGTAAGATTAGAAGAGCCATTATTTGTGTTATAGAGTTATTCTACACATGTAGAAGGATTCATTCTCTTATAGACAAAGACCCTTAGACTCATGCCAGTTAAACAGCCTGAAGTGCAAGATGAAGCCCAGAGGCAGACATGTGGTGTGCAAGAGCTCTTGTTTCTGGTAGGTGCTTTCAGACCTGTGATTCCCAGCTGCTGAGCCAGTTTTAGGATGGTACACATCAGAGTAGAAGACAACTTGGAGAAAAATACTGGTTTAGAGATAATTTCCAAAATGTGGCATAAAAATCCTTCAAATGCAGCAATTTTGAGCAGGTAGGTAGCTGGCCCTTTGTGGCAGTTTGTGTGCATAACAATGTTACTGGGACACCAAATCAGAGGCATCTTTTCCCTGTGAGTAGTAACCACAAACATGCTTTAAAGTGAGTGAACACCACAAATGAATACCCTTGGCATGACTCACTCTCTCACCCCTTCTCAGGGCCTCCAACTGAGTCCAGGCAGAGGAACTCTGACCTTCCCTAGTGGAAAATGTCTGATAAAACTTGTAGGCTTGTAGGAGAGAAAGCACTTGAAATGGGAGGCAGAGAAGTGGGACCAAGGGGAAAAAAAAAGGTGTAAACAGAACTAGCCAGCACTTGAAGCAAAGGCATGCAATAATTAACATGAGACTTGGGAGTGTGGTTTCAGTGCTGAATCTGATTTTCTGCACTTATAAACTAATAGCTTTTCAGCCGGTCCAGCATTTCACATTTTACCTCCAGTGGAGTCCTGACTTTTGTCAGTTGTCCTGTAACCTCAACAAAGAGATTGCCTTTTTTTTTTTTTTTTAACTTCCTATTCTTATCATCTATACACAGCTCACTCATCCACTGCTTCATTGCTTAGGGAAAGATTTTGTCCTAAAATCCAGCATTTCCTATGGTCTGAATTGCTTTGTACTGCCTGTTTACCCTGGTGCTTAGTGCTATTTCCTAATCACTCTTCTAGTTATAAGTCTCATCTACGACTAAGCAGCTGTAAGAAGCCAGTTGTGCTCTGTGGAACAGGCTATTAGTGGTATCAATCTGTGGCAAATAAGCCCAAAAATAAGATTTCCAAATATTTTTTACTTGTCTTTGAATTTACTTGCAAGTTAAATAACAAGATTGATTTTTATCAATTCTCCCAAGTAGATTCTATTTTTAACATGAAACCTCTGTTTGTGTTTGCAGCTCAAATATTGTATTTATACTAATACATGACAATTCATAAGAGATTGGCAATAGAAATAAATAAATCCTTTCTCAGTGCTCATAATTAGATTTAAAAGGAGACATGAAATGGGAATGTGTAATTTAAATATTCCATATCTTTTTGATTCACTAATTTGAAGTGTTGCAATGTGAGAAATAGAAGTGTTTATAAATTTGGAGTGCTTCCTTACAGACCCTTTTTTTCCAGCAGGGTTTATTCATTACCATCTGACAGCTGCTGTTTTGTGGGCTTCAGAAAACGAGTAAAAGCCTTCAGTGTAATTCCAAGGATATGTATCAGTGTGGCAAAAGCTGATGACAACTTAAATCCCCATTGTCAAGGATAGATGGGTGTATAAACTGAGCCACACTTGAATTTTCCAGGTCAGGCTTAATTTGTAGTTATGCTGTGCAAGGAAGGATGGAGGAGGGCTGAATTTCAGCAAGTATTGTTCAAACAGGGAAATGCTGCAGGGCTCAGAAGGCTCTTCTGGGTGGCACTGTCGCTTTAGATTCAGATAGTTGACCCACACTTGAAGCCCTACCTGAATCACGGAATCATTGAATTTCAGGGATTGGAAGAGACCTCAAGAGATCATCTAGTCCAATCCTCCTGCCAGAGCAGGAACACCTAGGCCAGGTCACACAGGAAGCCATTCAGGCAGATTTTGAATATCTCCAGAGAAGGAGACTCCACAACCTCCCTGGGCAGTTCCAGTGTTCTGTCACCCTCACTGTGAAAAAGTTTGTTCTTAATTTCCATGGAACCTTCTCTGTTCCGGTTTGCACCCATTGCCCTGAGTCCTATCGTTGGAGGTCACTGAAAAGAGCCTGGCTCCATCCTCCTGACACTCACCCTTTACATATATTAGACATTAATGAAGTCACCTCTTTTTATGAATGAGGTCACCCCTCAGTCTCCTCTTCTTCAAGCTAAAGAGACCCAGCTCCCTCAGCCCTTCCTCCTAAGTGGCTCCAACCCCTTCATCATCTTCATGGCTCTGTGCTGGACTCTCTCAAGCAGTTCCCTGTCCTTGAACTGAGTGCCCCAGAACTAGACACAATACTCCAGATGTGGTCTCACTGTGGCAAAGTAGAAGGGGAGGAGAACCTCTCCTGACCTACTGACCTCACCCCTTCTAATACATCCTAGGATGCCACTGGCCTTCTTGGCCACAAGAGCACATCGCTGGCACGTGGTCATCCTACTGTCCACCAGGACCTACAGGTCCCTTTCCCCTACACTGCTCTCTAACAGCTCATTCCCAAACTTACACTGATACATGGGGTTGCTCTTGCCCATATGTAGGACTCTACACTTGCCCTTGTTATATTTAATTGAATTTCTCTCCACCCAACTCTCCAGCCTGTCCAGGTCTCTCTGGATGGCAGCACAGCCTTCTGGTGTGTCAGCCACTCCTCCCATTTTCATGTCATCAGCAAACTTGTCGATAGTGCACTCTAGTCCCCATCTAAGTCATTGATGAATATATTGAACAGTACTGATACTGATTCTTGAAGGACTTCACTAGACACAGGCCTCCAGTTAGACTCTATCCCACTGACCACAACTCTCTGACTTCTTTCCTCCAGCCAGTTCACCTCACTACCCAATCATTCAGACCACATTTCCATTGGTCAAGCATGACTTCCTCTTGGTGAATCCATGTTGACTGTCCCTAATGACCTTCTTATCATTCATGTGCCTAGAGACAGCACCAAGGATATGTTGCTCCATCACCTCTCGAGGGATGGAGGTGAGGTTGACAGGTCTATAGTTACCAAGGTCCTCCTTCTTGCCCTTTTTCAAGACTGGAGTGACATTTGCTTTCCTCCAGCCCTCAGGCACCTCTCCTGTTCCCGGTGACTTACCAAAGATGACAGAGTGGCCTGGCAATGACTTCTGCCAGCTCCCTCAGCACCCTCAGATGCATCCCATCAGGACCCATGGATTTGTGAACATCCAGATTGCTTAATTGGTCCCTAACCCAGTCCTCATCAACCAAGGTACTCTTCTCCTTTATCCTGACTTCCTCTGGGGTCCTCTGTGTGAGACAGCCTCCAGTGGTACAGACAGTCATAAAGAAGGTGTTTAGTAATTCTGCCTTCTTTGTATCCTCAGTCACTAGAACACCCTTCTCATTCATCAGTGGGACAACATTGCAAGTTTTACTTGCAGGATATTTAAAGAAGCCCTTCCTGTTATCCTTGACCCCTCTTGCAAGGCTTAATTCTAAGGAGGCCTTAGCTTTCCTAGTTGCCTCCCTGTATCTTCTGACAACAGTCTTATATTCCTCCCAAGTGGTCAGTGCCTCCTTCTGTGACCTGTAGACCCCCCTCTCCCACTTGATTTTGTCCAGCAGTTCTCTGTTTAACCAGCCAGGTCTCCTGGCTCCCTTTCTTGAGTTCCTACCAGCTGGGATGCTCTGATGTTGAGCTTCGAAGAAGTGGTCCTTGAATGCTAACCAGCTCTTTTGGGCCCCCTAAGCTTCTAGTACCCTGTCCCATGGGATTTCACCTAGCAATTTCCCTTCTGCAATGCTGCTCTTCCCAGAGGCAGTCCTGCCTTCAGCTCCAGCATCAGCTTACCTCGTATCTTTGCACTGCATCCTCTTGTATGAATCAAGCCTAGTCTTTGCCAAGCAGAGGAGGAAATCTCTGCATGTCCCAGTTCCTCCAGCCCTGAGCCTCTGCTCCCATACAGACCCAGCACCACAAACAATGCAGATGCAGAAAGATCAGCCAGCAGTTAGGTGGGAGGGAGCCACTGCAGCTGATGGTGCAGTAGATGGCATTGTTCTCCTAGAGATCAAATGAAAGCAAAGTTGTGCTTCCTACAGAGAGGAGCAACCAGCTGCTAGTCGTTTTTCAGAGGGTGTGACAATAATGGAGAGATCTGTCTTCCCATAGTAATAATGGCCTCTGCTGATTTCCAGACCATTCATTCAGTCTGATTTCGATTCATTTTAATAGCTCCAAGAGACCAGCTTTGCTCTTCCCAGGCCTCCCTCAGGACTCTTTATGGATGCAGGACTATCCTGAGCTGCACAGCATTTGAGGTTTTGATTCTCTCTCTTACAAGCAATGAGGAAAGCAAGAGCTTTTTTAAATTAACTCTGTGACAAATGACCTTTAGCTTCAGAAAAACAAGGCTGAGTGGGCATTCATGTATCAAATTTAGATGATCTGCAGAACTTGGTAGGAGTTTCTGGTTGACAGGTGCTTTACAGATGTGATTTAATAGCATTAACGTATATATAAACATATATATAAACTTAAGACTTTTCCTTCAAGCTGTCAGTTCACCTCCTTTCATGACACTAGTATTTTGTAGTTTTAACACAGTATTTTAATAATTTAGTTTTAAAGAAAGTCTACCCATCAGCATTTACTATGAAATGCCTAAATGCCATGTGAGAGTTGCATTTTACACTTTACTGGAAATATTTTTAATACTGATACCAAAAGAATATTTATATAAAAATAAAAATTAGTGAAAAATATTCATATAAGACAGAACTAGATATTTATCATATCAAATTCATGATCTTACTGCTCGCAAATATTACAAGACTTCTAAATTTATCTCCGAACTTTACAACTGCCCCACCTCTCTGTTGTTGTGCCTAAGCACATTGGGTTACCCCACATCCCTAGACATAGTCATAATGAAAAATGTTCCATCTGGTGAGAAGAAGATAAGATAGAATCCTTTTCAACAATATCCATAATGCAAGTGATAACCATGCTCTTGGGAGATGACTAGTCCTGTTAAAAAATTTGGCTACTTTACATAAGCCATTCATAGGTTCTTGTCTCATTTATTCTTTAGCAGGCTATACAACATAACTGTAAAAGCAGATTGGGTTAGAAAGAGATGCACGTTAGTAATTTAAAAGTCCATCAAAAGATAAAATACTCAGTTACAGTCTTTGTGCTCAGGACAACATATTGACTGCGTTACACAAAGTATATTTCTCCAAGTCATCAGTATTGATGATGTGTATGCAGGTACCCCCTGAGAAAGCATGTGATCATCAAACAAATATTTATTTTGACCAAAAAAAAAGGAAAAATTGAAAAAATAAATATGCTCTGTCCATACAGAATCATGATTTGCTACTAGAGATGCAGCTGTTGAGAGCTGGTCAAGATGCAGGAAAGACTTCTGAGGCCTAAGGAGGACTATCCCTCCATGCCTTTGAATGGAGAGGGTAATTACACCATTATTCTTGATGACTTTTATGAGGTTTAACATGATGGAAAAAGACAATAGCTTCCTGAATCCAATTTTCTTCCCATGCATGGGTAACCACAATCTGTCCCTAAATATTGCTGCATCATAGTAATGTCTACACTTATTCCTCTATCTGGAGTACTGCAAACATTGTGCTGCTTCATTGCAGAAATCCATGAACTCATGTAAATTTTCTTAAATAGTGTCTTGGAGAGCTGATGACTTGGAAAAAACATGCACTTTATTGGAAAGAGAAAACAAAAAGGGAAACAAAAGATACCAACATAAAATTTTGCAGCATTTAATCTTATTTCTTCACTGAATGGGGTTATAATTTCTCTCTGAGCTATTCTGCTTCCAGTTACTCCATCTGTTATCATTTTAGTGTGGTTTCTAAAGGAAATACATACACATAAACAAGAAAATACTTCCTGTCCATGTTGAGAGGAAGGTTTCTTGGGATTTATTTGACAGACAATATATCATGAAACCCTTTAAACAGCAATTAACTAGCTCATTTTGGACTAAATTTGAAGCAAAAGCATCTGTGTGCAAAGCAAAGTGAAACATTTTTCATTTCATGATTTGGCCTGAATGTGAAGCTTTGGCCTCATACCCACATCTTTTTTATCTGGGGACAGAGGAAGATGGAAAAGATAGAAAGGGGTTTTGTAAATATTGCTCTCTGAAACAGTTACTTTGACTAGACTTACCTGACCAGGGCAGCCACTGAAGCAGATACTTATAAGCACTTACTTNGTGTAAATATTGCTCTCTGGTTGCCTCTGAAACAGTTACTTTGACTAGACTTACCTGACCAGGGCAGCCACTGAAGCAGATACTTATAAGCACTTACTTATAAGAATTGTTCCTGAAGGGCAGTTGATCTCATCTGGAAGAATATCTAATGAGGTCAGGTGGATGAAAGTCCCTGCTGTTCTCCAAAGCATGAAGGAAGCGTCTTTCAAATGAAGATGAGCTTCCCTTCCACACTCTCCTGACTCTAATACTTCTCCACATGCCTGGTCATGGAACTCTTTCTTCAGCCTGAACCCAAAACTGTTGAGTTTCTTAGTATGAGGAAATTAACTGTAAATTGTGCTGCTGGAGAGCAAAGATCCTTAGTGAGAAGAAAGAAGGATGGAACAAGAAAGAAAGAACATGATAAAGGTCTTTAAAATCATGAGTGGCAGAGCAGGTAAGGAGGAGCAACTGCCCACTGTGTCCCCTAGGATCCAAGGGAACATTCAGTGAAATACCAAGTGGCAGATTTCATAGCAGACCAAAGACATGTAACACCTATATTAGCTGTGGGACTACTTACCACAGGACATTGAAGGTGCTAACAGTCACCATGTTCTACCTTGCACTTCTGTTTCTTCATCATCCTTTACTATTTGCTATGATCTGGATGGACCTTTCACCTAATCCCACAGAGCTGTCCCTACATGCAGGTCCTTGGCTAAAGCTTGATGCAAGCTATCTACTTCTTTCTCCATTGTTTAGCTTATGTGCAACACTAGACTGCTTCTCACTATGAAATTATTATTCCTATTTCTTCACTACTAGGAAAAAGCTCCCTCTTCTCCTGAAGGCTGTAATTTTTTTTTCATATAGTCAGTGTAAATTGTGTCTTCATGTTAAGTGATTAAAAGAAAACTGCTATCTCAGTGGATATAGTTTTAATACTTCCTAACTGTTTCAGTCAGTTCCTCTCCCTTGAAAATCTGAGTGTACATGATCTACTGTTCTTCAGCCTCAAATATTACCTACTTTTCTGAAGTCACCTCAGAGGTGACCAGTTCAGATTACATAAAGGTGAAGTTTGCACATGCACTTTATGAATTGAATTCTTAAAAGCAAAAGGACCTTAGGTTACTCATTTCTGAGACACTTGAAAATCCCGGGTCTTAAAAAGTCTTGGGCACCCACTGCAGAAAAATAGCATTTCTTCAGAAACTCTTCTGAAGAGCTCTGCTCTTCTCACCCACATTACAGAAGCTTTAGAAAATTTTTGAGAGTCTGCCATAATAAAATCCTATATATAAATAGTAACTTCTAGTAAATTTTGTACAGGAAGTTAAACATGTGCTACATTAATATGTTTGAAATAGAATACAAGATCAGTTATATAATCAGCAATTTTTACATATAGTCCAGTGCTGCATTTGTCGTACATAGTACTAAAGGAATAGCTGCCACCTGGTGCCTTGAGACTCCAAAACAAGGTTCTGTTGAGAATGTGTGGATTTTTGAATATTTTAAGCATAAAAAGTACACTCAGGGTTTCTTAGTCAATATTTCAGAGTTTTGTATCAAATATTTTGCATGCCAAGCATGATATTTTCAGACAATTCTTGGTACACTAATCAGCACCTAAGCCATTACGTTACCCTACTGTAATTTTACATTTTCTTCTGTGATCTCAGGCTTCTCCAAAGAAAACCACATTGTCAAACTAGCCAGGAAAATGTTGCAAAGATACAATTATTCCCAAGCTTTCTTGCATACTGAGTGAAGCAATCAGCAGGTGATAGCTGTTTATGCACACAGAAATCTTTAGTTTTCCCCAGGTGATCTTCATTATGTTTGCATAGTCAAGCACCAAACAGCAGGTGAGGGCTGATGGGACTATCTTGAACTGGAGAGATGGTCACCCCAACAGCCTTCCCTCTAGAGCTCTTTGTAGGCTCCCTGCTTGCTTCATTGCAGCTGAATGTTGTTAAGGTTGCAGTTTAATGGCTTCTCAAAGCACTGGGGAGGAAATTCTTTTGGCTGTGTGGGTGACAGGAGAACAGGGAAATGAACATGGAATTAGTAACTATGATTGTGTAGCATTAAATCCCCTCCAAACTGCAAAATGGTATCAGATTGGTACAAGTCAGTGGGAGGTCTCAGGCTGGAATCACTGAGATGAAGCGAACCCAGGGTAGAGAACTGCTGTAATTAGGCACTGCCGCTTCAGACCTCATCTTTTATTTCAGTTCTTCCTGAATCTGATGTATCTGCCCTGTGCTACAAGGAAAAATTTTATCATGAAGTAAGGAAGGAAGGGCTGCAGTGGCTGTATTTCAGCCTGCAGCTGTGTTGGTGTTCATCCCATCACCAGGCCAAGGGCTGCATGTTGGACAGAGGATCCCAGATGAGGAAATTCCTGTGGTTCAGCACTTTTACTTGTGAAACGGTCCAGCATTGGTTCTGGCACGCTCTCGCCATCTGCCTACCACTTTGTGGTTACTCTCCTTCCCTTTTTGAGTAAACAGAATAAGGCCTGAAGCCACTGACACTATGTGCACTGTTTGAAAGAAAAGGCTCCTTCTGCCCGCTCTCCCTTCCCTCCCTGTGTATTCACACAGATCTCTCATAAGGATTCCTGGTGATGGTTTGGGTGTTTGACATGTAAAGGTCATTTCTATTGAAGAATGATATATAATGCATATGTAGCTGCACTGAAGAGGCTGGGAATAAACATTTCCAGGCATAGGCTGAAATTTCTGTAAATACATATTTAGTTTGTAAGTATTTTCACAATTTAGTCCCTGTCTCATGCAGTCATATGCAAGTTTCATCCAACAGAGTTTTAAATCTGTTTTGAGATTTCCAACACCTTTAAAGATGTTTTGTATAGTAAGCCTGTTTTACAAATAAAGGATCTTCCCAAGACAAAGTCAAACAATTTGTCATAGCACAAGAGGTCATCCACAGACCAAGATTAAATTGCTGTAGTGATGACCCTAGTTCCACTCAGCTATTCATTGTCACCTGTCTATGTACTGTGTATTGATGAAAAGTGAAGAACTTCAGTGTAAAGGACTGGAGTTTTTCCTTGAAGTCTAAAGTCTGAACTAAATCCTGAATGCTCACTACAGCCCTTAGTAATCACCACAGACTTTTAATCTATATTTTTATTGGCATTATCAAGTGCATTTTGTAGATGTTGAGAAAAGTACATTAGAGCTATCTCTAACAATGTTTGTTTCTAACAAGACACCAACAAGGTAGTTTGCCATGGGAACTCACTAAATTTTCAAATAGCTGACAGCCAAAATGCTGTTCAAACCCAAAGTTGTTATGTGACAATTGTACCATTCTACCCAGTTGAGAATACAAATAACTATGGGGAAAAGTGACTCAAAGCTCTGTGGAGACACAGAAACATTTCTGTTGAGTTCAGTGAACTTTTGGATGAGACCCTTAAGAATGCAGAAGTAATCAATTCATTAAACATTTAAGTTTATTGGAGTAAACACATCTTCTCCTGTCAAAATGTACTAGACACCAAAGAGATTTAAGGGTTTGAGTTCAAACAGGAATAACTGCAGCAATATGAGAACCGTTGCATGTATTCTGAAGAAAGAAAATTCAGGTAAATGTGGAATCAGCTGCAGAAATACAGATCTATTACTGAAATAATGAAATTTCAGCACACAAAAAAACCACCTCTGGGGCGATGATTACTTCCAAACTGTTTGAATGTACAAGTATTTGCTTGAGTCTTATGGAAATTTCTAGCAATGACTTTAAAAACTTCTCCAAAATCAGATTAACTGGGACGTAAAAAATAAGAAATGACATCTGCTTATATTAACTGAATATGTTATAGCCATTGGCAAACTTGAGTGGTAATTATTTCCTACAGAGAAGGTCATCCTGTATCATCTGCTTTACAATGGAGAGATGCTTATATAATACAAGTATCCAAACCATTTGGATGACACCAGCTAAGCCAGGACCAGGATTTCTTATGGGCAAGTTCTGGATTATTCCTGTGCATTATGCAACCAGAGCACTTATCACAAAATGCTTAAATGGTATTGGGAGCAAAGCCCAGTACCCAGAACTCTCTGTCCTGCTTCAACACCCTAACCATGGGACTACAGAGCTGCACTTTCTCCTGTTTTCTTTCTTTCCCCATGGATTCTTGCCTACTTAGTTTCACTGTGACAACAAGAGGGAGGAAAATTATACTTCCAACCCTAACTGAAAACCTTGTGTCTAGAGCACTAATTTCCCAGATAGGAGTTGTGGGTTTGAACCCTTTTGGTGTGGGATCCCCTAGAGCTGATACCAGAGTCCCTGTGCAATGCTTTTATCACCAACTATACAAAAAAACCCCCTGCAACTATCTTCCAAACACGCTTACTGGTCTACCAATAAAAATCCAGAACCTATTTCACAGGACCACTGAAATTAAAAAAAAAGGCTGTCCTTCATACTTACTTTTTATAGTAACTTGTGAGTTGCAATCTCAAACACTCTAAATATTCATTTCCAAGCACCCAGGGGAATGAACATATATTTTTCTCAGTTCACAACAAACAAGCAAAGAAATGCTCCAATATAGTGCCTAAGAAGCAAAATGCATCAGTGGTCCTAGTGCATATACTGCCTTGGGGATGAATATATTTTTGTCCTTCATGAATTATTTTAGACTGCATCCATTCTAATTAGGTTCTCACATGAGACTGTATTGTGAGTTTCTGTCAATTTTTCCAGTTTCTGGATTTACCCTTTGGCTCAGTGACTGTCTTTTATTTCTCTGGAGAGTAAAACATATTGCATGAATAACTATCTAATTCCTTAAACCATACTGAGATTTAAAATTAATAGCAGAGAGGAAAACTACTGTGATGCAGATTTTCATCTCAGCTACTTTGGTATAAATTAAATGATTAACATTCTCATGGAATTCTCTTTTACTTGAGGTCTTTGCAAAATGTTACTCCAGCAGTAAACAGTTAAAAGTTGAGATAATTCAGGTTTTATAATATTTCATTTTTTTGCCAAAATAGATATAATTGAGAAAAGATGGAGAAAATATTAAGGGGAAGTAAGTAGCCTGAAACTCTCTTCTTATCAAAAATAATGAAAAGGTAGACTTAAAGAGGCAGAGTTGCAAGATTTGTAATTATAGAGTGGTTGAAGATTTAATCAAACTGTCACAGAAGCTGAAGGATGATCATTTAGACTTACAGTTGCTAGAAGATTAAGTAACAGTAACAAAACCACATTGACCGAAAGTAAAATAGTTAAATAAGCTTAAAGGACTTTTACTATACTACTGGCATGAGATGTGTGGGATGCCAGCTGGCATCAGGTATTCCACAAAATTCAAGTGCCTTCTTCCATCACATTAATTCATCTTAACCTTTGTTTAACATCCTGTCTATATTTTCTTTCTCTAACTCAAATGCTGCTAGGCAAAGGTAGTAATTTTGAATTCTGCTTATTATTTTAACCACTATTCTGTTCATATCAGAGAAAGAATTATAACAGTAATTAAATATTTAAACACAAAAATGTGGGGGGAGTAAGTCTGTCAAGTCATCACTGTTCAGACAACCTTTTCCAGAAATAAAGTGACCCTAAAATTTAAAGACATTTGGCAGATACTCTTTAACCTTCCATTACAGATATTTTCTTGTGAAACCAAAACTTTTCAGTGGTTGCCTCAGTTCATAACTCACATACCTTGAATACTCCTGTTAAAATCCATATGCCTTAGGATGTAGTCATCAGCTTCTCCAAAATTGTTCCTGTATGGCTTAAAAATGGCACTCCCATCTGTGGCATATAAAAGCATGGACTCTGAGTGGTGATCAAAGACACTTTACTGAGCTACAATACAGTTTATATAGCAGCTTGTTAGCAAGCACTAATTTTCCATCCTAGCAGTTATATTTTATCAGTTGCTTTCCCATCCTAAAACCTACCAACTAAACATATCAGCTCTAGACACAATACCAGGTGTCCTCCTTCTTGTTTCTGTTAGATCTTGTTCCCGGTGCTGGTCATTGCTCCCCCAGCTTCATTCCAGTGAGTGCCATCATATCATTCTCCCAAGGTTGACCCTTGTCTGCAGAGCTTAACAACTCTGCACTCTGTATCCATACACCCATTTCCCCTCAGTTCTTGTGGAACTGTTGGTAAGTAAAAAAGTGCCCTCCGTACATTCCCCAGGGCCGTTGACCCATGTGTGAGTTTTGGGTCCATAGAGCAAAGGGGAGTGTTCACCTCCCAGGAGGTAAAATCCATTCTTACCAGGTAGATTTTGTTTCATCCAGGAGTGAAAGAAATGAAGAAGCTTACATATCTGAGTAAATAAATCCTCCAGGACAGTAACCTCAATATTGATGTTAATTACAGTAGTCTTAGGACACATAGATCTAAAAGAGGATCAGAGCACAAGAAGCGTTGTTCTTCATTAATCAGCTCACAGACCTGGAAGATGAACAGCTTCTAGGACAGCATCTCCTGTCATTTCTTATCACATCTGATGGCATGGACTCTGAACCTGATAGGAAAGGACTTAGCATTACAAGAATGCAGTAAGATGGCTAAATTTTCACAAAGTGAACCTGATACATTTCCAGAGTAATCTGTAGATCTGATTTAGTAACAAATTATAATGGTTCATAACCCACTAATGAACGTGTTTCAGTACAGTTGAGAAACTAGTACCATTTTTAGCAATACAAGAATTTTACGAGAAACTTTGTTACTAAACTAATGATCACCACTAGGGAGAGGATCTCAATGGCAGTTTTTCACAGTTTACATGCATTAGTAGTATTATTTACTCAGATCATATTGCAAAGCATTAACTATTTTTATCATGAAGTTTATTGGAAGTTTGGTATGTTGTCCTAATTTTACTAGCAAAGTAGTCTACCTGAAAGATGTTTGCTCCCTTTGAAGCTGACATAACTTATTAAATCCCTTTCAATACAAGGATCTTTGAATTATTTAGTGTATATATGCATAGTATATTAAATTTACAAGCTCAAACATGTGGTATTAATAGAGAGTGATGGCTCTAACCATTTCCTTTTCTAAATAACGAATTTTTTTAATTAAGGGTTGAAGAAGCCAAGGTAGACACTCTGTAATCTAACAAGCATGTGGACAGATGTGCTTGAACACATGGTCATCATGGCACGTCTGTAAACTTACATAAGTATAATGTGACTCACCCTTGGAACTATCTCACAAAAGCCTGATGCAAAGCATGTTTAGAACTATAGAAAGATTCCCACTGTTTCTTTCTGATGTTGTGGATGAGGTCCAAAAGGGATGATTATGGACATTTTGTTGAAGAAGGCAGGCTATCAAACTCTTTAAGAAATTGATAACCTGAAATGAGAGATGAAATCCTGTTATGGCAAATCTTCTCTTCAAACATTTTCTTCATTGATATCAGGATTTCCCCCATGTGAGCTGAGACAATCAGCTTTATGTGCTCTTTAATAATTAAGAAGCAGTGCTGATATATGATATATGAATAATTGATCTTCAGCTGCATAATGTATTTCTGCCAGCAAACTACAGTCTTAAATGATATCGAGATCTTTTAGGCAATGTACACTCATTCTTCATTCAGACATCTATTTTATCCTCTGCCTCTGCTGGGATTCACAGACCCCATAATCTTTCTTGAAGAAGTAGAAATCTTGGTTCAAATCCCTCCACTTCCT
Source organism: Turnix velox (assembly GCA_013400935.1). Taxonomy (NCBI): domain Eukaryota; kingdom Metazoa; phylum Chordata; class Aves; order Charadriiformes; family Turnicidae; genus Turnix; species Turnix velox. The sequence goes on from VZTY01019388.1 coordinate 34,568, forward strand.
TGTGTGGCCTGAACTTGTATCTTCCCATGTCCAGGGAAGCTGCCTGGACTCTTATGAATGGACTCTTATGAATAGAGACTATATATGATTAAAGCTGTACTAATTTCTATCAGATGCTTATTCACTGAAGGAATTACAGGGCTGCAGGTCTTCCTTCTCACAGACGAGTTCTCCAGAAGCACAAAACTAGAGATTTATTTAAACATTGGGTAATTTGTTCTCCATTTGCTTTTTTTCTTCCCATATCAAAATAATAGCTATTCCAGGGAGGCTCCAGAAAGAGAGGGCTTGGAGATTTTTCTGGCTCAGGCTTAGCAGTCTTGACAGTCTCGTCCAGGAGACATGGTTGAGGCAGTCTTGACAGAAGAGAGCTGCAAAAAAGGCAGCTACTGTCACTGCCAGATTGAGCAAATTCAAGACCCAGCAATGACAGATCACTGGCTGAAATTAAGCTAGTGTCAGTAAGAGATCATGTTTTCCTTCCTAATGAAAACAGGCACACAAACTAAAAAGGAGGAACTTCAAGCGAATACTGTTTCACATTATAATTGTTCTGTTCCTTCTGACTAATTTACTCTTTTTTGTTAATTTTTTGGACAAGGCCTGAAGGGCTTCGTTTTCTGCAAACCTTATCAGCTGGCTTCTTTTTAAAAATTTTTCTTTTCCTTTCCTGCAGGTTCTGTTGCCACCATATGATGATCCTGCGAATGGAGCTGCTAAAGACCCACCACCACCTTACGTGTCCGCATAAGTGAGAGAATGCTCTGTCCCCAGGGAGGATAGCTTTACTCTTCAGACATTGGAGCAATAGTTTGATAATTCCACTTCCAGGATATAACCTCTATGGGTTACATATTGCTGTTTTGCTGACATACTGAAACCTACATTTTATGACTAAAATTCTGTAGATAGTTTTAATAATTTGCTGCAACTACAGTAGTGTTTCAGAAACTAGAGAGCTAGTTTCAGAACAATTCTGGGTAGTGCTGGTAGTCACTGAATAGCTTTTTCTACCACCTCTGGCATGCAGTGCTAGAGAACATAGAACTTTGCATTCTCAATCAGGTTCAGAGTGTAACTAATTTTTTTTATTTGTAAAGCTTTCAAAGCATTACAAATGAGTTTCTTGGATGCCCACTCTCACCTCCAGAATGCAGACCAAGTTCAAACAAGTAACATTTCACTTCATTCTTGTTCTGTGGGAATTTAAGTTATTATGCTATGAAGGATGATGATTGCAAGAAGTTTTATGTACTAGTCGCATCCACCTGGCTTATGGGAAACAAATTTGATTGGGAAGAATAAATATGAGGAATGAGAGCAGACAAAGCACTCTATGATGTGTAACAGGTCAGAACCTGTGGTCTATGCAGACTCACTTTGTCCCAGCCTGCAGCCATTCTAAAACTCAAAAATAGAGTACCCATCAACTTCTGGTGATTTCCATTTCCTGTATATGCACCTTTTTCCTCCCCAAAAACTTCACAGATAGTATTTTGAGGTCATAAAAATCCTTGTTATTAAAGTCCCATGGTTAGGTGTCAAAGCTCTTTTGAACTCAAGATGCAAATGTTTTCCCATTGGAATGTGCCTGTAAATACTGCAATGTTCTGCTGAGTGTGAACTAAATTATGCAGATTCTATGTTCCCAACCCATGGGAAACTTATGCATGTAACTTCCTCAAGCAGATAGGTTTTCGTGTTTCTCATGTACATCAAACTGTGGATTTTAGATTCCTTTTATGACTATACTAGTTGTGCTGAGAGTCTTTCTCATGGAACTCATCCATCCATGAATGCTTGTGTGAGGTATTTATTTCTTCCCTAGAGAAGTGCCTCCTGCACATGTAACCTTTTGTTGTTGATGAAGGTTCTACTTCTAATTGAAAAGGAATGGGAAAAGGGAATATCATATTTGTCTCTACCTCTTACTATTTACCCTTGTATTGTCTCCTCTGCATTTGAGGTGATTGAACAGGCTGAAGCTAGACTTCTGTTGCTCAGTACCCCATGCAAAGGGCAGTGCAGAGCTGAGCCACAATTTGGAGGGCCCCCAGAAGAATCCAAGGTGCTGTCCCTCCTGTGGCTGGGCTGGCATGTGAGTACACACTCTTCCTGAGGACACCTGTTATCACCCTCAGTGCATTGACTCCACTCTGCAGACTGAAGAAGAGAGGAGACTTTCCTGTCTTTTTCTGGAAAAGAGCTTTCCAGGGGAACACAGGACCATCAGCTTCTTTTCACTGAGGTTGCCACTTCAACCTGTCCTTGCAGAGGCCAGGAAGGGAAGGGTCAGACTCTTTGTGGCTGTCTCTTGCATACCCCTGGGAAAAGGCAGGTCCATCTCTGCTTGCTGGAATTTTATTTTGGGGTTCATCTATTCTGAGATCAAATTAAGCAACACTTGAAGTCCATCCATTGATCTCTGTTACAGTCCTATTGCTTCCTTCAGAATGATTCCTTCTATTATTATCTCATTACAGTTATCTTTGGGGGTTTGGGCTGGCTAGCTGGGCTTCTGGACTGCATTGTCTTTCACTCTTGACAGATTTGTGAAAAATTTTAAACAGTCATCTGTTTGAGAAAAGCTGATGTAAATACATTGCATCTGTGTATACAAACTTCTCTATAATAAAAGGGTGTTTCCTGAAGACTATGGAAATCATTTTTGCTGGTCTTCCAAGCACAAATATGCACAAATTCCTGCATAATCAGTCTGAAATGGCAGGATTTTCTCTGTAAACAACTTAAACAACAGTTATTCAGTCCACTCACCATTCTGTTCACTGGCTTTTCCTCCACACTGTATAAATGGACAACAGAACAGTAATTTCTATCATTTATTGTATGATGAAAACAAGCAATAATTTAAGCTTCATTGTCCAGAAGTGAAAGCAGTTTTCCATGTCTGATGAAGTGTGTAATGCAGAACAGGGATATGCTGAGCTACACCAAATGCTTTTTTTCTCCACATCATTACAGGGATAATGTTGTGCTAATTCACACAACATTTCTGTAGTCTTTAGCTTGTTTCACTAAAGAATCAAAACTTCTTCACACGCACCATACGTGCATAAGTGTGAGTGCATGTGTCCTGCCAGTACTCCTAATACCTCTTGGATTTCATCCAGTTGGAGTTAGAGTGGGCAGGGAGGTTATGGTATCAAAACCATGGCATTCCTATGCATACTGTAGCTAGACAGCTGTGGAGGAGAGAGCAGATAATGTAATTTACATTCAACCCTCCCGTCATATCAGAGGATCCACGTGGGAGATGAATTCCCCTGCTCCCAAAGATAAATAGGATCCTCTGGGTTACATAAAAAGACACAAGCTCCAGCTGAAGGGATTTTGTCCTCATTTGTTGAATTCATTCTCCATTTCCATGTCTAATCCTGGGGAATTCACTCCACAGCTTTTCTAGAATTCATTTTTAATAGTCGGTCATCTGTGACTCAGAAGTCCATTAAAAACCTGGCTTCTGAAATGTCTTTGCTTTGGGAACTCTTCACTCTTAATAGTGGGTTTTTTTGCTATTTCTTGCATTTTTTCTTTTTTCCCAGATATGAGGATCATATGCTTACTCAACTTCTCTCCTGTTTTGTTATATTAAACTCTAACATAGTAGTTTGTTATTAAGAATTTTTAGTAATTTAAGAGTGGAAAGAAACTACTTTCAATGTATGTTGATGTGGAATGTCATATGGGGCCAAAACTAGTAAGCAAGAATCTAAACCTTGATAGTACTAGAAACATAAGTAGATCTTTGGCTGAAATCTCCTGCTTTTTAAAAATATCTGTCATAAACTATTGCAGGCTTCACATGTTAAGACACAGATCCCATTTCTGTCTTCTGTGCCTGATGCTTTTATTTCTAATGAAACAATACAGCTGCCCCATTGTCTTGAAGAAAGTGAATTCATAGTGAGGAATTCATAGTGGTGACCCAACAGTGTGGCACTTATGCTTGTACGTACATTAAATTTTCTAAAGAATAATTAACATGCATTATTTTAGGTGTTAGACTATCTGTGCTTCGTTGGGAAAACCTCTAGTTAGTATAAACAATCCCAAATTGATATAGAACTAAAAGCTAAAACTATCAGATCAATTTATGGCCAGAGAAAAAGCTTGGCAGGGAAGCAGAGGGAACAACAACTTGCCTAAAACAAATTCCAAACTCTATATTTTCAAAGTAGTGCTTTTCTCACCACCACTTTGTTGACCAAGGTACAGCAACTGAGGACACTGGGTAGTTTAAAAAAATTTTTGCTAATATCATCAAGCCTGCACACTGATGCATGGATCACATAAGATAGAGGACTTAGTTACTGGTACGGGCAGAATGGGAAGAAGAGCAGCAAGAAGGACAGAGCATGAGGAACATGGGAGGGGAGAAGGTTCATGTATGTCCTTTAAACAGCATAGAGAGACAGAAGTTGTTGCATTGACACTACAAATCTGGTATGGTCAGGAAGAAATATAATTGCTCCTGTAACCTGTTATGTTAGCATTTATGCCAACTCCATTTCAGGCCTTTAGCACTGGAGTGGATATCTTGTTCTTAATTGTAAAGCAAACAGATTTGCTTTTCTAAGCCTAAAGGAGTATTGATTAAATTCCTGCCAAACTATCTAATCTGACAGAAGCTGCTTCTCTGCAGCTAAGTTATATCCTTAGAGGTGTTTCTACTTAAAGGTTCTCTACTTGGCCTTTTCTAACAGCTATTTTCCTTAGAAGCTCTCTCCTTAGAGGGTGCTTTCCTTAGAAGCTGCTTCTCTAGAACTAAGTTAAATCCTTCTCATTTACACGCCTCTATTAGCTGCAGAAATTGCAGTCGGGTACCATGAAAAAGCATTTCTTGCAAAACATCAGTGTCTGGCTGGAGAGGTGTCCCGGTGCTATCTGTCAGAGCTCCGAGAAACCCAGAACAGCAGCCATAGCTGTCTAAAGGCAGGCTTGGCTCTGATAAATCAGGATTAGAGTTCTTTCAGGGAAGGACTCTGGTATTTGTAAATGATGTCTCCACACCCATGGATTTGACCCAAAATGGTTCTGCAATGTGGCCAGTTTTTCAGCTGAATAGCTCAGCAGGGTGTGGAAGCCAGATCTGTGACCTTCTGCCTGGTAAACCTGTGCCTACCTCCACCAGAAGAGCATACTGAAGCAACAAGAGTGAAAACTTCCCTGGCACTCAGCCAGCAGATAAAAAGTTTTTTCAAAGCAAAAAGGGAGTTCTACAACTGCATCCTTGGCAATGAGCTACAACAGTAGTTTGTTGCAATGAAGAACTTGCGTGAAATCTAATGCAGTGACTTCCCTCCAGGTTATTCAAATCTTTCAAACAGGAGAATTTTGAGAAGTCACGACAAAGCTACAGCAGGACTTAACTAGTTGGTCACAAAGGGCCACTTGGAAGGCTGAACAAACAGAGGAGATGTGGCAGAGCAGCCTATGTGGCTTACATGAAAAGCAGCAACTAGACTGCAGGGACAGAAGAGCTGTGAAGCTGCACTGATGAAAGGGAGCTGAGCACAGTGGAGTCTCTGCAGAGGACTAGTGCTTGCTCTTTAAGGTCAACATGACCAGCAATAGCAGGGATAAAACCACACACAGCTTTTTAGCCCAGTGTAATTAGATCCATTACAGTACCTCATCACTCAGCTATATCTAACAGTGCTTTGTTTTCATGTACATTTTGTCCAAGTAACCAAATACTTGTGGGTTTTCTGGGAGGTGTGAGATTTTTTTTTACTTTCCTTCTACTTCATCAGGATTACTCATCAGTAATTTTGAAACTATTTCCCTCCAAAGTGCCCAGTCATGACAGCACAGTCAAGGATGCAATTAGAGATAGAGGTTGAATGTTGGTAGACTTCTATCATCAAATCCTCTGAATGTGTGCAGTGTCAGAATGTGCAAGGTGTTCTAAAAACGCATACTGTTCTGCTAAGACAGATGTTTTCTTCTTTACAGATGGCAGATCTTTCAGGCTCCTCTCTGGACCAGGGACAAGCACAAATAGGGTCTTGCAGAGAAAAGCTGGCTGGACAGGCACTTACCTCTATATCTATTGTTTTCAGATCACCAGAACACCAGTTTAAGACTGCTAGATAAATAATGAATTGATGGGGCACTCTGGAAAATTGTTACTATTTATATGGATGCAGTCACTTTTGGCAGTATCAGATGCTCTTATCTAGGCAGAATGGTAAATAAAAGGAGAGAAATAAAGAGAAGAGCTGGCAATTAGTTACAAATATTTATCTTTTGTAAGTTCCTGAGTTTTGCTCACCATCAAGTGATTAGAAAACCGGAATGGGTTTAATTTCCTCCACTGCATTAGAACTGAGGATGAAATTAGCTTTATCAGTTTCACAGGTCAGCTTAAATTTCCTGCCATTGTGTGATCCTCTTCTTTGCTTCTCACAAAGAAAAAGTAACTAAAAAACTTCAAAAGGTGTTTAATGAACCAGACTAGTTGATACAGCAGATTTCAGTTTTGTTTTTTCCCCAAAATACTGAAGTTAGTGTCTTTTTAAATGCAATCGTTTGCCTTTCAATTGCAGATGTTTAGTAAAGATATCTTTTGCATCTTAGGAACTGTCTGGTTTCTGTTCCAAAGATATATTTTCTTTGTGTGTTTTTAATCTTGTAATTTAACAGCACAAAAAACCCAATGCACATCATTATCTTTTTGATTGCTTTTTCCTCTCTTTGCAATTCAATTTTTGAGTCTGGACAAAAAAGTTCTGACCCAATGGTTAGAAAAAAAGAAAGGCAAAGTATCATTGGGCTGGACAGATACTGCTAACACTCCAGGGGTCTAGTAAAAGTGGACCTCTCATGAAAAAGTGAAGCAACAAACATGTCGTAGTACTTTATTGTACTGTTGTACTCCTCTGGAGCAACAAAACACAAGTTTCCATAATCACTGCAACTTAGTTGTGCAGCAGCAACATTCAGAGATGGGTTGTACCAAAGTTATTACAGAGCTCCTTTTTCTTCTACCACATTTTTAATCTTTTCTATGAAATACCATCTTATATTTGAATGGATTTTCCAGATAACTGGGGGGACGAAAGGTTGAGGAAGTTTTTTTTTAAATTACTAGGAACATATGAAAATTAAGATACATCTATAACCGCACAGTAGTATTTTTAAGAAGTTTTTCATCCTGTGGCCTTTCCCTTTTCCTTTTTCAAAATTGTCATTCTTTTCAGCTTTTAAAAGCGCTATGACTTGGTGCAGAACCAAAACACTGGCAAATGATCACCAGTGGTAATCAAAATGCATGTTGTAGAAAGTTTCCAAATTAGAATTTTTAGACTTCAAGTACAACAGAAGATTCATCATACGGGGCTGTAACGTAGAGAGCCTGCCCACTGTCCCTGAGGACTTTTGTTAGGTCATTCTTACCTACATTTTTTTCCATAATACTGTCATTTAGTGCATTGCACAGAAATCTGCCAATAAAACACAGAACTGCTCAGAGAACCAGATTTTTTGCACATTATCCTTATTTTCTTTTTCTTTTTTTTTTTTAAGTGGGGCTATGAAACAGATCAATACGGGCTCAAGTGTAAACATCATACACTTGAAAATTTCTCAGGCACTTAGTATAGCTCAGTATTTGACTAAGAAACTAGAATATTCTAACAATAGCATTGCACATATGAAATAGATTTCAAAACAGCTGATAAATCTCAGTGAGTGAGTGTGTTTTAAGAAAAATTCTGCAAGGATCAGGCTTTTTTGACTCTACAGTGCTTAAAGTTCTCCATCCATGGCTCTTAAGAAATCATAAATCATCACTGAAAAGGAAAAAAATTATAGTATTTTGCCTGTATCTTCAAGCTGTGAATAATTCAAGCAGAATGCTTAAAAAACCTTGGAGTGGGTTAGCAAAGAACTGAAAGAACCATCAGAGAGCTGGAAAATATGCCATCAAGCGAAAAACTCAGGAAATGCAATGCCTTTAATAACTCAGATTTAGGAGGTGACTTAAGGACACTCTGTAAGTAAGTATATAGGGACAAAAAGTTTAATAAAAGGTGTCTTCAATGCAGCCAACAGAAATGTAACAGCACATAAATGACAGAAATCTGCAGCTAGAAAAATCAGATTAGAAACAAGCTGGTTTTCCACTATCCTACATCTCTGTCATTCATATTTGGTAACATTTTGTGTGTGATTTTTTTTTCCTTTGCAGTTTTTTGAGTCATAAAGGAATATTTTTGTAATGCGATTCATAAATTGATGCAGGAATTACTCCATTTGGGGAAATTCTGTATCTTTTGGTATGTAGAATGCTCAAAAAACCCTTGGAAATTTAATTCTAAACCTGGTATCTAGACAACATATTCAATGACTACCCAACCTTACAAATGCTTCAACTTGCTTGAAGTTTCACTGCTCCCTTGGTGCCTGCAGTTCTGAACTGTGCACCAGGTTTCCTTCAGCCTGTGGAGCTCAGCATTCATCTAGACCTCCAGGGGATTCAGTAAGGTAAGAGACCTGGTATTTATGCTTAACACACCACCAGGCTGGATGGGGCTAAGCAGGCTGGTGCCCAGCTCTTACCACATGTCCAGCACAAACCAGCAGGAATCTGCACCTCAGCAGTGCTACTTGTGTCTTTTGCAGGACAGTCCAAGGTACAGGTGTGGTTTGGCTGTTGCTAAAGGCGGTTTGCACAGGAGCTTGGAGCATCTGCCCTGGAAACATGTCTAAAAGTAAGCACAGTCTGACCAGCTCAAAGACTCATGGTGACTGGGGCAGATCTGGTGCCTTTTCTGGGTACCCAAGTTCCTATGCACAGCTCGGGCAGCAGGGACTAGACTTTTTGTCTTTTAAATGTTGGAGCAGGATTTACATGAAAGGGAATCAATATCTACAATTCTGTATGGGCCTCATGTAGCACTGAGGAGTTCTGGGGGTGTTGTCACAAGCCCAAGTACTGAAGGGCCAAACTTTCAGGAGTCAAATATTTCTTAAGTGGATGATTTTTTCAAGAAACCCCACCAACCCTTCTTGCCATGTTTTAATCTCAGCCAGCAAAGAAGTTACATATTGAGTCAAACTTCTCATGATAGCTTATATTATTGAGTCCCACTTCTCATTTTATCATATATTCTTTTTTTTTCCCACCAGTCTGGACAGTAATCATAAGTCACCACATAATTCTGAGGAAAATAAAGAAAAAGGATATTCAACTCACATATAAAACAAATCCCCCCTTTTCAGGTATCAGCTGCAAGAGTGCTTATTTTCCTCTTCCAAATTATTTTGAGGAGTCAAAAGGAGATTCCAGGAGACTCTTGGTAGGAAATACTGTTAATTGCAAAATATGGGCTTCAACAAGCAAAACTTGCCCATTTCTCCAAGCCATTGCTGGTGACTTCAGTTGCCCTCCCTGGCAACTGGAAAGATGTAAGCCTGCAGGGGTATGAAGACAGCAGAGCAAAAAGGGGTTGAACTGAGTCTGTATGTTGTCTGGCCACAACGCACCAGGGAGTTATTGTCTTTCTCAGATGCCTTAAGTGATTCTTAGAATCAAGTACAAAGCCAGCCATAACATCTAATCCTCAAACATCTGGAACAAAAACAGAGAAAAATCAATAGAGAAATGAAAAAGAAGAGTAAGTGCGTCCTCTTTATCAATTTAGTCCTTCAAACCCTTTGATCTCTTTCAGTTTTATACATATAAAATTAAGTGCATAACGCTGAACAGAATTGAGCAATCCATGTATCATCAGTCCATCACTAAGACTCAGGGGATACTATTTCATCAGAAGTGAGAAATAAACCCTTTGTCATTACATTTGGGGTTGAATCCTTACTGAATTTTTTTTGAATGAGCAGCATGATCTTGGAATTATTATTGGAAAGGTGAACTGAAACAAGCCATGTCAGAAGACACTTTAGATTTTCAAAAAATCTCTCAATTTCTTTTCAGAGGCTATATAATGTCCCGTGTACAAATTAGAATAATGTACTCAGGAAGGAGGTAGGCGGTTATGGAAGAGATGCTCAAAAAAGCAAAGTCAAAGACTTGATTTAGAAATGACTTGAGGATACAGCAAATGGATAATGTTTTTGGGGGAATGATGAGATATAGCATATTGTCTATTCACTTCTTCACAAAATCAGATTAGCTATAGCCCTGAACCCTATATGCTTATTTTTTATTAAAGTGATTTTAAGTGATAACAATGGAGTAATAAAGTAATTGACAACTACTGACCAACTGGAAGATATCTGCTATACATGACAGTAGTTTTAACCACAGCAGACAAATAAGCCAAAATAAAATGAAAATAAATCTGTCTTGTCTTTATTGAGGAAGAGTAAGAGAGAAAGAAAAGATTGAAAGCTTTACTCACAAGCTAATGTAGAAATTTTCAAATCTTGCTGTAACTGGAAGAAGCTTGCATTTATGGTTCTTTAATATCACATACCTGCTGATGTAGCACAGTGGATGCAACTTCATTTCAGGGACCACTGGACCCAGGATAGAGTGTCTCTTCTAATTATATATGTAAGGATCCTGCTTCCATTGATAGGCTCCAATTTGCATATGCATTGAAAACTGTGATTGATTACTGCAGGGCAGCATGGCTTATAAACTTTATGAGTTAATATTTCCTATCATAAAGCAGTCAGATATAATCTTTTGAAGTGATTTTTAAAATATTGTTTGATTTCTCTATAGACTAATAAAGATACTTAATGGTACAACACCTTTATGACCTTGTTTATAACCATTTCAAGCATGCATGCCAATAAATTAAAAGCTAAATTCCTCCATTGGAAAAAGCATTAGACTTCTCATTGCATTAGCAACATTTTTATTTCAAACTTTTTTACCAAGGCAAAAATATTTTCTTGCTTGCAATAGAAACTAAGAAAACTTTTATCTAGGCCTTAGAGAAACATGTCTTGCTTCTGCTTGTCTACCCAATGTTATAACTTTTCTATCTATAAATATTTTATTACAGTCAACACAGACAAAGGCAGGTTAATAAGCAAGAGCAGCAGCAACTACAAGCAAGGGAGACATGAACTTTAAAATACATTCTCATGAAGGGGAGCAGATAATTTCCATCTCAAATGCCAGGTATCAGAATTTTTTTTTAACAATTGGATTGAGTTAGAAATAGTGCCCAGTGAAAAGCAATTGATACTTGAAAGCAACTTGATTTGTACAAATGCCACCTCAGTCTTTATTCTTTAGTAGTACTAAAGAATGAATTTTGAAGCACGCAGTAATTAAAGATGCTGCAAAACATGAGGAAGTGAAAAATACAGGATTAGTTTTCCAGCATTGGGTTGTGCTCATCTAACCTCTTTTTTTTTAGGCAGAGGAAATGCAGTAGATATGCACTTCAGAAAAGTATTGCCACTGAGGAAGTTACCAACTGACAAAGGAATTAGGACTGTGAGCTAAGTATGGACCTAGCTCATGACATAGGAAAATGGGATGAAGGAGTGTTCAAAAGGGAAAGTTAGAGGAAAAAGTTATTAGCCATTAGTAAAAGATTAGTTTGGAATCTAGTAGATCTAATAGGTTTTCTGGTAAAATATAGGAGAGTCAATTGTAAATGTAAAGAAGAATTTAATTTTTAAAGGAGTGCGTGATGTTAAGAATGAAAGAAATTAAAGAGATGAAATACCATAGTAGAAAATGAAAGATCATGTATCAGGTAGGATTTATCCACTGGCAAACGGGTGCAGCTGCATATATAAACTGAACACAAAGATGACCATCAGCTAGCAATGGTAATGAAGTCACTGAAAATCATAATGAAATCCTAGACCACATCAGTCAAAGTATTTTCAATAAATAGAAATGTTCTGGTGAGAGCTTACACAGTGGATTATGTTCAGTTCTGCCACATGCACCCACAGAAGGCAGCTCAGCTCATGTACAGCAAGAACTTGCTTGTTGAGCAAAACAAGAGTGAAAGCTGAAAATCATTGCTATCACTAAATACATGAGCTAGACAGTCTTGGAGAACATAAAGAGTTGTTCAGGTTGAAAGACAATGTTGGTACTAGAAAACAAGTATAAAATGACCACAAATACATTTTGGCTGGAAATTAGTCTAACCACCAGGAAGGTCTGTAACAGTTCTCTGATAGCAGGAGAAAAACCAATTCACTGCTATTTTACTAAAGCACCTGCTTTTAAGATGGAAAACATCCTCCCGAATGTTGGCAGGCTAGACAATGTCTCACCCAAATCAAAAAGAAGTCACACTGTGGGTGTGGAGGACAGAAGCTTATCATTTGAGGAAGGACAAGTGGTGAAAAGAGACTCTAATATAGGAAATACATAGAACTTGTGGTACAGTATTATATGAATAGCAAAGTTGTGTAAATAAAGTCAAATTTCCTCCTTCTACTAAGCCGTCTCTTACGAAACAGATGCCTTGTCATGCTGACTCACAGCAGCCATTCCCCTGCCTCAAATTTCCAGCTGGGATACCCTCCATGCATTCAACCTGCCAGAAGCAGCAGGCTGCATGGTCTCTGGGAAGAGCTAGTCTTGGTATTTCTCGTCTGTAAATTGGAGCTGAAGGTTCACATCATCCTCTCACCACTACACTTCCCATCCTGCTTTTTGTCTTCCTCTGGCAACTCAGCTGGTGCCTCAAGCTACAGGACAGTGGTACTGATTTCACATTTTGAGACGACTGAGTGTTACCTGGGACCATGGTTGTTCTCTTCCTATGGCAAATAGGTCTCATCCTATGGCAAATTTCAAAGGATGAAACAGAATGAGTACATTGTTCTGTGCTTGTTGTGCTGGCTTTACTACCATGTCTATCCATATTCAGCTGTCCTTTACATTTTTTTCTCTTCCTCTAGCTACAGGAGTGGTTCAGGAGCCTCAGAATGGAGCAAGAAGTGCAAACCTTTTCAGCTTCAAATTTGCTTGCCTGCCATTTTCACCCTTCTTTTAGGGATAAGATCTTGTCCACCCACCTCACAGACAATTAATTACTCAACTTATCTCTGCTGATTTCCAAAGTTCACTCAGTCGGGGTTCAAATCTCCTCTTCCAGACCCTGCTGGCACCTGATGCAACAGAATTGGCAGGGCTTGGAGATTTTATCCCTCTCTTGAGGAACTTGACAGCAAGCCCAGCTCACCTCTGCATTTGGAATGGCTTCCACTGATAAGTTTGGGTTTTCTTTCCCAGGAAAAGAACGCTTTGAAGCACAGAAAGATTTTTTTTTTTTTTTTTATAGATAATTGTACCGTAATTGTTGATATGAGCCTCACACTCGGCTTTTTCCACCCGGACACTGCTGATCGCGCCGCCGCCCTGACAGCTGCGAAATGTCTGTCCCTTCGCACAAGCCCATTTATTTAACCCGCCGGGCAGCGTTTTTCCCGTGGGAGGCTCCCACGGGTTCGTTGTGGTGGCGGAGACCCGCCACGTTTAGCAGGGGGCTGGTGGTGCTGTTTGCCTTGGCCCGGCATGTCCTTCGCCAGGGGAACGGGATTTTCATTCCCCGACGTTTCCCTTGGTCGCCTTCCCTGGAAGGGAGCGCGGCCCGGGCGGGGAGCGGGAGCTGGCCCGGGGAGGATGCTGCCGCCCCGGCGCTGAGCCGCCGGATCCGAACCACCCCGCTCTTCCCCGTGGCGACCCGCGGCCCTCTCCTGAGACCGGGACAGACGCTCCATCTCGGTCTGCGGGAGCTCCCCTCGCCGCCCCCTGGCAGCGCAGGGCCAGGTCTGACAGACACGAACCGGCGGAGGGGCGAAGGTGCGCGTCGGGGACGCTACCGCAGTCAGGAGCCCCGAGTGGTGGGAGAGGGGCCGGCAGCCCTGAGGGAACGGACCTGGTCCCGCGTTCCTGAAGGTAAACAGCAGGTCCCGCGTCCCTCAGGAGGCAGGCGGTAAGGTTGGAGCCGACTGCCGTGTACCATGAGGGCCGTCGATCCCATTTCTTCCCTAACAGCAGGCGGGGGAAAGTAGAAGGGTAGCCCGTGTCCCTCGCATGTGGACGGAGGGAGCTTAGTGCGGCAACAGCCCGTGTCCGGACCGCGGGAAGGGATCGCAGTCCTGAGGGAGGATGTGACTGAGGAAAAAGGGGTCCGGCCACACGCTGCTGCCTCCCCGGGCAAGAACCGGTTCTGGAGGTCTATGTCCAGTGCAGGACATCCCTTTTCCCTCCCCTCAGTATGGCTAAGGCGGGCTACGGCCGCCCGTGAAACGGTGCTGGAGGGAGGCGACAGCTCCCGGGGGGGCGGGAGGGGGAAGCGCCGTCCGGGGCCGCGCCGGGGGGGAGGAAGCGCTCCCGCGCTCGCTCCCTGCCGCCGCCGCCGCCGCTATCCGCCGCCCGGCGGCACCACCAGCCCCTCAGGTAAGGCCGGATCTGCCGCCAGCGCTGCCCTGCCCTGCCTCTGCCGCCCAGCCAGCACCCTCGCCCCCGGGGCACCGGCTGGGCGGAGGGACGCCAGTGCCGGGGATATTCTCCGGGGTGAAGGGGTGGCCCCAAGAGCGGCGGGGGGCTCAGCGGGGANNNAGCGGCGGGGGCCTAAGCGGGAAGCGGGAGGCCGAGGCGAGGGGCCGCGGCGGGGTTAGATGGTCTCTCGCTGAGTCCTGCTGGAGCGGTTTGCGCTGCTCGAGGAGTGTTTCCCCTTCCCTCGGGCTGCGTGGGGCTGTGCAGGCTCCCTGCGTGTCCTCTTCCCTGTGCCTGCTTCGGTAATGCTTATAAAAGTATATGAGCAGTAAGGAAAGCCCTCACTATATTTAAAAATCACTACAGAATCTAACCCAAACTTTAGCTAGAAGCATTTCTTAGTGAGTAGGCTGCAGGTGTCTTTAGCAGCTTCCAGGTTGCGGCTTGTCCCTCTGCAGCAGGTAGCCCTGCGCTGGAGCAGTGTCGATCCTGGCATGGAGCTGCCCGGGATCTCCGAGAGTAGCACGTTTGCTGGAGACGGATAGAGTGGAGGAAAGTCTGCTGATGTAATATGCTTACCCTGGAAACCCAACCTAGATGATGATCTTTAATCTTACGAAAGTTGTTGCGGTGTTTTGAGTGACGACATATTCCTGTTTCAGAAGACAGCTCTTTCTGAGTCGAGCTGACCGCTGTCACTGATAAACTGTGGTTTAGGGGTGTCAGAGAGGGAAGAACACAACTTGTTGATGTATGTCATACTCCTTAGTCCTTGGCTTTTCTTTTGGGGACACTATTGAAGAGGTGGATGATCCTGACAGAGATCTGCAAAGGTCACATGCTATGTTATGTGTTATAGATGTGCTACTGTCAGGCAGTTGACTGCTTCAGAAGAAGTTGTTATAACTGAATTCTGTCACAAATTTTCCTTAAATCAGGAGCTTGATAAAATACACATATGGCTTTTACATAAAATCTTACAAAATCTACCAAATAATTTTTGAATTGTGCACTTTTCATGTAGCTTTAAGTTTGGTATTTTTAAAAAACTTTTTCTCATGCATGAGATATAAATATGACTAAAAATATATTATTCAGATTGAATTTTATTTATTTTATACCGTATGAAAATGTAGCACTTAAGTCACACAAGGCTAGGCTGCACCTGAGATCCTTGTTGTTGCACTCAATATTTGCACCTCATCATTTTGCATGAGTGACTCTTTCCTCTGACTTTGTAGGGATTTCTCATGAGCCAACTAATGCACACTGTAGTGTTTATGAGCACCTTGGGACCCAGCTGTGATAGTAAAATATGTTTTAGTCAGTCCAGGCAAACTAGGGAAAGGCTAATCGGATCTAAATACTCTCCCATGGCTTACAAACTATCTCCATGGGAGAGTAAAATGCTCAGTGCTGCTATGTAATTATAATCTGGACATTGTTAACAAGCTCCTTTTGTATAGAGTTCTCATTGTTAGATCATGTTTTCATTATGAGTGAGGAGTATTTGCATGGAGTAGTTGTTATTGCCAAATTGCTGTTCTGTGCTGGTGCTGGTACTGAGGTCAGTGTGGGTTTTGAAATAAATTTCAGAACTACGGAATCCTTTACTCTATAATTTTTTTTTAAATGCCTTTCTGCTTTCAATTAATAGTCTGTTATGGTTTGTGACTGTACTTCACAGAGACAAAACTAAGCAGGCCACATCTATATTATATGTCATATAATATATGCTTTCATATAGATACCTACTCTTCATGGTAAAAGCAAAGTTGCTCAGATTTTCTGTGCTGCTCTTCTGGGAACTTTGTGGAAACTCTGATGGCTAGATCAGATTCAGAAGCAGAAAGCGCAAATGAGCCTTCCCCAAAGGAACAAGATAATGAAGAGGTCTATTGTCCAAGTGGCAACTGAAGAAAATCCTAACATGGAGACTGATGCTGTCATAAAATAAAAATTCCCACTGCTCAAGCTTGCTGTCTGACCACTGGAAACTACG
Source organism: Turnix velox (assembly GCA_013400935.1). NCBI lineage: Eukaryota > Metazoa > Chordata > Aves > Charadriiformes > Turnicidae > Turnix > Turnix velox. The sequence goes on from VZTY01019388.1 coordinate 50,986, forward strand.
CAGAGTAAACCATACTATGGGTGCAGTGTTCTACAGCATAACCAGTAACTTCTTAGAGGGCATGTTTATGAAATTAGTGGAATGGTTGAATAATGTAACTCTGAGCAGGGTTTAAACATCTACAAAGGTCCTTTTTGATCTAACTTATTCTATGATTCTGTGATTTAGTAGTTATACAACAGTGACATCAGTAAGTCTGTATGTGATTAAGATGAATGACGATAAAAGTAACTAGTAGATTCCTTAATGCTCTTTATTTCACTAGAGTTGTAGAAAATCAAATGACTCAACTAGCACATGTACTCTAAGCCCTTTATATTGCAGATTCCATTGTATAGAAGTCCTGCCATTATATTTACACCTCACACTAAAAATTAATCCTGATGTTTGATCTTTCCCATACACCATGTGCTTTGATGTGTGCTTAGATGTGTGCTTACCTGACCTCTCTGCTTGCACAGACTATTCCTTGCCTACCCCAAGGCTATTCTGGTGGCTTCCACAAAGTAACTGCCCTCTCAAATCCTGTAGCTACTCCTTCAGCTACACTCTGCATACTGGTCCTCATGTACAGGATTTGGTTTGTTGGAACATTTGGCTGACTACCAAATGTCCTTCCTCTCCCTTCTAGGAATTGCTCTATAATGCATCTTTGGATCTTCACTTTGGTGTTTCAGGATGTAAGTTAATACAGCCTACTGTGACATTTGCTAAGTCCAGGATGCAGCTCAACTGTGGCCATTTGTAGCAGCAGTTGGAGCAAACAGGTACTGATGAAGTTTCATTTGCAGCCCAATTGCTATACAAGGCAGGGGGAATCACTCAGTACAGAAAGTGCTAGATTAATTTTACAGGTGCCCAATTAGGGACCAGCTGGATGAAGAGGATGATATAAAAGCATAGGAGATGAAGCTGGAAGATTCTGAATCTGTGGCTGTCATGCTCTCCCCACTGCAATGCAGACAGGTCTGGAAAAAGACAGATTGCCATTAGATGCTAGGATCGTGTCCTTCTGCAAACACAAAACAAGTGTGAGTGTTCCTGAAACTTGTTGTCAGGAGGTAGACTTTCATGGACCCATGTAAAGGATTTATCCCATTCTCCTTGCACCAGAGTACACAACTTCTGGTCCTAAGTCCAATGTAGATTGCAGATTGGACACATTATTGTAGATTGATAAAGAACTGTTTCATGATGCCAGATCAACATTTAGTTTTGTTGTCATTGTTGCTTGCTGTGCTGTTATGAAAGCTGTTAGCATTTTGGTTGTCTGCCCTAGAATACACCTCAATTACTAGCTGACTTCTAGATAATTGGTTTCCCAGATTCATGTGATACTACTGACAGCATGAATTGCCAAAGTTAGCCTCTTAGAAGGAGCTAATGAGTATGTTCACAAAGGAATACAAGCTCTACTGCTTTGCAGGACTTAGTGTGTGATTGTAAGGGATTTCTGCATGTCCTGTGTTGCTGAGCCTAGCGAAGTCCTCCTTCTGCAGCAAGGAGTTACAGAAAATCTAGTGCATCATTTGTGGAACAGGATGGCAGTAGAGTGTGCCTTTTTAAGGATGGAAGGCAAGATGGGACCTTAAAGATCATCTAGCTCCAACCCCCCTGCCAACCCAAACTGTTCTATGATTCTATAGTGCTTCTTGCTGATGTGCTAAATATAATCCTCTTGGATGATCCTCATGGCCAGCAGTGTCCATGCAACTCGTGCATTACTAGGGACAGATATTTTATGTTGTGGGGCTCTGCAGGATTCTAGCTATTTTTCAGACCTGGAAAATGCCTGGGTCAGCAATCTGACAGAGGAAATTATTTATACCTTCTGCCTTGACACCCATGCCACACACAGCGATTTGAGTGACTAATAGACAAGTCATGCCTTTGCTCGCTTGTGGGTAATGAAATACCTTAGAACATGTAACTGGTAGTTAACAGTTTTACGGTGCTTGCTGTCCTTGATTTTTTTTTTTTAAATTTTTGAGGTGATATAATTAAGAATGAGATATTTTGTGGCTTTCTTGCAGTAAGAACTTCCTGGTTTTCCAAGTAACTCTTGGTGCTGGCTAGCTGTGGGGCTCTGGGACTAGGAACAAGTCCCTTGAAATTACTTAGGAGTTATCACAGTGAAGGGAGTCTTAATAAAATGAAAGGTGCATTGCAGGTGATTGATTTATCAATGCTGACACTGAATATTCAGTAGTGTCTCTGTCCAAAACAGCCATCAGTCCCTTATAAGGAGACTTCCATGGAAAATACTTGAAAAGATAGGAACAGGCTTATGTTGTTTGAGTGCTGTCCAGCAAAGGAAATAGATACTTTAAGAATGAAGCCAAAGATTAATTTTAAATACTCTTAAGCTGTAATTCATGAAAATTGAAAATCCATACAGTGCATCAGAAAAATAATTTGGTTATATGACTAAGCATGTACAAGCAAAATTGATAAGAGAGCACCATGGAAATATTTAGCTCTTGACTAGCAGCTGGCTAAGGAACTAGAAAACCTGATAAGGAAGGCTGTTATTTTATTTTATTTTATCTCCTTTGTATCATACTTGCTCAAGAAAGCTGCAGATATTGCAAGCATCCCTCTCTGGCTTGTACTTCTATTCATTGTTAGGAGCTTCTTCACACATCCAGCAGAGCAGTGCTGTGCTGACTGCTCCAAGGTTGCAGTAAAATCCCTTCTTTCTGCCTCTGTGGGTAGAATAGAGTAGGGGATGCCTTTGTATCTGATGTTCAACCTGAACATCATCCTGAAATACATGGAACCACATGTATTGCTGTACTCCCTCTTGATCTCTTTTGCTTTTGAGGTGTTTGGGGTATTCACCATAGTGTGACTTGGTCTTCAGTCTGCCCAAGGGATGGTTAATGCAGAATACCTCTACTGTGACAGCTGGAATTGAAGTACTTGAAAAACATTTTCTAGGTAGCCGGAAAATGTGTTTGTAGCATTGGTACTTTGGGAATACATTCTCATGTGAAGCTGCAAAGGGCTGTGCCAGCAGCCTAGCTTAGCCTGCTGGGAAAATGAGGTGCTAAATACCAAATGTGGTGCAATAAGCGCCATCCAACTGCCAGAGTGAAGATGGAGGACCTTGCAGAAGACCCAGAAAATAAAGAAAACCAAGGGAGTACTGTATGCGGAGAAGCCACTCAACCACAGTGCAAACTGATCTTGTTAAAATCCAAGCAGCAGCAGAGACAAATAGGTACATGGAACTGGAGTAAGCACACAAGTTCAGACTGTCATCACCTCAGGGAAGTGTCAGAGAAGCTTTCAGTGTGGATGAAGGGGTGGCAATGGCTTGAATCAGTGGTGTCAGTTACCACATACGCAGCCTTTGGCTTTGAGTTCTTGTCTTTTGACTCACTGTGAATGGATGCAATTTCACTTCAGTTTTTGTCTCAGATTATTTAACCAAAATTTGTAAGATGAGGCATCTGAAGCTCTCCTCCATCAAGGTTTCTGAGGATAGGAGTGTGTTCCTAATAATTTTTTAATTTTTTTAATGAGAATTGGATTTTGTTTTGGTGGAGCTTATTTTCTGGTTATCAAGCTGGTAAAGATACTAGGACCTAAGGTTTATTAATCAAATCCAATACCTTTGAATAATAGTTATGTTAAGTTTGAGTAGAAAACTAGACACTGTTATTCAATGCTTTTGTTTCTTTAGTACATCTTCACCATTACTTTTCAAAGGGACTGGTAAAATTGGAATTTAAAATTTACTGCATTACAACTAATCAGTCTTTATGTAGGCATTTTGGTTTATACAATCAGATAATTATATGTTATTAATATTAACTGTTATCCTAACAGAATTCAAAGACTTTTAATCATGGCATACATTTTTTTTTTTACTTCTGTTGTTGCTTGGCAATAGTTGTGAGCCCAGTGAATTTGAAATTGCTACCGAGTATCAAAAAATCTCTACAAAGGTTCAGTGAAAGAATATAGGTGAGTATAGTTTGGGATATTTTTCAGAGCTGATAGGACTGTCCCGAGTCTCTTCTTTATCGTGGTTTTCTTTGGCATCATGCTCTATGTGGGTGATTGTGCTGCTCTGCTGCATTACAGTTGGTACGCCATCAGGAACAGGCTTCAGCCCTATCTCCCCAGCTGTTTAGGATGGATAGGAAGGCTGATAACTAGGTAACAGCCAGACCACCCCTTTGAACAAGTTGTTCATAGCTGGTTCCTGGGCCCACCTTACAAAAAGTGTGACAAATACTTCTCTATACTCCCTAGCTCTCTGAGCATGGGTTCTACGTGGGTTCAATATTTCTAAAACATTGGCGCTAGAACTGGCATGTATCCTCGAGGTTCCTGCAACTGAAGGAGCAGGCCAGAGAGAAGGAAGGCCTTGCAGACCACTGTGTTTGTTGCTGATGTCCTCCGAAGTGAGGGGACTACCTGGGAGAAACTTCCAACACTAATTTCTAGCCATAACAACTGTTACCTCCAGCAAAATTTTGTCTCATTTTCAGTAGTGTTTGCTGTTTGCAGTGCACTAGAGGACCAAATACTCTGTAAACTTCAACTACAAATACTTATAAATGCTGTGCAGGGTCTGCTAACTGCTACTTTATTATGTGGAACTTTCTTGAAGGTCTTGGTGTTATTGCACGCCATATGTCTGCGTGTGTGGGTATGTGATGGGTGAGAAACAATTTGACTGGGTGGGTGACACGGCCTTTTGTGTAATCAAAGGCCTCATGCCCTCTCCTTTATTGCAGTTTCACATCCTTGAATGTCCCTCTATTTCTTGAAGATGAAGAAAATGGTTACATGCTTCTTTCTGCTATTTGGATACACTCTGCTTTCCACTGTCTCTGTCATGGCAAAAGATCTCCCTGAAGGACGTTTCACCCAGAAAAGGGATGTTAACTCACAATCTCTACTAGGTAAGTTAACAAAAAAATTACAAATCCCAAAAAACAAATGCCACTGCCAAAATCCATCTCAAATACAAGTGATAAAAGGCATAAACAGATGGACAAACCTTGACTGAGTTAGTTTATAATTAAAAGGAGATTGCTATTTGCAAGCAGGAATAGAGCAAGTTTGTTGACCAGTTAGCAGACTGTGTCTACTTTTGGAGTAGTAGATCTAATTTATGTTAATGATGTGATAGAAATATTTGCTACAGGACTGTAGTCTTGAAATAAAAGACCTGGTTTTCATTGTTTAGAGAAGATTGATTTTGAATCATGAAGGTTCTTTCAAAGCTGCCTTTTATTGTGACAGCAAGTTTTAGTTGTCTGTATGTATGTGCTTTGCATAAGGATGATTGAACAAAATCAGTGGCTATTGAAACTGAGCTTATCATTACATCACTTGATGCTAATCACTTTATTTTCTTGGGTTAATTTTATTTATAATGAGTACCACTTCTTACCTGAGGACAAAACCTGGCAGTTTTAGCTTGTGGCTGTCATATTTTAAAGCATAAAGTTCATCTCTTTCTTGTCATGTGGCTGTTACATTTAAAGCATAAAGTTCAACTCTATCTTGTTGATCATTGCCTTTATGTCACCAAGCAATTTGCTGATCAGTTTTTTTGTCTGCTAATAGTTACTGACTTGAAGTAATTTTCTTTTGCTCATCGTTTTAAACAGTTGTCAGATTTTGAAAACATAGCATGGAAGAGATTTGGACATAACCTATTATTAGGGATCCGTGTTGTAAATTGATAGCAGAGATTTAATAGGAAATTTCTCCTTGCCAATGAGAGATGTTGAGTGACCTGCCTCCCCATAAAGGTCACCTAACCTAGGTGAACATGAGGAATGTCCTGCAGAAGATGTATTGGAAAGAAGGAAGAAGAGACAAAGCCAGAACATTGAAGAATGGATGGCAGCATGGGGAGCACCAGGTTTTATCAGTAGAAGTCTTTTAAAAACCAAATGTAATCCTTAAATGTGTAAAATTTCATTAAATACCCTTCACAACCTATCCTTTGTTAACATAAAACTATTGGTCTTCAATTCCTATAGAACAAATTTAAGCCAAATGACAGCAAATTTCCCTTTATTACTTATCTTTCTGAAAACTATTAGATGTGGTCTTGAGACATTTGGGGTTCTGCACCTGACGGTTGTAAACCACAACTCTGGAGATGTAGTTCCTCAAAAAATATGCATATGGAAGAGCAAAGATAAATACATTCTTATCTTACTCAATGAGACTCTCAGACTTTCTAAAATCCTGAATTCTAAAATGTGATTAAATAGCCATCCCTCCTAAATATTTGAGGGCCCCCAGTATATACTCTAAATGAGCTTATTTCTTTAAGAAATAAACTACTTGTTTCTCCAGAAAAAGGAATGCAATAGCAAGGTTTAATGTGGAGAAACTGAAAGATATCACTTTTCTTAGCTTGCCTTTTTCCTCTGAAATTTTAAAAAATGCTTTTATATCCTCTTTCTCATATTTCAGATAGTGGAAAATATATTAAAAGAATTTGCATTTTATATAAGTCAGAATATACATATTAAATTATCTCTTTCTTCTTTCAAAACATATGCAATTTGTGGTCCCTGCATTTGGAAATTTCTGGATTCCTATTCAGTTTGGTGTGTGCAGGATGCAAACAGTTCTGTCAGCTCTGGCTGCAAGAACCTTTTTGAGACATTAAATGATGCAAGAAACTTGGGACATTCTCTGGTCCAGCCCAGAAAACTACGTGGCAGTTTGGAGTCAGACTCTTGGGCATTGCAGTCTGTTACAATAAATTAGGTCACCTGCTTCAGATTCGGCAGTGCATATAAACACAGTGGCATGGTTAAAACGTGCCTCTCTGTAAAGAACAGAATGTGTAAAATGCATGCCACTCTCTGGAAAGCTGTAGTGTTTCTTCAATGACATGAGAAAGAACAGAGCCAAGCCATGATCTCAGTGACATTGAGTCTTTTGATTTACTAAAATCAGTCCAGATTTTGAGCAATTTAAGAGGGATCTAAAGCTGTCCCATACTATATGATATGTATATTATAAACAGTGGTGGTGATGACAGTCACTGCTGTTGTGGAAAGACCTGGTTGGCAGGCAAAAGTGAGGAATATAGCTGCAGAGAATTAGCAGATACCTGGAAAAGTAATAAAAACTCAGGTTGGGGTGGAGTTCTCCCTGGTTTTAGAGCTAAAAAGAAAAATTGTGCTACTTAATTATTATTAGCATTAAAGCAATTTTATTCTTTCTTTCACCACTTTTTAAATGAAAAATGTACTGTTGTGGTAACTGTTTACTGGTAAAATAGTAGTTGTGGCCATGTACAGTAAAGTCAACTGACAACATAACTAAGTGAAATGGAATAGATAAAAAATCATCAGGATTGTCCACTTAGAAATGAAGGTACTTTGGGTTCCAGCTTTAAGAGGGTTTAATTTTTCAGCAGCCATGACCCAGTACTGCATAGATTTTTTTAAATTGTCTTGGTAATATTAATAGGCTGTATGTTTTAATGGAGGTTTCAGAAGGAATGATTGTCTTTTATATGTTTTTCTTTTTCCTAATCTCTCTGCTGAATTCTGATGTGTGTTGTCTTGATTTGTCAGATCTTATCACCACTTATTCTTGTTTAGCATGGTATCTATTATAGCCACTTAGATTTGCGTACAGCTATTTCCTCTGAAGATCTGTAATCCTTTGTGCAAGGATCTGTTGAACATAAGGTTTTGGGACTTACTCTCTGTGGCCCCTTAAAGCCAAACTTATTTGAATACATTTAGTTTCTCGGGCTTTTCTTTCCTTAAACAGTGAGTCAAACTTATAAATACTTGTTGGTTGTGCCAATTTAATTCAATTTGTTAATACTTTCTTAAATCTTGCAGCATGTGTAGCTGGTTTAGAGTTAGCAAATACGTGTGTATTTCTTGTAATTTTTAGATTGCTGGAAGGTAACATTTTATTGTAGATGTTATGTTTTTAAAAGGATTGTTTCCATAGTCTCTCAAAATCTTGAGAAATAACAAAACTAAATAGCATGATCCATTTGTCTCTCCTGTTTAAGAGGGTGGTCACATCTCCTCTGAAGTGAAATATGAACTAAATTTTGGCTTGTCTTTCCACTCATCAGTAATTTGATCCCATATATTCTAATCTTTGGCCTTGTCCCAGATCCTTAAACGAAATTAATCTTTTGGTTTAGAATCTTCTCTGTTAAAGACTTTATCAGAGCTCTGAAGAGTTTTACTTAGATCTCTGACAGAAACGTTGTACCAGCTGAGTACTGTTGCTTTATATACAGATCATTGAAGGCAGTTTGCCAGCTTAGCATTAGGTTTTGGGTACTAAAGAAGAGCAATAATGGGAATATACTTGGCTATGTGTTTTTAAGTATAAAATTATGTCTATTACATTAGCTAACTCCATTTAGTTATAGCTGAAATAGACTTCAGCGCCTCAACAGACTAATCAAGAGTTGTGTCAGTTGTCCAGAGTGGAGAGTTCCACACTGTGATTCCAAGGCCATGGCACCTTTCAGTAGGTGTCATGCTCAGAAGCAACAAATATTCAGTCCTTGCAAGATGTAGCTTTTTGGTGTCTGATGATGGGGGAGATGGGGTTGATGGAAGGGATTTGGGACCTACATGTACTGTATCTTAGTTATTATAAAATAAGGCAAGCAAGGCAAATATTCAACATTGTGGGAAAAACACATGTATCTGAGTTTGTTTTTTTCTTGGTGAACTCTGTTCTTGTAAACTGGGCATGTCACAGGGAGCTCTGAAGTTGATGCATGTGAATAATCAAACTGTAGAATAGTATTCTAAGAAATAACATTCCTTCTGTTCCTTAGGAATATAAAACATGAACTTTTTTTTTTTCAAAATAACTGCTCATGTGAGGAGAAGAGCTCATTTACAGGGTGTTAATTTAGATACTATGATACCAGAACAAAGAAACTACAAGAGATTAACTGATGCTGAACAAAATAGATACAGAGAGGGGAAAAGTGGCCAAGAAGGAAATGTACTTGGCTCCTGTTTGGTGAAAACTGCTGCTAAACGCAAATGTCCCTCTCTGTGATAAATTATATTTTGCAACACAATATATAATGATTTATTTCATGGTTTTATGTGTATGATTCCACTAATAATATGGAAGGAACAAATATGAAGTACACAGAGTGCTTGCTAAATTTGTATGCTCACTAACTGCTCTCAGTTAAAATTGTACCAAACATTCTTGTAAACAACACAGTTCTTAAACTTGTGTGTATGTAACTTCAGGGCTTAAGGTCATTATCAGGTCTGCCATTCTGGGTTAAATTTTAGCTGCAAATCAGAGGGGAAAATATGTGACAAAAGTGAGTCTGGTCCATGATGCTGTTGTGGAGTACAGGTTTTCTGTTTCATTTCGTTGAATTCATTGTGTATTTACACACTAATTGCTGGCCAGAGAGGTTCAGATCCTACTAGTGTGGTGTGCAGAACCAACATGAGGTGACAGTTGCTGTAAGAAACTCAGTCACAGCTTTAACATACATGTTGTTTCTTTACATAGGTACATCTGTGACAACTTTTTTGATCCTCAGACATGTTAAGTATACTAGTTGCAACTGAAGTCTGCTTTGCAACTTAAATCAGAATTGTGTCATAGCAGTTCTATCATATATTTGACAGTCTATGCTGATATAGTATTTGGGGAGATCAGAGCTATCCCAGGCAACAGATACAGGTCAGAAGAGGTTGCAAATTACATCTTTTGAGTGGTGGTATATTTGATTAAAATATAAGCAAATTTTTCTAATTAAAAGGTAACCAAAGTTTCATATTTCATAAAGATATGAGTTCATTAAATATATATCAATTTAGACCCTCTCTAATAGAAAATAATATTACCATATAAATATAGATGTTATATTCAGAAAGAGAGTGAAGCATTTTGCAGTCTGGTAGGTCACTTGCTTCTTCCTTGTGTGTTGGTGCATCTTACAAACATTGTCCCTCCAAGCATCCTTTGCTTCCCTGTAGTGATTGTCTCAATATCTGAGAGGTCTTCTGTAGACTTGATGGCAAGTCTATGAACTTCATCCTTCCCTGTACCTCTCCTGTCCAGGTACAAGGCTTGTCAGAGTTGGGTTGACGGTTGGACTCGATAATCTGAAAGGTCCCTTCTAAACTAGGTGACTGTTAATTACTGACTTTCTCAGTCTCTCAGCTGTCAACCTCTTCTCTGCAATAGCTGTTGTCCATTATTTACCTGGCTGCTGTATATAACACTAGCAAGAAGGTTGCACTTGCTCAGAGCACACTGCTTTTTCACATTTCTAGGGTTTGTTCACACTGGAAAACTTCCTCTCTGTGGCTCTAAGGGTTGGCAGCCTGACTGCATCGAGGTGCTGTCTCCCAGTCCCTCACAGGGGTCCTGGAGTCCAAGAAGGCAATATCTGAAATGCAGTCGTATCCCTGCCTGGCCACTTGTTCCCTGGAGAATCTATTGTCAGCAGACCCACCTGATGAGCCATGAGGGCTAACTGGGACTGTGACAGAACTCAGAGATTGGTGTCCTATTCTGAGTATGTTCATCTGCAGGCAGCTGTCATGAATTTCTTAAAGTCTGGCTTTTGATCTGTGATGTCAGTTTTTAACCTCATAACAACATAGTGTTTTCCAAATTTGTTACTAATTTCCACGTCATATGTCAAAATAAAATTCACTTTTCCGCTGCTTAAAGGACAGTTCAGTAATGAATGCTATATGTGCAGAGAAGGTTCAAGGAGGCCCTCATAATAGTTTATCAGTACCTGAAGGGGGCCTACAGAAAGGCAGGGTAGGACGTTTCAATAGGATATGTGATGGAAGGACTAGGAATAATGGATGTAAATTGGAAGAGGGGAAATTTAGGCTAGATATAAGAAAAAAAATTCTTTATGGTGAGGGTGGTGAGACACTGGAACAGATTGCCCAGAGAGGTTGTGGATGTTCCCTCTGTGGAGGTGTTTCAGGCCAGGCTGGACAAGGCACTGAACGTTACCTAGTGGGAGGTGCCCTGCCTATGGCAGGGGGGTTGGAACTAAATGATCTTTAAGGTCTCTTCCAACCCAAACTATTCTATGATTCTATGTTTCTAGCAGCGTGAGATATTTTCTGTTTCAGCAGTATTTCTTTAACATGTAAATATTTTCTCTGTCAAAGCCTTTTCTCTCCTTCCTTACTTGCTTGTCTATTCCCTTTGATTTCTTACTGTCTTTTCTTGTTTCCTTTTTTTTTTCTTTTGCTTTTTCCTTTTCTTTTTTGGAAATGATTTGTATGTTTTCCACAAGGAGGAAAAAGTATCTGCTGCAAAACTGAGTCATGTACTAAACTGCAAATACTCTTTGTATTTCTGAAATTGTTTGCTACAACCCCCACAAATTACTGTGAAATACCATTTCTGTTTGAAGGAGTTTGCCTTAACAATGATTCACTGAGAAAAATTACAAACTCTGATTTAATGTGTGTATTTTCAATAAACTGAAAGCCTACTGTGTGTTTTTTCTTCAAGGAAGATCAGTCCAAGAGAAAGAATACTGAATGTTCAGAAGTGTCATGTTTTTGGCTTCGTTGCAGGTACTTTAACTTAATAATTAAAAAAATACATATGTGCAAAATTAACTTGAAAATCCTGGAAGCAGCATTTGTATAACTTAAGGAATATCTCATTTTATAGACGTGGCTGGATGATCATACACAGTTGTGATGGAAAACAGCATGTCTTTAAATTGATTTGAAAGCTAGCAGACACCCTAAGCTGCTTATTTAGGTACTGCTGAAGAGGTAGAAATTATGGAATGCTGGTGAGCATGATGTCCCACATATTTTGGGGAGCAAGGGGAAGTGGTGCACAGCATTATCCCATGGTTCTGTTTCTGAAACTGTTCTGGAAAAGAATCCTGATGCTTAGACTGTTAACAGTGGATAGAAATTTGTGGTTTCAGGTCAGCTGATCACTGAGTAATGTTGAGGCTGCTAACAGCTTTCCCTGTAAACAAAGACAAAAAAAAGAAAGTATTGGTAAGAGTTCTTAAAAACTTTAGCTGGTGTCCTGAAAGGAAATAGCACAAACTCATTAAGTTCACATTTTTTCACTAGATTTTCTACACTATACTACTAATGGTTACTGATTTTTTTTCTCTCTGTTCCTTCTTTAATAACGTGTGCCCTTCCAAGAGTGCCCTAGGTAGTTCAAGCAAGAAGGGTTTCAGATCTTCAAGGAAAAAGACACAAAGGTTATCTTCCCCCACATGCAACCCCCTTTTTTTGTGTTGGTTGTGACTTGCTGTTTTCCAGATGTGTCCAGGAAAAGACAGAGCCTCAGCAGAGTAAATGCCTTCAGGCTCTCTGTGGGAACTCATTTCAAAGTAGCACATGTGTACTATGTGGCTACTCCATCATGGCACAGAAAATGAATTCCTCTTCTCTCATGGGTGTGAGCTGCACTCAGCTGAGAGCGTGTAACGTTTGTTTCTGTTAGGAAGAGATGGGTAGACGCTGCTGCTGGGACTGACATGAAATACCAAGATGTTTTATTCCTCTGTCTAGGTGTTCCCCTGCCTGCAAGGAAAAGCAGCCCACCCTGTGGTCCTCCTGAGTGTGAAAGAGGGTTTGACTCCTCTCAGGAAACCCAACAGTTTCCATCTCAGTACATCTGGAATATGCAAAAAGACCTAAGAAACTTGACAGTTTCTGTGCATGATGCCCTTGCTTCATGCCAGGGACAGTACCAGTCTCAGTAAAGAAATGGAGACATACTAGGAGTCAGTTTTGGGACTTTATATTAATAAGGACCTTGATACTTTGGAAAGGATGAAAGGAAAGGAGTAGTAATAGTGAGGTGAAACAAGAACAAGGTAATGGACCCTCCTATACTGACTGATAATAAAGCATTTGCGTGTGAAGGAAATGGAAATCCGTGGACAAGAGCCTACTGCTGTAGTGTTCTCCCAGAAATTTTGGAAGTTCAGAAGAGATTTTGTCAGAGGCAATAAAGATGTATCTGGAGGCTGTGTTGCATTTAGAGTGTTCCCAGATGAAGAAATTTGTAAGGAAGAATGAGTGAGCTGCCAAACTCATAATGAATCTTTGTGTTAGGGCCAGAGGCCTGTGAATCTGGGGAAAGGCTCAGACGGGGATGGGGCCAGGGAGTACAGAGGGGAGGTCTTGGACTCAGGGTATGTCTCAGGGTCAGTAAGAGGTGCAGTCACCCGCAGTAAATACATATGTGTGCCAGGGGAAGGGTACTGAGCAGTTTCTAACATTTACTTCAGGTACTAGGTAAGATTCTGCTGAAATGCACCATACTGTCATTTGCTCTTTGAATTAAAAGGGAAAAATAGAAAAGAGGGGCAGTTAACTCTCACAGAATGTTTGACTACAGCCAAGAGGTGCTTGGAATTACTGCCATTTTTTATTTACTCTTGGCAACAACCATAAAATTTATTTTCCAAACAGGAACAATCTTACAGTGACTGCCTTAACCTTCATGCTTGATCATTGCAAATGGAGCTACTGCAGTTTCCTAGAAGGTGTGTATAGGTAATAGATACATCTTTCTTCTCATCAGACCATTTTGCTCTTGGAATATTTATGAATGAATTGCAAATTTGAGTATTCTTACTTGTGTATAGCAAGAAGAAGTTAGATCAAGATTTATAAAGAAAGAAGTTGTAAAGAAAACAGATGCAAGTAAGGGTCAGAGCAAGAGGTAAAATAAATAATAAAATGGCAAGAAAAGAAGATATGTGTAGGAAGCAGTTTTATAATGAGCTAGCTGGGACATCAATTTTCTTATTTAATTCTGGGTAAAGACTTCTGTTACTCAAAGATGAAATCTAAAAAAAAACCATTATTGCTGGCAGTGTCACAGGGCATGTAATTTTTTCTATATTCATTACTGTGGAGTGAGCTAAGAAATACAATGTGTTGAGTTTTAAAATTGCATTGACTGTTTGGGAAATAATTTTTCTATGATCTCATTTTTTCTTAACTGATCTCACCCTTCTTTTTGCTTAAATTCTCTTAGTCTATGGCATGGAACTAGCATTTACTTGGTATAAATTACTATTTCAATGCCCTAAATTTGCTGTAGCTTTTACCAAATTGAACTAACTTGCTTTACATACAGAATACCACTTTCATCTTTTATCCATTCTCATGTGTTAGGGTAAAGACCTACATATCCGTATTTAATAAAAAAGGAGATAAGGAGTCATAAAAACATAAGACAATAATAGAAGATAACTTACTTTTAAACAATCTTTTCAAGTGAGCTGGATAGCAAAAACTTTTGTGAACTCACCATCTAAAACTTATGTGTTCAGTTTGAATATCCTGAAGTAGAAATCTCTGAGGAAATTAAACAGTGCCAAGGGACATTGTCAGGCATTGGGACTGCTGCTGTTGAATTGCTGGAGCTGTCTCTGTCCCACAGTGATCAGTACTCCCCAGGCAATCTCCATGCATGGTTCACAGGCTGCAGCAGAAAGGAATTATTCCCAGTAGGAAGTTTTCATGCAGCCATACAGGATGAGCCAAGTCAAAGCAATGTGAGCTTTGTCAAAGGTGAAGAAAGGATTCTGGACTGAGCACAGTTTACTTTAAGAAAGAAGCATAAGGAAACCTGTAGGAAGAGAAAATAATGCAATTTTCAGCTTTAGAGGAAATTTGGATGTTCAGTGTGAAATATTCTTTTAAGCCTATTTAATGTATCTAAGTAATTGTATCACAGCTGGATTCTTTTAGGGAGAACTGAAATTTCCTTTCAGTACTAATTTGGGATCCTGAGTGGAGGAAAAGAATATGTTTACTGTTGACTTCTTAGAATCCTATAATACCAGGCTGGAAAAGACCTCAAAAAACTGTCTAGTCAAGATGCCCCAGCACCCTGTCCAGTTGAGTTTTATAAGAGTACAATGTTGGAGAAAACACCGCTTCCCTCAGAAGGTTATTTCAATGACTGACTGTTTTCATTGTGAAAAATTTTTCTCTTGCTTCGTATTTTTCCTTCCCCTACCTTGCCTGTCCTTGTCTCTTACCTTTTGATAGTACAGCTCACATTGAGGGCTTTTTAAACTTGTGTGTTGACAATACAAAACCTCTGCTGACTTAAAAACAGGTTTATGGATGAGTAGCTCTTTTCAATGGGTATGTCACTTTTCATAACAGTAGTTGAAGGGAATTACTTTTGGGTACAAGGATGTTTGCCAGAGTTGTGAGAAGTCCTGTGTTTAAATATGAGAGAAAGAGTTTGTTGCTTACAGGGTGAGAATGCAAAAAAAATGTGACCACTATAAAGGTGCCACTGAAAACTTACCTGAAGTTCTGAATGAGTGTTCAGATTTTTTAGACATTACTGATTGACAGCTGGAGTTTTACTTACAAAAAGAATTACACTTTTATTACATTTTCACTTGGAAATGTTTAGTATTGTCATAGATAGAATTTTGCTAGTGAAAGTAGTTTTCTAATACACTGTATTACATTCAGGTTTTCTGAAGTATTTTAGCACAATGGGGTGTTTTTCTGGTAGTGCTATCCACTAGTGTAGTTCCAGGCTTTTTCCCACCAAGATTCACACCTGACTTCAAAATACATATCTGAGTCTTTTCAGACTGGGATCAGGGTTGTTTTTTTTTTTCAAATTACAGGAATTCAATTCCATAGATTTAGTTTTGAATTGAAATAAAGTAGCAGTCATTTTATGCTTCTCTCTCCTTTATCCCGCCACTCGTATGTACGCACATATTCTTATCCTTTCTTATTCTTCTATATTTATTATTCTTTCCTCTTGCTCTGCTCCACAAATCATATTATGCAGTTATCTTCACATTACAACTAGTTAGAGTATTTCATATTGAATTAGTATTAATAATAAATAGATATGCCACTAAGACAGTAAGAACAAAAATAGTTAATATGTCAAGATGTCTGTATCTCATCAGAACTGGAATTTTGTTTCTGCTCAATTTGGCTTATAGTCAGCATCCTCTGATTTTGAAAGAATTAAGCAACCGGAGGATATTCCTACGCTTCTGAATAAAGCCAGACTGTAGACTGCAGATGACTAAATCTAGGCAGTCATTTTTATCGTCATCAAAGAGCATTTTTATTCTGTGCCCACAAGTGTTCCTGGTAATCTATGAAAGAGGCCTCTGAGTTAACAAGTGAAACCAGGCATCTTTCTCACCCCATGCCTTGGCAGAAGCACATGGTTCGCATTCATCAGCAGTCACAAGTGAACTCATGTAAAGGCTTTTCTACAGTCAGATGTTTTTCCAATTGAGTCTTTGATTGGCCTACTTCTACTTGTGCAGTATGACATGACCTTTAATTATACAGTCAAATACTACTTTTCACCAAGCATTTGCTCATTCAGCACATGAGATGGATAAAAGTGCAATGGGAATTGGTCTGGGCAATGAGGGAGATTACTGGTTAGGGCTATATCAGCTTAGTGAAATGATGATGCCACTACAGTTTTATGAGGATTCTTGCTACCTTTAATCTTTCATGTCAGGCAGGCAGGCAGTCAGCTAGCTACCTCACGGTTTTATTCATAGACACAGGGATTTAGGAACATAATCAGTTACACTGATCAGAGTAATAAATCTGTCTAGCCCAGTGTCCTGTCTGTGACAGCAGTCAGAAGTGGATGCATGCAATGAAAACAAAACAGTACTCCCTGCAGGTATCCCCCCAGCTGCCATACTTTTGTGGATCAGGAATTTCCTAATCTGGCGGGGTCTTTAGTGTAGATATGGAACCTTACTTGATTTCTCTTCACCAGCAGCCCATAAAGCCTCTTAAAGTCCTTTTCATCTCTTGCCATATGCCTCCTTCTGTGCCAAGGCTCGTGGCTCACCTTTGCCTGCCATGTGCTGAGTTTCTGAGAATGGTCAGTTCCTGTCCTTTCTCGTCATGCAACTCATGCATATGTCTCATGTTCTTTCAAAAAAGAAGGATGCTGAGCAGAAGCCAGAGGATTTATACCCAGAAGCTGATAGCATTGCCAGAAGACAGCCTGTCTTCAGTTCTGCTGTGATCCATGGTAACTTTCCCTGCCTGCCTGTGCAGTTGTCAGATATAGACATTGCCTGTGGTATCTCTGCTTCAGTGGCTTTTGGACAAATAGACTGTTGATGGCCGAAAGAGAAGATTTAATGAAATGTAGGGATGATCTTTTGTCCAAGTTAAGTGCCACTGTAGACACCAGAATTTTCTCTTTGATGTAGCACAGAATTTATGTGTGATGCTTGCCTGGTCCAAGAGATGAGACTTTTCCCAGATGGCTATTAATTATGCATTTGAAATCATGGGATTTGATTTGCATAAGTGCTGAGCACTCACAGCTGCAGTTGATGTCATTGAGAGCTGTACTTTGTACATGTGAAGTGCTGCTTAATGCCAAGTTCCCTGAAAAATTAGTCCCTTCAGATCTTGTATTGGTCACTGCAATTAATGATGCTTTTGACCTGAATTTCTTTGTGCTCTATTTTCCTCCTTGAAATGAAGGACTGATACTGTACTGCCTTGTTGGAGCGTTAGGTTTCTAAATTCTCAGGCACTATCACAAGAAGCGTCACAGTGCAACAAAATAGTAACTATGTAATTTAGAAAAGGTTTTTATCCTGTTTGGGGTGTGAGGTCAAGCTCGCAACAGCAATGACAAAACAGTGCACAGCACGAGTATTTTCCCATTCCACTGCCATTGACCATTTTGGGCACTGTTCTCACTGTATGTATTTTTATGTACTCCTATACTGATCATGTCTAACAGGCAGCTTTTGTAATTTACTGGAAGCGAAATTTATATTGCTCAAGTAATTTTAATTCTGGCATCTCCTATTTTTCGTGTATTTTCCCAGCACTCGTCGGAGTGTTTGTTTAGACAGCATGTTTGAGACATCAGGTCACCCTGAACTGATTTTCATTTAAAAATTCTTCTAAATTGTCTTTGTTTGCATTTTGCCTTCCAGAAAATACTTGCAACAACAAACACCTGGACCTTGTCTTCATCATTGACAGCTCTCGCAGCGTACGTCCTTATGACTTTGAAAAAGTGAAGGAGTTCATTTTGACCATCTTGCAGTTTCTGGACATCAGTCCTGATGCTACCCGGGTAGGGCTGATTCAGTATGGCAGCACAGTCAAACATGAGTTCTCACTGAAGACATTCAGGAGAAAGCAGGAAATGGAACGAGCAGTGAAGAGGATGATGCACCTGGCAACTGGCACCATGACTGGCCTGGCTATTCAGTATGCAGTGAACATTGCATTTTCAGAATCAGAAGGTGCTCGACCTCTGAAGCAGAATGTGCCCCGAATCATCATGATAGTGACAGATGGGAGACCTCAGGATCCAGTGGCAGAGATTGCTGCTAAAGCTCGTAACTCGGGTATCCTGATTTTTGCCATTGGAGTGGGAAGAGTGGATATGAACACACTGAAGTCCATTGGGAGTGAACCACATGAAGACCATGTGTTTCTGGTTGCTAATTTCAGTCAGATTGAAACACTGACCTCTGTCTTCCAGACTAAACTTTGTGGTAAGGATTTTATCTATAGATTTGAATGCATGGATGAAAGCAAAACACAGAAAAAAAATTATAAGTTATGATTAAGGTTTTTTTTTATGTGGACCCTTATCTGTTAGAATCTATGTATTGAAAAAAAAATGGAAACTAGCCAGCCAACATTCATAACAGTGGTCATACATATAGGAAAAAACTAATTCAACTGCTAAGTGCCATATTTCCTATTCATTACGTAATAGAATAAGCCTTCTGCTAGCAAATAGCCTTCTGCTATTTGAATATAATGTAAGTTGTTTCATCTACTGTATTTAAATATGATCTGCCTTACTACTGAAACTTCAAACTGATAAATATGTCTTTTTGTTATTAAAAAAATTCTAGGGAGTTCATGAAGTCCTCTTCCAAATCTTACATATTACTTCTGTGCAAATAATTACTCTGTGCATGCCTTGTGACTGGAAGTGAGACATAGAAATATGGAAGTGCCTTATTATTCCATCCTCTTCGAATACAGAAACTTAGGAAAAGCAATTACAGTGATATTATTAATACATATACTAAGTATGTTAATAGACATTAATGTGCAACAAAGAAATCACTTTCATCTGCAATCCCCTGATAAGAAATTGCTTTTTACATATATCGTGGCATATATAATTTATTTTATTCCAGTTTGAAGCACTTAATGTATTTATTTTTTTTTTAAGTTTTTTTCTGAGATGAATAGGAAAGATTTGCATACAGATTTGGCATTAAGCTCAGGCATTTTCATTAGAGTCCAGAAAAAAAATGCATGGTGAGATTGAGTGCTCACTCTTCTCTAGGGATGTTTTTGGCAGAAAATAACTGAGGCTTATTGTCAGGATAGTCTGGAGGATTTTTCTGACTTGGTCTTTTCCAAAATTGTTTCAAAGAGCAACAAGGCTCCAGCTGAACTGCATCAGCACAAAACACCACCATAGACATTCATCAGATAGTAGGTTTTTTCCTGGTTTTTCCTTGCCATATTATTAGCTGGCATAGTCAGATACATTTAAAAATCAAGAAACAGTAAACTAAATGTGGATTCCAAGTTTAAATGGAATGAAGAGCAAATGCTTCAAAACTTCATCATATTGGATTTTTTAAATTGTGTTTTAGAAACAAATCCAGTTCAAATAGCAGTTTGTCATCTTTTTCTAACTAGGCAGAGTTGAGTAAATGTATTAGAGCTTTATAGCTCACTTTTAATTCAAATGAAACCATGCCTCAGCAGATAGATGAGTAGGGGTGACAAAGTTTGCTGCTGCCTTTTTCTCAGGGAATGGCTCCACAACATTTACTGTGTCAGGATTTGAAAGTGAGATCCAAAAATGCATTAAAAAACCCAGGCCCAGATGCAACAGAAAATTTTAGCTATTACATTCTTACAGGTTTCAACTTAAGGGAGTAAATTACAGATAGAATCCTTAATATTTTCTTGAGACTGAGCTGTGAAGCAGCATTCAGGTTGCTGAGTTTCAGGGGAGCAATCTTACCATCCATAGCCTTAGCCTCCTGGAGAACCTGCATTCCTCTCAGGAGGCGTGGTGAACTCAGAGGCAGTATCATTGCAGTTGAGTTGAGCATATGGACACCTTGTTTCTTTGATACTGCAACTGAAGGCACTCCTCTGTCAAGTCTCCTGCATGCAGGGCTTCCTGCTGTGGGAAAAGATATTGACACCTGAGGTGTCCTTGTGTCTGGATTGCCCTTATTTCCATGGGAATGTTTCTTTATGGTCACAATGAATATAGGAGTAAAATGTGTCCAAGAGTTTTGACAAATGTCCAGGCAACTTGTTCCAGTGTTTCAGCACCTTCATTGAAAAAAAAATCTCTTCCCTTTATCTGATCTAAATCTGTCCTCTGTTAGTTTACCCCTGTTTTCTGCCTGTCTTTCCTGTAGCCTTCTGAAGTACTGGAGCCTTCTCTTCCCCAACCTAAATAACCCCAAATCTCTCAGCCTGTCCTCATATGAGAGGTGCTCCAGCCCTGTCATCATCTCTGTGCCTCCCCTTTGGACACACTTCAGCAGGTCCATGTACCTCTTGTGCTGAGGGCCCTAGAATTCGATGCAGTACTCCAGGTGGAGTTCTTACAAGAGCGGAGTCAGAGGGGGCAGAGTGCCTGCCCATGTCCCTGCTGGTCGCCCTTCTTTTGATGCAGGAAACAGTTGACCTTCTGGGCTGTAAGCTGCACATTACTGGCTTATGTCCAGCTTTTGATTCCTCAGTAGCCACAAGTCTTTCTCGGCAGAGCTGCTCTCAATACCTTCATTCCCCAGCCTGTGCTGGTACCAGGGATTGTCCTGACCCAGATTCAGGATCCTGCACTTGTCCTTGTTGAACCTCATGAGATTCACAGAGAATCAGTTCTCGTGCCTGTCCAGATCTCTCTGGATGGCATCCTGTCCCTCAGTAAACTGACTGTGTAGTCAAATGCTTCCTACAGTTGCTGCCTCTGGGTGCTAAAGATTTGGGAGTACCTGAAACAGCAGCTGAAGCCAAGGGATCTTAGAGGCCTCTTTTTATTGCCACTCAGCAACATAAAAGGTAATAACACAGTATCCTGGAAAATCAGAGGCATAAGCAGTGAGACAAGAGTTGAAAACTCAGAAGAGAAACAGAAATGAGGATGAATTCCTGTAAAGGGGGTGAAGGTTGAATAGAGAAGGAGTGAGAAAGACAGAAGGTGAGATGGAAGAGTCAGGAACAAATCAAAGTTCATTATTCTGTCAAGGAGATAGTGGTGTCATCTTCATTTTACATTGAAGGAGTGGAGGTGCAGACATGGAGTAAAGACTGTCAGATTGCTCTCTGACTTGAAGATGCAAGACCTCAGTGTTCCTCAGCATTAATAATTATGGAAGTAAGATTCTTCATCAAGCTGTTTTCAAGCCATTCTTCTTTTGTATTGTGCTGTGTGTTGATTTTCCTCATTCAAGATAGCAAATGTCCTCTAGAACAGTTTCTTAAGTTCCACTTATCTTCTAAATTTGAATGTGGTAGATTTGTCCCATTGTCTTCTTCTGTGTCCACCAATTAATTAGTGTTTCCAGGTGCTGGATTGTATATTTTGATTTTATTTATATCTCCATTCCACATGCAATTTCATGTCCAAAAACATGCTAGTAATGTCAATGAGACAGAAAATACCTGAAATCTTACGTTTTTAGGAATATATACTGCTTGGTCAAGATTTTTTTTACATTCTTGCAGTCTTCAGCTTCCGTTTTACTGCCAGCACTTCATTCGAAATTTCTGAGTTGCTCCAGTAAAATTTTCTACAGCATTTTCTAGTAGTTGTGACCACGAGAAAGAGCAGCAGTTAATAATGCTTTATATTTTTTTCTCTTAGTGCCCCATATGTGCAGTACCGTTGAGCATCGCTGTGATCACTTCTGCATAAACACCCCTGGCTCCTATGAATGCAGATGTAAACAAGGATACATTCTGAATGCTGACCAGAAGACCTGCAGCAGTATGTTGTCTTTCCTAACTTTTATCTTTCATGCTCACAAGTTGTGCTTAACATCCCATACCCTTTTATGTTGGGCTCATAAGGAATGACTGAGCTTGAAGTATAAGGGTTTGCAGCCATTCAAAGGATAGTATCAAAAGTCTTGCTTATGCTCTCATTACCTTCTTTAAAAGGATTGACTTTTAAATAATTTGGTTTATAATTAGAAACTGGATTTCACTTTAATTATGATCTTTGTTAGTAGTCTTTGTTAGTATGATCTCTTGTCCATTTTGACTTGCTTTCTAGTAATTAACACTAGGCTACATTACATGGGTATGCCAAATTTATTTTTGTATCTACCATTATTGTAAAGAAATTATGTAATACTGTTTTGAATTACTTGTGGAGAATGTACTCGCTAAAACTTCAGTTTCTCATCCCACAATAGTGGATGGATTCAAGTTAAATTTACCAAATTGATTTTAGCTGGAAAAATACTCTTGGAAAATGTCATTTCAAAATGCTGGAGGAGACAGTCATGGTGAGAGCATAGAATTCTCAATATATAAGTAAAGTCCTTGCATGTGCAGTGGGACACATGGTTTCAGAGCCACAATAAATAGGAATGGGAACAAAAGAATGTCAGCACAGGAATGATTTAAGCATTCTCACTGCTGTGTGGGCTACAGTAGGAAACTCCTTTTGAGCTGCTCACCTCCCATGCTGTTGAGCTATGAGATGAGTTACTTTTAGGAATTTCTGTTTTCTAGTCCTTCTCACCAGCATCCTTCACCAAATGCAGACATTTGTCATATGCATATGTTTTGTATGAAATGAAAAAAAAAAGCTACACTTTTTTAGTAGTTTAGTAGTTTAGAAGATGCAAAAAAATTCAATCCAATCTAGAATGTTTCCTAATCATTACTTTGGTTTAGCAGCTAAGCCAAGAGAAGAGGTTTTCACTCAGCGTGTTTTCTCTGCTTCTACATATTTACTGTAAATTTTCAGAAAGAATATTAGAATCCTAAATGATAGAATCCAGCTGTGCAATCATATTTCAGTAATATTCTCTACTATCTTCTTTTTATTGTGTCTCTCTTGAAATTATTCTCAACCTGATGTAGTGTAGGATGTTCCTGCTCACTGCAGGGGTGTTAGGCTAGATGGCCTTTGAAGGTCCCGTACAACCCTATGGCTCTGTGATTTAAAGCTTTCGTATACTTTGAAACTTTCTTTTAAACCATCCTCATGCTATTACATTTTAATTTCAATTTTTTGAAATTATTTTAAAATTCTCTTTTAAATTTCCTTTAATGCATTTTCCCCATCCTCACCCAAAACATTAATTTCAATAGTTGGGGTTTTTTTTGTGAGTCACTTAAAATGTAATTAGAAATTTGAAAAATTTTTCATTCTTTCTTTATTGTGTTGCCTTTTTTTTATTACATTTCTGTAGTTCTTATCACCCTAGATCTGAAATGCTTCAACTTACAGGTTCATTTCCAAGAAAGTCCTGGAACTGTGTGTAGTTTTCCTACTCGTGACTCATGCACAGTAGACCTTAATGTTTCCTCTCCACCATTTTTGGTGTCTGTTGCTGCATTGCTTTGATTTTATTTTTTTGCTGTGATGCAGTCATATCAGGTATCCCCATTTACCTGTCACACGTGTTTTGCTTGACTCTGTATTTGCTTTGATCATCAATTACATGAAACTAGATTGCAGTTTGCTAAATATGAAAGGGAAATAAGTCATTTAAAGTTTGTAGGCTATCTCAAATGGACTTTTTCAACATCACCAAACTATAAACTAATTTTAGCAGTAAGCACTGGAAGTCTAGCATTGAGAGCCATCAAACTGGCATCAAACTGCTAGGATGGTGCAAGTTATTGGTGAAGGGGGGAGATGATGTGGTTGCATACTAGACAAGGTCAGAGCATTAGATCTGAGAATGCCAGAGAAGTAAGAGAACTGATGAGAAAAGGGGACCAAGCCTGGACTAACTGGACACTTAGTTTCTGGAGGTAAGACAACAGGAAACCCCACAGTTTGACCATTTTAGCTCCCTTCAATTGTCTGCTGATTGGGTACAAGTGCACAGAGACAACACAGTATACCTCTTGCATAAAATAAATCTTCATCATGTTTTTATTGAATGGAATACATGAATACAACATAAACCAGCTGTATTTATCCAAAGTTTTGACATATTTGTCAGCTCATGAACAATTAGTTTCCAAACATACATACTTTAATGCTTTCTAAACTAAACAGTGCAAAAAAGATGACTGAAAGTAATACTGTCTTTTCATCCTTCTGTTCCCAAAGTTATACTATATTTTCATTCCTCTGTTTCCTTTTTTTTTGTGTTATGAAAATGCATCAAATCAGTATTCAGTTCTTAAAAAAACATTTAACCAAATGGTTTTAGTCAGCACTGAATTGACAACTTTGCTCCAGGGTGGAAAAGGTCGCATTTTTCTTTTGAATAGAAGGTAGCTTTGTTCCTTAATACATTTCATTATACTATTATTTCTTTAAAAATTATTTTCTTGCAGAAAATCTGCTATACTTCTGATTTGGAAGTGTGGGCGGGGGGGGAAAAGCACAACTTGGCTAACCTTTGGGAAAAAAACAGGGGAAAAGAGGTTCTATTGTTTAACCAGAAATGTTCTTAAATTTATTTCATTAAAATGGTTTTGCATCCTTACAAAGGATGCTCCTTTATATACTGTGGTAGGCTTTCTAGAGAAATAATTGTGTCAGATAATGGCTGCTCTTTACCCATTACACTGTATTTGTTTGTTTCACTTAATCTCTTCCATTGTTATCTAAAGATGGTCCAATCTTAAATTAATATACAAAACAGTAGAAAAGAGAAAATGTAGCTAGAACAAGCTGGAAAATTATCTATTTGGGGGTGTTTATACTGGAACAAGAAAGTTAAATGACTATGCCACTTGATATGAAACAGAAAGCTATAAAAGAAAATTTGTATTTGCTTGGCTAGTTTCCTCAAACATGACCCAAAAGCCTTTTTTGAATCTGTAAACAGTCATTATGTGTCTAGCAATTTTTGGGCCTGATCCTGAGCAACACAAAATACTCTGCTTTCCAGAGATTTCTCTAGGAAAATGTGGGTTTCTATAATACTTTTGTCTACTGAAAAGAAATCCCATTGTGCTTCACCGGGCCAAATGCTGAACTAACATAATTTGTCATCATAATTTTTCTAATGCAATTTCTTGATTGGGAGGGGTAACTTGCTATGGTAGTTTGCAGAGAACTGAAAAAATCTCAGAAATATGTTTCCAGGTATTTTGGTGTCGTGTTTTCCTTTTCTTCTCCTTTCCAGCCTTGCCGTAATTTATCTGTGAGGGTTATGGAAAAAAATAAAAAGAGACAAATAAACACTTGAGGGTTTTTTTTGAGGAAACCCTGAAGAATGCCCTTCAAACTTCTTAGAGAAACATACAAACAACACTATACTAGGCACCACTGGCCCATCAACAGTCATTGCCTTCTGCTGAAGGAATGAGCTCCTCAGCTTTGAGTGGGTGTAGCTGCTGGTATAAAGGTTTCACTGTTTGATAGAGCATTGGCATCATCTATGTTAAAATGAGCTTACATCTGAAGAGCTCTTCATAACTTCCTGAAATTTGTTTAATCTGTAATGTGCCCATGTGTTACAGAAGGTCCAAGAATTTCATATCTGTACAATTATGTTTTGTAGCTCAGGACCTTTGTGCTGTGGAGAAACACGCCTGTGAGCAGATTTGTGTGAACACGCCTGGGTCTTATGTCTGTCAGTGCTATGAAGGGTATGAACTTGATGCAAATGGAAAGAATTGTATTGGTAAGTATGGGATCAACAATTCAGTCTATCTCTTGACACATATTAAAGGGAAATTTAATGTAAATTAATATTCAGTTTAGCCATAGACTCAAATGGGAAGTTCTCTTCTCCGGTATAAGTGGTGGATAAAAAAAGAATACATTTTGGTAGGTTCATAGGCCTTTGCTGTTAATGGTGACTTGGGAAAATTGTTCCAATTTCATGAAAAAAGTAACATTACTGTTTTGAACGAATCCACCAGATGTTTTATTCTAGATCTATGTAGGTGGCCAGCGATGTAGTAGGATGATATATTTGGCTATTAAAAAAACCAAACAAAGCAAGACAAACTTAGTAGTTCCTCTTTAGACAAAAGTTTTACACAGAAAACTTGAAAATGGACACCTTTTTTGCCATTTTTTCCCTAGGTTTTATGGTCATTCCAGGTTCAAACTCCTTTTGGGAAGAAGATTTTAAGGAAAATGTAGCCTTCCTTAAGAACCCATACATGCATACCTTTAATTTTTGCTATGGTCATTAAAGAAGCAAACACCAGCTCTGAGAATTGCAACTCAAAAGAGAGTGAATGTAGAAATACAGTATTTTTTAACACAAAATATAACTTCCCTCCTTATTTCCATATAAGTATCTCAATCTTCTTTCCTGTTATTGCACAGGATATACATTTAGGATAGTATTTTTCATTAGTCTCTTAGCGTTTTCATAAACTTTTCATCCTATGCTACATTTTGGGAAAATACTGTCTTCTGATATCCACCACAAAAGACCACTAATGAGTCCTTGAAAAGGAATCTCTTTATTTGCTAGGTATTCTCTTCACGCGTGCACTTAAATGCATGCTTAATTTCAAAGACATGCTGAATTCACATGGAAGTGAATCCAAGTAAATCCTTGGCCCCAAGTTTGCCACAGACCTCTACAATGCTTCTGTCCAACAATTTACTCTTTCTTTTTTAAACAACTCTAAAATGTGTCATTACCTTCACAGAGCTATTACCTTGCAGGATAATCCTATTTTGACCTGCAAAATAGACAACAGTGTATGGAGCTGAATTTTCTGCATGTGGTTACACATGAAACACACAAATGAGGTTTTGATGTCTTAAGGCTCTAGAATAACATGTAGTTTAGAAGAATATGAATTCTGTACTTTCTCTTCAGAAATGTTTCCCTTATTTGTAGAAATGTTCATATTTCTCCATGTAATACAAAGTATATTTTTCTTATGAAAAACTTTGGAATGTTATATGCCATTTATTAAAATTCTTAGCAACATTTGGTTTTTGCCTGTTAATAATTTCTCTGCAAAGTCTGAAGAGTGCTGTTTGAAGTGGTGGTACATCTTGAACATTTGTTTTTCTTCTTCCTGACTGACTGTCTTTGACATGGAGAGATACAGTCCAATTATAAGCTCTGCTGATGGCATTTGAACTTTCATAATCCCAATAATGTTAAATTATTTTCAAAATACATGTTTAAATTACGATATGTTGCATTTTATAGCTGTCTTTCCTCTCCTCTAACTTTCCCAGTTTAACAAAAACCCATGGACTCATGCAATTCATACCCTTGCAGTCATTAGCAGTACCAGTTGTGGTTTTAAAGCACATTATTGGCACATCTGTTTCACAGTTTTGTTTTGCATTTGTTTGACCATTTAACTTTTTAATTTCTTAATGCTGCACATGAATGGTTCAGTGTATATTAATTTCATTTTACCCATGCAGGATTTAACTTCTCTCCATTTCTGGAACAGGAACAGATTGTGTCAGTATTTTGTCATTTTGTTGCCAGATTTTCTGCAAATCCTTTTAGCTGTCAGTCTCCAGAATTTGTCTTTCCATATTTGAACAATTTGAGATTTTTGAGGAATATGCTACTACCAACAATGTAGAGCTTCTGCAGATGTGATCACCACTGAATAATCATTCTTGCTGCAAAAGGAGAGTATGCATAGTACTGAATTGGTAGTTATAATTCTCAGTTTTCATTACTTCTCAGCTGTTTACCCATTCCTTTCTGTGAATTATTTATTAATAAATAAATAGTATACCAGAACCACTAAGCACACTGGCAATTGTGCAAAAAGCAGTGATTTCATTAAGGCTGTTCTCTCCTTTTCATCCAGAGAATGAAGTAAGAATTTCAATAGGACATACAAATTGCAGTTCTTTCAAAGTGCCAAAGGTTTCTCTCAAAGATATCTAAGACTTCTAAAATTTTAAGGTTAGATAAAACAAATGAGAAAGTGCAGAAGACTTTCATGAGACAGCTTATTAAGTTATTCATCTTTGTTAACAGTCTTATTTCTCTGGTTAAGGATCAAAGACAATACTATTTCTGTCATTGACATGTGTCAGCTAGTTACTTGAATGGCAATAATTAAATAAAATCCCACAACCAGCAGCTCACAGTCTATCCATTCGAAGTGACCACTGAATGGCTAACCTGAGTGCTTGCAGCACACAGTTTATGAACAGATTTGTAGACTAAATAATTTTTGAAACTATCTGCCCAGTGGTAAGAATTGCTTGCAGAGCACTATCACTTTCCATTTTTAAATGCCCTCTTTTCACATGAAAAAAATACCATCATTTAAATGTTGTTCTGCTGGACATTCATTCTCTCCACTTTCTTGGTGATGATGGACATGCCGTCCTTTCTTTCCTGGCTCTGGAGCTCTGCTGTATGCAGCTGTCTGTCTTGGGACCTCTTCTCCTGGCAGTACTTTTGCTGCTGGCATCTCTTTACACTCCTGGCACTGCTACATTTTTTGGCTGCTTTCTAGGTTCATACGAGACTTCCGTGAGTCTTCACTGCTCTTTCCCTATGATCTTTTTTGCCCTCCTTATGCCTTTACTTATTCTATCACCTTTTATTCCTACCCTGCTTTTCTACCCTATTCCTTAACTTTGTTCTCCTAAGCCTGAAAAATGTATATAAATATCACAGGAGTAAAATGACAATGAAAGAGGAGGGTGAACAATGCTGTCCACAGTTTAGAGGGGACAATGTCAGCACCCTGGGTGTGGAACTGCTAACTGGAAGTAATAGATGTCTGTGACCACTTAGCAACTAATTCCAAACAAGAAAAACAGGGTGGGACAAATCTTGGGAGATGACAACTTAATTAATCACTTAGTTACTAAAAAGGTCATTAATTCATCCTTTAGAAAAGCTTCTTATTTTAATAGGCATTGGGTAACATTTAAAGCACTGAGCTATCTAATTGTCCACATTCTAGTCATTTATCTTGACTTATCTTGTACAGCAATACAAAAAAGGCAAAACTTTAAAAATTAGAAAAATATTATTCTTCTTAGTTTTTTAAAAATTGTCTTGTATTCGCATACCAGCTAAAGGATTACATTCTTCAGTAATATAGAAATATAGATTTATAATTTTTCTAATTTTATTTTTTAATATTTAACACCATGAACAGCCTGCCTACTTGCTGACTGGAATGCTGTTGACAGGTTTCCCTTCTAAGCAAGTATCTTAAACGAAACAGAACACTAAAAGGGAAGTGAATTTGTAGGTCAGTTACTAGTGCCAGTGTCCAAGACTTAGCCATCTGGAATTAGAGCAATTTATATACAGAAATTACTGGGAAAAGGGAACAATTATGTCCAAAAGGAAATGTTGGGTTCTGTGAGTTAGAGGTCCCCCACAGGGTGACTATGAATGGAAAAAAGCAAATGTGTAAAAATTAGTTATTTTGTTGGACTTTTTTGTTTTCTGTCCATAGTATATTAACAGCTTCATAGACATAAGTTCCTCCCAAGTTTGGAGAAAAGGAGGCTGAGAGGTGACTTCATTGCTTTCTGCACCTTTCTGGAGAGGGGGGAGGAAGGTGCTGATCTCTTCTCCTTCAGATCCAGTGACAGGTCACATGAGAATTGGTCAAAGTTCCATTGTGGGGGGGTTTAAACTGGACATGAGGAAGCATTTCTTAATACTCAGAAGGTGGAATTTCACTGGAACAGGCTTCCTAGAGAGGCGGTCAATGTCCCAAGCCTGTCAATGTCTAAGAGGCATTTGGACAATGTTCTTATTAACTTGCTTTCAATTTTGGCCAGCCTTGAAGTGGTCAGGCAGTTGGACTAGATCGTTGTTGTATGTCCCTTCCAAGTGAAATTATTATTCTATTCTATTCCATTCTATTCTATTCTATTCCATTCTATTCTATTTTATTCTATTCTATTCTATTCTATTCTATTCTATTCTATTCTATTCTATTCTATTCTATTCTATTCTATTCTATTCTATTCTATTCTTTATTAGTCAAGCAGTTGCAGGTGTTATTCTAGAAATGCATTTTGTTAGGATTTAAATGAAGAGGTGGAGGAGGCTTTATGGAGCAATCCATATGGTCTGTTTCCTGGATATGGTGTTAGATAGGAAAAGTTATATATTCTTTGGCGCAGTTATTTCTTAATGTGTCTATTGAAACACTTGAAAGTGTGCATGTGGTTACAGTTAATTTAAGAGGGAAGCTGACTAATTGCATGACACACTATATCCTTGAAATATATACTCAATAAATGCATTCTCATATGAAGCTATTCAGTCTGGAAACAGGAAGGTTCTTGCCAGGAAAATGACCTCACATAGTAGCCAGTGAGTAGTGTAATTTGACTTGGTTTGACATAAGTATTATAAAGGGTTAAAAGAAGCTCTTTCAAGTAATTAAATGGATTTTTGCTCTTTCTTGACTAGACTACCTTGACTAAATATCTTAGCATACCTGAGTATACACAGGATTTGCAAAGACAGGGTTATTGAAGAAGGAGCTACTTTCATTAGAAGTATTTACTGTCTTTTAAAGTAATTCGGGAGGTTCAACAGTATAAAGAAATTTCTGCAAATTACTAACTTGGCAAAGAAGAGGAATCTCTATCCTTAAATGTCTATGTGAAGCTGAGCACATTACTGTCTTCTTCAGAAAGAATCAGCTAAATTTGTCTACTGTGGGCTTGGACACCCTTTGGCCACAGAACACTTGCTATGTGATTTATCTTTAATTTCTTCTAAGACTTTTTTGTGAAGAAAGACCTTAACATGCAAAGAGATTTAAAAAAAACCCTCATAATTTCACTTATTTAGCACTTTAAAGTATTACCTTATTACCTTTGTCGATCAGTCTTGTAAATATGAGTTAGTGTAATAGATGGCTGGACTTATGAAATAAGTAACTAGCCTGGTATGGTGCTTTATTTCTCTCATACAGAAGGTGTCATATAAGCAAAATACTAGTAGTGAATATCAGCCTGAAGCTCTCAGGCTTCACAGCTGCAGCTGGTTTATACAGGATGAATCTGGAGCCCATTAGAGGCCGTGAACAAACTGTGGCAGTCCTCAGTGTTGAAAGTATCACCATGAATCTCCTGTATACTCAGGCTACAGCTGAGAGAACTAAAGAAAAGTGAAGCAATTCCAGGACTGAGATTCAACAGACAGAAGACAAAACTATATCAAATGAGCTTTCCTACACCCTGGTCTACAGTCTGAACATCTGGATAGAGTTAATAACTGAGGCCTCATTTCCAGATCTGAGAAAACATGATGAGAAGGCTCCTGACTATCTGAGAGTTGATAAATGTTCAAGGGGTAGGAGAAATGATCCCAGACTCCCATAAAATCTGATGTGCCAACTGGTATTTTATGTGCACAGCTTTTTTGCAGAAAGACTCTCGAGGACATAAATTATGTCAGCTTTTCCTTTTTTTAAGTCTACTGTTTGTAATTAGTGCTATAATCTCTATGCGTAGTAGTTCTAATTTTGTCTTCCTAATTGTACATGTTGATCTTGTTCTTTTTCAGTTGTAGACTACTGTGCTTTGGATAACCAAGGTTGCCAACATGAATGTGTTAACACTGAGGATTCCTATTACTGTAGATGCCACCCAGGGTTCATTTTAAATCCAGACAAAAGAACTTGCAGAAGTAAGTTGTGATAAGATTTAATTACAAATGTTTGTACTTCTTTTATCTCACAGTTCTCTGCAGTTACACTCCCACTGGTCCAGGGAACACTGAATAATGCATCAGGCATAGAAAATGTGCCCTCAAAGCCAAAGCTTGAAAGCAATGAAAGTTGTTTTGGGACATAGTTTGGGTTTTGGGAAGAGGAGGTAGAGGTCCTTTCTATGAGCTGTTAGCATGAGACCAGGCTCTTTTTTTGATAGTAAAAGCCAAATGCTTTGTGTTTCATAGTCTCTTGGTTTGTCCAGATTTTTCAGTTAGGGAATCATCTCCCTAGCTAGGGAAACAAACAAGGGCCATTTATCATCACCTTGTAAGACAAGCTACAATTAAATAGAATGAGTACTTCACAGTCAAAACAAATGTTACAGCCTATTTTCCTATGACTTTTTTCAATAGTGAATTATTTAATTCTTTGTGGTCTGTAAAGATCATTATCTTCTACTAAGTTTCCATGTTTCCACCAGGTTAGAAGTTTATAGCTTTGTTTGCTTGTTTTTTGTCAAATCTGATCATTGCTGGGCTAACAAGCACAAAATTGTGACAGCTGGGAGCAGATATATAGTGGGGGGGGAACTGACAGACCAGAAAGTACTCTTCCCAAAGCCTCTCTTAACTTGGGAAGACAAACTAAAACCTTTATTTAATGACATTATTTAATGTCATAATTCATTTCAAGGAAATTTGAAAGGAAAACCTTGATGTAGATTCCTAGTTACCTTTCATCAAAAATACAGACCTTGGTAAAGAAATGGTAGTATTGTGTCTGGAAGCAGACAAAATCCATCAGTTTTCGGTGAGTGAAAGTGCTGATGCCAGTAGTGAATTTACTAAATACTATTTAATTTTATTGAATAATGTGTTGAAACATTTCTTTAAAAATGCATCAATATACCTCTGCAGTTCTGTGCTTTTGCAGCCTTGAGGGCATTTCCCTATGTTTTGTGACATGTATGCTATTTCACTTAGTTTTGACATTTAGAAAGAAAGCATCTAATCCAGGCTATACATCTGACCTTATGATCAAGAGAAAGAGACACCTACTTCTAGAAGGTCACAGGTGTGACACAGGTTTATGAAAGTGTCTGTGTTTTCCTTGACTATGCAGGGAACTTAGATGGCTTGTGAGACTAGACACCTAATTTTTTAGATAACTGGAGTCGGGTAGATTAATTTTCCTGCATTCCTGTTGTCATTTCCCCTCTGATCTTGATGTTGGATTTTCACGATTGAGCAGACTAACATGTAACACATAAGTACACTGCCCTGCAAGGAGTGCAAGCTGAGAGCCAAGGATGGATGCAAGGGAAGTAGGGGCAGTAATCTCTCTGACAAGACCTTTGGTTCCACAATCCACAAAGAACTAAACAGGTCCTGTGGCAGTAACCAGGCTCAGCCAGTTGTTAGGTGATCACTGAACAAGTCTGTAGTGACAGGAGACATCTAATGTCAATTCAGGAAACCAAGTCAGCCAGGCTTGCAGGTCAGGATTGATAACATGCCTGGCTAGGCACAGCTCCAAAGCCAAGAGGCAGAGGCCACCGACATGGCTTCTCATGGCTCTCTGCAAGGTTTTTTGTAAGTGATTAATATTACTTTAAAATTAAGAGTAAAAATTTCATGAGATTGCAATTTGGGAAAAATAAAAGTTACTGGAAATAGTAGGCCATAGAGATATATTCAGAAGTAACTGAAGAGGAATGAGCAAATACCATATCAAGTCATTCTTTTTCAGGATGTTTGTCTGTTTTAAGTATAAATCAAACTTTCCCTTATACTCGGTGTCTTCTGAGTCTTGCTAACAAAGAAAAAGCATGAACGAAATAACTGTATATCTCTTAATGTTGCAAATAATCAAGATGGCATGAGAGCTCTTCAAACCAGAAGTGTCCCCTAGCTCTCCCACATGCTATGAATCATGTTGCCTTTGAGTAGTGTAAACGACACAAAGAAACAAACTTGAGATCGCTGGATTTAAAATGTTTGTAAATTTAAAACCTTTGACATAAACCTCTACATATTTGGCTTATGTACTGAGTCTCAGGGATGCTGGCCAACTAGCCAGGCCCCACACTCTTGCCAGACCAGAGCTCTGCATCAGCGAGCAGCCATGGGGCGCCAGCTTCCAAGGTCTAGTGATTATCTCTGAATCTGAATCTAGAAAAGCTAGAAAATGTAAATGTTGTCACTGTGGATATGCATATCTGGCAAATGTTTTCTCTGGGAGTTACTCCAAGCTTTGGAATTAAGTAAAGGAAACAGTTCATGAATGCAGCCCAGCCAACAGCAGCTGGTAAAGGGGAGTGCAGCAAATTCAGATGGGTAGAAGACATTCCTAGCATCTAAGTTAACTAGTAAGGGTACTTTTGCTGCTCTTGCTCCACTCAAAAGGACAGATGGTAGTTTCTGCT
The DNA here is from genome assembly GCA_013400935.1 of Turnix velox. Lineage (NCBI taxonomy): Eukaryota > Metazoa > Chordata > Aves > Charadriiformes > Turnicidae > Turnix > Turnix velox. The sequence continues at coordinate 85,252 of VZTY01019388.1, forward strand.
TGAACTTAAAAATGCTGAGCCTCAACTCTTGTTCTCTTGGAAAAGTTTGAGTTATGGGTGGATTCACAGGCTGTAGCTGGTAGAATCCCTCTGTTAGTGTCCTTAATCTGGCGTATGTTAATGAAACGCTGTGAAATGTGATTCTACTGTTGCTGACATAATAACCTCAAGGTTCTAACTAAGATAGTAGTATGTATTTTTCAACTCAAGATGGTCACTTTTCAATTTATGGTCATCATGTGAATCAGAATCAGTTACACAGGAAAAATCTGCACTGTGCATTTCAGTTACCAAGGATTTGTGCAGATAAACACAGCCAAGTGCTCAGTAGTTCCAGAAGGCACACAGCTATATTCCTCTGGTTTACACATATGGCTTTATGGTTTCTGTGTCTTCTGTGTACTCCTAAATGAACTGCATTTTCTTATTAATAAATAGATAAGATAGCTGAGTGTTGTGCACATGCACTTGCATATGCTATCATGAAAACATTTGGTATTTGAAATTTCTATAAATATATGGCATCTGTAAATGATAATATACTACTCTCAGGTTTTCTTACAAGGTCACATTGCACTTTGTCCTTAAAATATAGTCGGTTTGTTTTTGCTAAGACTTAATACATACATAACAGGCTCAGTTGCATTAACCCACCACTCATACAAAGAACGAACAGTTCCTGCCTCAGGAAACTAATTACCTCTGGGAATAATAATTTGCCTCTGAATGTCAGTTTTCAGGTTATTTGAGGAGGTGTTCAAAAGTACCTGAATGTCTTTAAACATCTGACTTAATTGGTCTGTGAATTGTTTGTTTTCAACAGTGGTGAAGAGTTAAGACTGTTCTTTCATTACTATAAATTAATTAACTCCACCATTATAAAACAAAGTGATGGCCAGACACTGCATCCGAGTGAATGTCAGGGTCTGTGACTTCATTAATAGTTGTAAACCCTGTGTGGTAATTACCCCTGTATTTACTGAATTTTCCCTGAAGTCATAGCTGTTTCTAGAATTCCCTTCCCTTTCATGAACGTTTGAAATGAAAGAGCCAGGTAGGAAGTATATAGAACTGTTAAAGTTCCAATGCTCCTGATGACCTGGTTGTTCTGCTTTGATCTAATAATGAACAGCATTCAAATACCTATTTGTGTGTATATTGCACATCATATCTAACTATCTAATATCTAATAGAGAGGCAATTTTGATGAGGGAAAGTATAGGTCAGCTGCAAAATGTTATGAAATGTTTAAGACTCTTCTGTTTGTAGTACATGTGTTCTGAAAGAATCCATTGAAGTATACGTATCATACATGGAAAAATACTTAGTTATACCTGATATGGTATTACTATATTTTTATTTAGAAAAAGAGGAGCATTTTATTTTCACAGTTTAAAACAATCTGGTAAAAAGTTAGAATGATGCTGAAGAAAATGAAAGAAAACAAAGTAACTATTTTTAACCAGTCTTATTGGTAGGAAATTATACTCCTCACTAACACATTTTTTTTCCTGTTTAGGACCAGACTATTGTGCTCTTGAAGACCATGGCTGTGAACAGGAATGTGTTAATACAGATGATTCCTACTTTTGTCGGTGCCAAGAAGGATTTAGACTTAATCCAGATAAGAAAACATGCATAAGTGAGTAATCCTTTGGACATACATAAAGTTCATCTGCTTTTATTTCTTAAACCTGCTGTTTCTTTTCTGAAAGGATGAAAGTTTTCTTTGTAATTGAGGTTGAAAGAAATGTTTCTTTCTTGAATTTTAACTGACCTAGCCATGATGGAAAATGCTGTTTGCCGTATTGTAGACTGTATATTAGAGATTTTCTGAAGATATTTATGAAAATTTGAGCAGTACTCTAAGAGCCAAAGTGGCTGCAAAACTTTAAGTTTGTTGCTCAAAATTGCTTGAAATTTTCTGACTTTGTCTTGTGGTGGCACAAATAATTTTGCCTTGCCCAATTAATTTAGCCAAGGACAGGTATATTTCATTACTTTGGGAAACTACCAGACAGGCAATTTAGTTGTTAAAATCACCAAAATCACCTTAAAGGCATACATGAACCCCTCCTAGTTTTCTAAAAAAAACTGGAAGAGCATTCTTAGCAATGTCAAGGTTCTAAACCAATTACTCTTTCTATTTAGTGTTAAAAGACTTTGGTGTTACTGTTCTTCTTATACAGGGACCTGGAATCACAGCAGATTTTTAGTGTAATGTTGTTAAAATTTAAGGAGAACATACTCAGCAAAATGAACTAGCCTAATCAGGCAACTCAATTCATGTTAGGGAAAATTGGACTCCTGGTATTTTATGAATGAGAAGCTTCCCAGGAGCAACATAATTATATTTATAGATGCTTGTAAAATTTTCCTTGTTTTGGAATTGTAATTGTGTTTTGATCTTAAAGAGATGAAGCACCTTTGTTGACACATTGTCATTTTTACAGCAATCTGTGCTATTCTAGATTTTATTATGCAGTTGAAACACCAGGAGGAAGAGATGCCATCAAGAGGGAACTTGACAGGCTTCAGAAGTGGGCCCATGCCAACCTCATGAAGTTCAACAAGGCCAAGTGCAAGGTCCTGCACCTGGGCTGGGGCAACCCAAAGCACAGGTGCAGGCTGGGTGGAGAGTGGCTTGCGTGCAGCCCTAAAGAGAAAGATTTTGGGGGTGTCAGTGGATGAAAAGCTTAACATGAGCTGACAGTGTGCACTTGCACCCCAGAAGGCCAACCAAATCCTTGGCTGTATCAAGAGAAATGTAGCGAGCAGGTCAAGGGAGGTGATTTTGTCCCTTTACTCAGCTCTGGTGAGGCTCCACCTGGAGTATTGTGTCCAGTTCTGGAGCCCTCAACATAAGAAGGACATTGAGCTGTTGGAGCAGGCCCAGAGGAAGGCCACAGAAATTATCAGAGGGATGGAACACCTCCCTTCTGAGGACAGACTGAATGAGTTGGGGTTGTTCAGCCTGAAGAAGAGAAGGCTGAAGGGGGACCTCATAGTGGCTTATCGAAAACTGAAGGGGGCCTACAGAAATGCAGGGGTAGGACTTTTTAATAGGATATGTGATGGCAGGACTAGGAATAAACTAGGAATAAATTGGAAGAGGGGAGATTCAGGCTGGAGATAAGAAAAGTTCTTTACAGTGAGGATGGTGAGACACTAGAGCAGGCTGCCCAGAGAGGTTGTGGATGCCCCGTCTCTGGAGGTTTAAGGCCAGGCTGGACAAGGTATAGGGCAGCCTGGTCCAGTGGGAGGTGTCCCTGCCTAAGGCAGGGGGGTTGGAACTAGGTGATCTCTCAGGTCCCTTCTAACCCAAACCATTCTGATGATTTTATGGTATTTTAATGGATTTAGGGTTTTATAGATTGGATACACTTTGGTGTGTATTGGAGCAAAAGAAGAGCATTGTGTACAGTATTTATTGTCAAGGTTGTAGCTGGAAGTTAAAGGCAAACTGTAATTCCCATTGGAGATATTTTCCCTTAAGCTTGTGAGTCTTTGGATTTGGCTCTAAACGTGGTGACATTTCCAGGATTAAGTTTCTGTTCCAAAACTTGTTATAACAGGGCTCATGTTAGATAAGCTTGTGAAATAGAGCAGAACATTTGCGTTAATGCCCTCTTTATAAACCAAGGAGAGTGCATTGCTAGTGACCAGTGCCAGGCGTTCCTCCTTCACCACAATGCATGACTTATGCAGGTCTGTGGGAGTCAAAGTGAACTCTTGTGTAGCCAAGTGTTGGCAATCTGTTCTCAAATCCTCAGCTCGCTGTCAGGTGTTTAAAGCACAGAATCCAGTATCGTTTAGGAAAAGTAAGGTGTTTATTTCAGAAACCCTCATGGCTGGTTTGAATTCTTAGTTGTTTTTCTCTCCATGGAATTAAACTTCTGTGCTTTAAGTTGGCATGATTGAGAATACAAATGCATTAACATGGAAGAGGCTTTTGTGTGTGAATGTCATCCCGGATACACCCAACACCATGATGGCAATATGTGTAGAAATTAGTGTGTCTCAGGCAAGATGTGAAGAAAATTAGAAAATGCTCATGAGTCCCTTCTGAGATCTTAGACCTGTTACTGTTACCTGTTACCACGAGCCAGGCCTAGTGAAGTAATGCTATAGTGAGATCCTTGATCCAAAAGAAAACTAAAGCATCATCTCCAATGCAAATAACTAGGAAAGTGTGTTCAGTGAAGGTGTCTAACACAACATCAGTGCTTCCTGTTGAGTACCAGTATAATTGATGTGTGCTATTTAAACAGCAGCACCCCGGTAGTGATTTATGATGATAAATGCAGATATGTAGAGACCCCATTCTATATGTGTACACTTTCAGTGATCTGTTCAATAAAATGTCTTCTTTTAATAGAAACATTACTAAGTGAAGGATCAGTGGTGCACCAGAAAAAGCCAACAACATTGCCTATTTGACATCACTAAGTTTTTAGAAGGTATTTTTGTTGTAGAGAGCTATTCTGCGCATCATCTGATGTATCAGCTGCATTTTTCCCTGATTTATTTGTGACATATTTTTCCAAAGGAATATTCAGTCACTCAACTGGGATAAAAAAGTTAATAGGCCAGAGAGTAATTATTCTTAAACTGTTTATGCTAAAGCCATATTTAAGCATACTTGAATGTGTTGCAAAAGGTCATAACTTGCTAACAGGGGTTTCAACTTTCACAAGCTGAATATATATAAACTGATACATCCCAAGACACTAATTTTCTTTGAAAATAATTACTCTTACACTTTTCTTTACACATACAATGAAGGACACCTGATGTCCAAATGTATAGTTATACTTATTTCTAAAGCCTGGTAATTAGCAGCTTAGTGATTACTCTACCATTTGAAACAGTGTTTTAAAAGATTCTGTGTGAGAACTCAAACAATTTAAATGTTAAAATTCATGTTAGTGTGAGTAAAAGATGGTGCCAAACAGATGCAATTTTTCACAGAGAATGGTGGGGGACAGACAGTGTATTTTCTTTTCCACATTTTTTATATGCTCTGAGAAGTTACAAAAAGCCTCTTCATTATGATGTAAACTCTTGGAAAAAGGAGGATGATCCAGCTGGAACTTGGTTTAGCTGGTAAAGACTGACACCTCAGCTTCATTTGTTGAAGCCAGCATTATCTCTGTCTGTGCATAATGATAAATCTGGAGCAATTATGGCAAATTTGTTGCTTAGTTAAATAATAAGCAACAGTCTTTACAACTAAGTAATTTACATTAAGTGCAGGATTTTTTTTTTGTAAACAAACAGCTGCAGACGTGCCTGTTCACATCTGTAAGTGATTTGCAAATAGAGACATGTGAGACTCTTGTTTGTGTCTGAGGAAACTCCAGTAATTTTGATCAAGTTAAGCTAAAGTGATTTGGAGCTTTGTAACTAAAAATAGCTATTAACAAGTAAGCCATAAAATATTATGAGCAAACGGATTGCTTTTTTCCTAAAATGTGTTTTTACTATACTTGCAGAGTCAGCAGATTGCATAGTACATCGGCAAGTGCACGTATCCCACCCTACTGCTTTGCTGTCCATTCTATCAGATAATTTTTAAACCCAGTTCACCCCTCTGTCTCCACCCATCCTTCATGTTTCACACAACCAGCTGTATACAATCCTAAAAAAATGTTCCCTTGTATTTTACTTGGAAAAGAAATAGGAAAATCAAAGAAAATTAACATGTTAAGCACTTTCACACTCGCAGTTTGTATCTGTCTCCCCCTAGGGTTTCACTGCGTGAACCTGTTGGCAAGCTAAAATTGATTCCTCAGCTTGGTGAATTTTCTGTTTATGAACATCATTTCTATTTCAGGAGTTACTAATAGTCATTCTTTGTCTCTGGCAAAATTTTAAGGTGAATGAATGAGTAAGCTTTGCTTTTAAAGAAAGAGAACATAATTCTGCTGGTGAGACCATGTGGGACTTCAAGGTTCTTTTTTCACAGCATGTTAGTTTCCCTTTGTGAATTTTGGTAAGGGAGATCGGCACTCATCAAGTTTGTTATCTGCCAAGTGGGGTTGTTGTATTAATTTCACTTAGATGTTAATGAACTTGAGTTACTCAAATAGATGGGGATACTGTATGCATAAAAAGCTTACTGATATTTTTCCCTTGCTCTGCAAAGGCATCATGTACTAACTGCAGTGTCTTAGCGTGTCTGTGTATGGCTCCAATGTATTTCTTTTACTATTAACACAAATCAATAGGAGTGGACCACTGTGCTGAAAGCAATCATGGTTGCGAGCAGCTGTGCCTAAATACTGGTGACTCCTACATCTGTCAGTGCTCTGAAGGATTTGTCATCAATGAGGACCTAAAAACCTGCTCACGTAAGTCTTGATCTCAGCTCACTCATGAAAGGTTTCTGTTTTCATACAGGGAAGAGAACACACCTTCAGTTTTTTCTTAAAGTTTGCACTGACTTTAATGATGATTTGAAAGCAGTAACAGGAATAAAAAGGATTTAGGAAAGGAAGCTTGTTGGGATTATTATAAATCCTCACATATTCAGAAAAGTCTTGGAAGATCTGTTTATCCCTGTGTGTTGAGGGCAGTTTTTTAGTCACATGGCAAGCGTGCCTGACAGGTTATCTTGACAACAGTGTCCTCAGGCAAACTGCTTCAGCTGACTGGAGGCAGAAGGAGAAGCAGGAGTCCCACACTGAGCTTGATGTTTTGCGTGGGAAACCTTAATAAGTGAAGAAAAGTTCTCCTGACAGCGCTCCACCCTTTTTAAATCATGGAGAATCATTGCAGTTTTGCAAGTAACTGAATCGTGTCCTTCACTGCAAAAAAATATAGGAAGGGCCAGGAAAAGATGAATGTGCATGGTCTTTGCCTGTTGGCTTTTCCTGGACCTCTTTGATGTGAGAGTTTTGGCTACTTTTGCTACAGGTATTGGAGATACGTTATTTTTCAAGCTTCTTGGGTGTTGCTGCCATCCCAGAGTTTGCTCCTTCCTTGCAATCAGGCTACACAATTTTAACAGACGTCAAAATGCAAGTGCTCAGTCAGAAAAATTACCTACAGAGAAGTGAGACAAATCAGCCAAGACAATTTGTCTTTGTCTTTAACATCGTCTTTGCCACCTTACTTGCCTTTTTAGCCCCATTCAGTACTTTCCATCTAGAAAGGGACAGATGGTGACACAAAAGCAGAGCTAATGTACGTGTAAGAGCAACAGTATCTATGAGAAGCAATTTATCTAGACAGTTATCTAAAAGTACTACTGGAAGTTTAGAAACAGTGAAACTATGGAGTTTTATCAACTTACAAATGGAAAATCCCTTTTCCCCTGCAGTAAAAGAGGTGGGATTTTCACTCTTGAATTATTTTCCTACAGGCCATACTGTGCTGTGTTTTTTAGAATCCCTATTTGCATAAAACTGAGCCATTTTGAGTAGTTCTCTTCTTGCCAGCATATGCCTCTCCTCATATATACTTAGCAAAAAGATTTGTCCTATTCCTGAGCTACAGAGGAGTTGTTGAAACCTTGTGGACATTTCTAGGCTATTATGAAAATAGTTTTGGCACTTGAATTTCCTGAATGAGCAGTTGAATGTAAGTTTAACATATCCTAATGGGAAAACATCTGGGAATTGCAATTCTGGTGTCATATACACAGCACAAGTGTTTTAAGGCAGCTGAACACCTGAATGGTAAACAGATTTCTACTCTGACAACTAATTATAAAAAAATGAGTGACACTCTGTATGTAGCTAGTGCTGTCTGCAAGATCCCAGGAGTCCTATGTCTTTGGATTACAGAGAAGAAATGTGTAGGAAATTTGAGATGAAAAATGGAGCACAGTTGATAGTAATTTCCAAGTCTTTGTAAAAGCTTGACTAGTCTAAGCCAAAGCTCACTGAGGTCCCTGAGAAATTCTCTGGTTGCTGCCTCATAGCAGCTGGGTCAGGCATAAAAGTGAGTTCTGTCAAGTGTTGCCTTCACTTCAGGCTGTTTAGAGACTCTTTTTGAAGACAAATATTCACAAGGGAGCTTCTGTGTCTTTGTCACTGTAAAATCATTACTGAAATGTTTGGGTTTTTTTTTTTTGATTCAGTTTGTAAGTACTGTTGAGCTGTGCTAAGCACAGGGGTGTGTGATTTCTCAGCAACCAATGAAAAGTATACCACAAGACCCTTTTATATTTTATTGAATTTATATGAATATTATAACATAAAGAACTGGATTGTTTAAGCAATTCAGCATATTTATCTTTACTTGCTTGTATGCCGTGCAAATACTAGAGATGAAAAACCATTTATTCATTATTTGTTCAATTTTTAAAAATAATTTTAATTGCTTCTGCAGGAGTTGACTATTGTGCTCTGAGTGATCATGGTTGTGAACACTTGTGTGTAAATGGTGACAGGTCTTACACTTGTCAGTGTTTTGAAGGATACAGGCTTCGTAGCGATGGGAAAACATGTAAACGTAAGTAGTTACTCAGAAACTTAGAGTTCTGTTTTTATTACACAGTTAAAAGAAATCTGTAAGGTGGGATTTGATTGCCTAAACATTGGTGTCCACTAATCTGCATGCTACAGACACTGACATTCTACAAACTCTAGTAATGTATCAGGGTGCTTTTCAAAGATGTACCTTTTTCTTGCAACAAAAAGAAGACAGCAGGTGCTATAAATTATTTCATGGATTTACTCTATTATGCCAGCAAGGAAAAGAAATTTCAGTAGCTGTTAATTGTGAGACTTGGAATATTTTGCCCTTAACTAGAACAAATTTTTATCTATTAAATTATTCCCAGGTAAAAATGTCTGCAGATCAGTCAACCACGGCTGTGAGCATATTTGTGTTAGTGCTGACAGTTCCTACACCTGCAAGTGTCGTGAGGGATTCATATTAAGAGAAGATGGCAAGACATGCAGAAGTGAGTGACCTGTACCTGTTCGACATTTTGGCATGTGCATCAGGGAAGGGAAGAAAGGGGCTTTCACTTCTCACTGGGAAAACAATCACATATCATGTCTACGTATCATATCTACATTTTTTCCACACATTTCTATTCAAAACTTACATTTAAATCCACCATTTCCAGGACGGGACATCTGCAAATCAGTCAGCCATGGCTGTGAGCATATTTGTGTTAACCAAGATGACTCCTATGTTTGCAAGTGTCGTGAGGGTTTTCTACTGAGAGAAGATGGAAAAACTTGCAAAAGTAAGTAGTTTAACAATTAGTCATAGACTTCTATCTGTACCATATAGATTTGTGTAAGTGTTACAATAAATACAACAGCAACACTTAACTGTTGTAGGATCAGCTTGTAAGGGACACTGTGGACAGACATAATGTATTTTAATAGCCAAACTGATCTGACTGGAGACAAAAGACACTCTCAAAATTTCAGGTACCAAAAGTTAATAGCATTTGCTTCCTAAATTTTTGCCCATTTCTTGCTGTAATGCCAGTAGACTTAGTAAAAGCTGTCATTTCTCCTTGCATGATACATTAGCTGTAGGTGTGTTTTAACCAAGTATCATCAACCATTCTCAGATAGAGACATCTGCGGTTCAGTTGACCATGGCTGTGAACATGTTTGTGTTAATGCTGATGAGTCGTACATCTGCCAGTGTCATGAGGGATTTGTCCTAAGGGAAGATGGGAAAACATGTAGAAGTAAGTAAGATTTCCTTTATAATCTGTGCATTTGTAGACATGCTTTAAGTACTGGCAACCTTTCTTTTTTTTCCAGGTAAGGATATTTGCAATTCTATTGACCACGGCTGTGAGCATGTTTGTGTGAATACTGATAATACATACATTTGCCAGTGCTATGAGGGTTTTAAATTGAGGGAAGACAAGAAAACGTGTAAAAGTAAGTTATTTTATTTTACTGTCTTTTTGGCACTCAGAAGTAGATTTTGGTAAAGGAAGGTCTTCTTGCAGGGGATTCTGACTGACAAAAAGGGGGGTAAATTCTTTATTTACTAGGAGTTCATTATTTTTAGTCTTTAGCATTTTGGGAATGTTCTCATTCATCAAACTTCAATAAATAAAATTTAATTTTTTTCTAGATGAGGATGTCTGCAAATCAGTCAGTCATGGCTGTGAACATATTTGTGTCAATAGTGGTGATTCATACACTTGTCAGTGCCATGATGGTTTTGTACTAAGGCAAGACAGGAAAACATGTCAAAGTAAGTAGCTCATGAATAAAAGAAGAAATTTGGTTTTCCTTTTATTAGGGCATTATTCACTAATTGATAGTGTTCAGACCTGAGTGTTGTCCTCTGTAGATTATAACACCTCTTAGAGTTAATTATTCTTTGAACTAAAAATAATTTTTGGAAAATCAGCCATTTTTATGGTTTGAGTGTTGCTTTTAATTCATGAGATTCAATTCTAGATGAAGCATATAGAGTTTTAATCTTGAGTATAGAATGTTGCTGCATTTTATTTTGATGGGTTGGGTTGAAGATCTGATCTCCAGCATGTTGCTCTATTTATATTAATACAGGTCATTACTTAATTTGTTCCTTAACCTCTTAGCATATTCTTTTATAAATGATAAGCAGATGAAACTCCTCCAGGCTCTTTATGTGTTTCTAACCTCTTCATAAGTCTCTTCTTACTCCCCTAAAACTTCTGTAGTTTGTCAGCATCCTTATGGTATAAAGTCTTCTAGTAGGAGACACAGCAGGATCGAGGGTAAAGGAACTACTACCCACCTAATTCTTATTTGAATCTGCTTATCTTTTTTTATACATTGTAGACTTTTAATAAGTCTTTTTTTATGAACAAAGATAGCATTAGTCTGGGATCAAAATATGCTGCTAGTACTTGTGTTCAGTTCATTATCTGTCATAATCATAAGCTTTTTAAGATTCTCAGCCACACAAGCATCCTACATCCTGTAAGTACAGCCTTCTTTCTTTGTTTATGAATATATAAACTTAATTATGCCGATCTTAAAATACAGATGATTGGCTGTTATCCAGCTTGCAAAAAGATTCGCATCTCCTTTGATCAGCTTTATTCTGGAGTGACTTTATCAGTGATTATTTTGTATTTTCTTTTGAGTTGTTCATAAAAAATGTTAAGTAATGGAGAAACAAATTCACTTGAAATTCACTTGGAAAAAAACACTTCATGTTCCCTGACAATTTATTCTGATGACCTCTCTGACCAGTGTTCATCCATGTAATGTTCATTCTGTAGTTGACTGTTTTCTTAATCAGAAGAAATACCAAGACTGCAGCCTTACTGAATGCTCCATTGTATGAATAATATGAGTGTTTCTTTTTCCAGGATCTGTTTTTCAGAAACATCAAGTTGATTGATATTCTTTCTTTGGTTTTACTGTGAATCAAGTTATATATATTACCTATCCCATTACTTCCAGTGCAGATTAATGTCAAGTTATATATATTACCTATCTCATTACTTCAGTGCAGATTAATGTCAAGCTAACAGGCTTACCATGATTTACTCTTCTAACAGTGATGTTTTTTCAGTGTGTGTGAGTACACAGGGGATGGAGACTGCTCAGTGTTTTTGGGTTTCCTCAAATTTCAAGGAGTTACTGAAAAACAACACTAAGCATCCAAGGTGTTCTTCAGCCAAGTCTTTTACAGCTCTTTGCTGTGATTTGGAGCTAACTATTTTCAAAATGTGTGTTGAGTAGGTGCTCTGTGACCTGCTTCTTAGCTGATGAAACTTCAACAGTATCATCAGTAGCCTGTTTTGTGACTGAATACACTAAATTTTTGTAAAATTTCTGAATTAAGACTGACAATTCTACCACTTCAGTCTATTAAGTAATTAGAATGCATTATTAGAATGCATTTTGCCTTAATAGTCTTTAAATAACATATTTGGTCATACTGTCTTTTATTTTGTTGGCTAAGCACCCCCTTGTCTTTTATGGTGTTATTTCAGTGTTTCCAAATTCACAGTATTTTTATACTCAATAAATATTGTGAATGTTATTTTCTTTCAGTTATTATTCAAGTTTTACAGCTGTTTTTGATTTCTGTATGAGATTGCTTCTTTAGCTATTCTGATGTTCTTTTTAGGTTAGATGACTACATTTTGGGGGGATAACTAGTAAAATAGCCTTAAATAGTACAATCATTCACTTCTTTTATTATTTTTTGTATTATTTTCCCCCATTCAAAAATCCTTGCTTTCAGCTGTGTAAAATCCATCCTTTTGAAGCAATAGCCATGTTTACTGCAGGCTTGTATTTGACTCTGCATATAAACAACAAATGTATCTGTGTTGCATGGAGCTGTGTACAGACAGATACTAATTTTTACTCAAATGATAATTTTTTCTTTGTCTGCTGGAATGGAATGTAATTTAGATTGCTGTGTCTTAAATCTCATACTTGTTGAGTTAGAAGTCCTCTGTTGTAGGTTTTAGAACTTTCGCATTGGCAGCAGGAGTCCTCCAGGTAATTTGGCTCAGATTTAAGCTCTTATAAAAATGAGTTTTCCTTCCCTTATACATTAAGCCTAAGTATTTTGCTGAAGAGTTGATTTGAGCGTGGCTGTTAGTACTGTTCAATTTTCTGTGTAAAGGTAGTGTTCCATTAGCAAAAGAAACAGGGAGTGTTGATAGATGGCTCCACTTGTATACTTTCCCCCCATCTATCCTTCTTGATGGGGTTTTAACAAACTTTTTTTAACATTTCAGTTCTACAAATCCTCCCATCAATTTTCAGCAATGCCAGTTAGATTTTATTTATCCTCTTAAATGAGTAGTTCTTACTGTTCTGGGGTTTGTTTATGCAGACTGTTGGCACTGATGTAAAGATGTTAAATAATTATTTTGCTTTGTATCCGGTAGTGTTTTGCTTAGTTTTTATTTTAGCAGCATGAATTTGTGCTAAATGGCAGTACCAAATTATTCCCTCCTTTCACTCTTACTGCTCTTAATGTAAACTTCTCCTAAATCTGGTCAGAGTAGTCCAAAAATTATTTGTTGTCAGTGGGAGGCCATCCAAACCATGGAATTCTTTCTGCTCAGATAGTAAAGAACTCATGTTCCAAGTAAGCTAAGCTGCCTATCATTTAACTAGCTGGAGATTTGCTTTCAGTTTGCAGGCTTCCATCTTTCTTTGGTCCTGGAATTATCCTTAGTCTTCGTATTTTATTAAAAAATGTTTAAGAAGCAAACTATATTAAATATTATCTACCTGTTCCAGGCAAAGATATTTGCAAATCAGTCAACCATGGCTGTGAACATGCTTGTGTTAATGCTGGTGATTCATTTGTTTGTAAGTGTCAGGAGGGATTCCTGCTAAGAGAAGATGGAAAAACATGCAAAAGTAAGTAGTCTGAAATTTATCAGCATACTTTTCATCTGTGGTTTATGCTTGCGTAGAAATGCATTAACCACCAAGAGCTGTCATCTGTTTTCAGATAAAGATCTTTGCAAATCAGTCAACCATGGCTGTGAACACGTTTGTGTTAATACTGATGATTCATTTATCTGTAAATGCCACAATGGGTTCCTGCTGAGAGAAGATGGGAAAACCTGCAGAAGTAAGTAGCATGAGAACTTAACTTCATGAATTACACACACAATCAAGGCCTCTACTGATGCATGTGGACATCCAACTCTTTGGTTTGCAGACAAGGACATTTGCAGTTCTGTCAACCATGGCTGTGAACAGCTGTGTGTTAATATTGAAGATTCCTATGTCTGCCAATGTCTTGAAAAATTCATTCTGAAGGAAGATGGAAAGACATGTAGACGTGAGTAGTCTGAGTGATAAAAGCATGTTTTTATTTGAAGCTTTTAAATGTTGTGGCTGCGAGGTTTTGTGCATTTCTTTGTTTCTGACTTAAAGCTATTTGAGCTTGTTAATAAAAGATATTATCTCTCCCTGATGTACCTCACCTCACAAACTCCATTGACTCTGCTCAGATAAAGATGTTTGCAACTCAATTGACCATGGGTGTGAACATATTTGTGTCAATACTGATGATTCCTATGTCTGCAAGTGTCATGAGAACTTCATACTGACAGAAGATGGGAAAACATGTAGGAGTAAGTTTTCTTAATCTTCGTTCTGTACTTCCTGATCTGTTAATGAAATGCACTATGCAACAATAATATGTTATTTGTGATTTTAATACATAATCAATTTAATAGAAGTGAGCTCATTCATAGAAGAGTATTGTCATAATTTTCATATTTTGTAAAAGTAATTTACTTAGCTAACTGTGCTAAATAGAATTTTCATTATTCCAAGGTAAAAATACCTGCAAAACAGTCAACCATGGCTGTGAACATCAATATGTTTTTTCAGTTAAATAACAGACAAGGCTATTCATGCTGATTTTGCATTTGAGAAATGGTCTAATAAGGAAATTCTCTTAATTTGCAGATACCAACCTGTGTAAATCCATTGACCATGGCTGTGAACATGTGTGCATCAATAATAACAATTCATACAGCTGCCAGTGCCATGAGGGTTTTGTCCTGAGACAAGACGGGAAAACCTGCCGAAGTAAGTGACTCAGTACTGCCAGCCACTCTTCTCTGGCACTGCTACATAAAAAGAGATGTTATACATTGTCACACATTCTTCAAATATTATGTCTTTGAATTTATAAATATGTTAAATAGAATGCATATAAATATTTCCATTTTTTCTAGATAAAGATGTCTGTCAGTCAGTTACCCATGGCTGTGAACATATTTGTGTTAATAATGATGATTCCTACATCTGCAAATGTCAGGAGGGATATGTACTAAAAGAGGATCAGAGAACATGCAGAAGTAAGTACATTTTATTTAGAAAGCCTTTGTTTCTTTGGTTTCTAAATTTAGTTGACTTCCTGTCAAATACCTCCCTTAAAAAATTACTTAATATTTGAAAGCCGAAAACATATGTGAGTGGTATGTAAAATGTCTTGCACAATTAAGTTGAAGCTCTCATATGCAAGAAACAACCAGAACAAGCTGCAACAGTTGTTTTGTTGTAGCATCAAGTACAATAATAATTCTCTCCAAACCTCAGGAAAAAAGCCACAGTGAAATCATATTACCAAGGAATGCACACTTAAATTAGATTCATGTACTGTGGATCTTTTATCTTTATATACTTCAATTTAAAATATCATTAATTCAGTTTGGTTACCTTCTAGCATTACATGCTTAGAATATGGCATGTGTTTATTTCACGAACACTTAATACCTGGAGGAGAAATTCTTCTGCTGGACCTCAGTAAAAACATTTATTCTGCAAAAATGAATGCCTTAGTTGGGGAGCGTGTTAGTACGAAGTGTGGTAACACGTTCATGGTTGGTCTCAACCCTAACTAAAGCCATTCATCATGAACTGCCGCCCTATCTTGACTTAAGCAACAGTATTGAGTTGGTTCTAATACTAATATTCATTGCTTTCCATTGCCTTTGCATGTGTAAGACATCTTTTCCTCAAATGACTGCAGAAAGGAATTCCTGGACAGCAGTTTTAAAACAGAGCTATTTTCTAAGAAGCACAAGCTTTAAAGCTAAAATTTCTTTATTCCTACATTGACATCTTCAGTAATTTCAGCAGTTTAAGTAACTTCTAATGCATAGTTCTCTCTTGTTTAGCACTCATGGTATTCTCACTGTTCTAAATACCAGAGATGAGTGGAGGTCAAAGATCATCTGGTCCAGACTAAGATGAAAAGCTTGAATTTCTTAGTATGGCAAATTGTCCCTGGAAGTTACATTGATCATATAGGAGCTGAGCATGTCTGCAGCCAGGTCCTTACTCAAGGCACATTGAGTAATTGCCCCACATACTTGCTGGGTGCAACTACTTTCAAGAATTAAAAAACAACCTGGCAGAACCAGTCTACAGCTTAAGAGACATTTTTCAGTCCCTAAATTTCCTAACCTTGTGATAAATGCATGGTGCCTGCAAACTGCTTCAATTTTTGCTTGTACTTTTGCCAAAAAGTGTCAATCTCCCAACAAATTCCCAGCTTTAATAGGTTGTCATGGTTTAACTCCAAATGGCAGATAGGACCACACAGCCACTACTTACTCCCATTGGTTGGGATTGAAGAAAGAATTTTAAATGCATCCAAAGCAAATCAAGGAATTAATTCACAACTTCCCATCAGCAGGCAAATGTTTCAGCCAACTCCAAGAAAGCAAGGCTCTATCATATTACTTGAGAAGACAAGTACGATCACTCTGAATGTCCCCCACAGCTTTTCTTCACCCAGCTTTATCTACTGAGCATGATGTCTACTGAGCAGTATGGAATAACTCTTTGGTCAGTTGGGATTCACTGTCCCAGCTGTGTCACTCCCAACTTCCCTCCCAGCTTGCTTGCTGCTAGGGTGATGTAAGGAGCCAACCCCTAGGTATCTAGGTCCCAGCTTTGTGGAGGTTTTTTTTATGTTCTGGACACTCTGCTGCTTATTTTACAGGATGCACTGAAGGCCCAGTTGACCTGGTGTTTGTGATTGATGGATCCAAAAGTCTCGGAGAGGATAACTTTGAAACTGTAAAACAATTTGTCTTGGGAGTATTGGATACACTTGAGATTTCACCCAAAGCTGCTCGGGTTGGTTTGCTTCAGTATTCCACTGAAGTCCGCACAGAGTTTACACTAAAGCAGTTCAGCTCAGCCAAAGACATGAAGAAAGCTGTATTGCAAATGAAATACATGGGTCGAGGTTCCATGACAGGACTGGCTTTGAAGCGAATGGTTGAGAGAAGCTTCACAGAAGCAGAGGGAGCAAGACCATTTTCAGCCAACGTGCCTCGAATCTCCATTGTGTTTACAGATGGACGAGCCCAAGATGAAGTGTCTGAGTGGGCTGCTAGAGCAAAGCGAAATGGTAAGTGGAGATGGGTTTTGACTCATTCTAAATATTTTAAATATTGCTAGAAATAAGATGTGGTGATAGTATGGGTGTGATGCAATATGTGATAATCAAGACAGATTTTACCGTAGCAGTCTGGCTGGTATAGTGACCATTGCAGCAGAACATCACATCTTTGGTATTCACAGGACCTTTTACAAAAAGGCATTATGTCTTCCTTAGTGTGGGCCATGATGATTCTTTTGTCAGTGGGGATCTGTGACACCCACCTTGCGTGCCATGTAGTTCCCTGAACCGACCCTCTAAGCACAGATATTTGGCAGAGATTTATGAACACTGGGAACTTCATTAAAATTTTTTTTTAAAATAACAAAGAATTCCCACATCCTATCTCTTCAAAATATAGAAATCTATCCTTCTGAGAAATACTGTGTCAATAATTGGGTTTTTATTTACATTATTTTTGTATTTTTAGCCAATTTTATAGTGCTGATGGTGTTCTGGAAGAAAGATGGGAGTCTTTACAGAGGATACAGCTTTAGTGTTGTCTTTCTGTTTCTATGTGCCTTTTCAGGTGATATGCTGAAACGTAACTGCAAACTGGTAGTTTTAATCCTCTAGCACACCTGTACCAGAAATCTGAAGTTTTTCAGCTGTTTAGCTGTCAACTGTTAATTTTCAAAACCTCCCAAGAAAACAAAGGATCTATTTTATGAGAAACTGCTTTAAGGACCATAGCTGGTAGCCCACAATAGAGAGAAAACAGATAGACTTTAGAAGATGCTGCACATCTTTTTTCTCATCTTGTTTTATTGACTTGATATATCAATCATAACTTGATGCCTGGTTATTAGGAGCAACCTAATCTAGTGTAAGATGTCCCTCCTTACTGCAGGGGGGTTGAACTAGATGACCTTTGAAGGTGTCTCCCAGCTCAATGAATTCTATGAGTCTGTGATTAATGTTGGTTAGGAGTGATACCTCTGTAATGAAAAAATGCTCAAGCATATGAGAAGACCATGTACTAAGAAAGGTGCCATTACAGTGAGGTAAAAACAAACTGTTTTATAAAATATTAAAAAACACTAACTATACACTAACTAGTGAGATGCAGGAAAGTGAATGGAGGATTTAGAGGACTGAAGAAGGAAAGAAGTACAAGCCAGCCTTGCTTGCTTGTTGAATCAAACCTCAGCCTCATTTTGCTTACACAGATACTTGTGTAAGCCAGTTCTGTCTCCTGTGTCACTGCAGCACAGGCAGTGTGGTAATGCTGGATATAAAACTGGCCTCAAATGCTTTGTCACTGCTATCTCCAAGTCTTCAGAAAGCAACAGACCTCAGCATGACTGATCCATTCATTAAACTGAGTCAGCTTCTGTTGAATGTTTTACATTCCTGTCTGAATTGCAAAAGTAAGGAAATGTTTATGTTAAATGCAGTGGTTTATGTTGGGAAATAGAAGAGGAATAAATGCTTATAGATTTTCAAAGTTGGAAAATGTGTATTTTATTATATTATCAGCCCCAGGATTCTTCAGCAAAAATGATTAAGTTGGATTCAGTGAGTGTGTAGCTATTACTACACTGTGTATAAATTATCAAACCTCCTCATCCTGCTTTATCTGAAACCAACCAGCTAAGATGCCACCTTTAATCTTTTAAAAGAGCTTTAAATACCATTGAGCTAATAGTTGTATTATGAATCACAAAGTCAGTAATAGTTCTGGGCACTTTCTAAGCCAGAAATGACATAAACAGATACATTGTAACAGATCATCTGTTCATGAGAATAAAAGCAATTACTTCTGAAAAAAAGGCAATGTTGAAGATTACTGTTTTGTATTCTTTGCTTGTTTAAAATCTGCCTGGTGAGAGGGCTCTGCCCCAGTTCCTCCTTCTTCACTGGCAGAATCCTCATTTACTGTTTATTTCACTAGCACCGTTCCTGGGGAAATGCTTGTCCTGAGCATCCCTGTTTTAAGGCTTTTTCTCTCCTAGCCTCACAAATTGTCTGTTTTCCCCTGTTCTTGCCTTTGCAGCTCTAGGTGCCTTTGCAGATCCTCCCAGCCCATGAGTGTCTTCCCTCAATGTGCTCTGAGGATTTTGATGAAACACTTACTATTTATATTTTTATTAAAAAATAACTGCCATCTTTCAGGATTCTGCTCTAGTTTCTAGTATATAACATCTTCCCACTAATTCAGTAATTGCCTTTATTGCACATCCTTATGTATCTAGACACACAAAACCCAGCAACTGTGAGGCTGTCTTGCGTGGATCTCTTGGATGTTCAGAATGCTCTTTCTGGGTTCATTTACTATCAGTAGTGGCCAGGCAACTGTCCTGTCTTTAACTCAGGCACTGTTAAATTACAGCAAAGCAGTGAATTCTACACCTCTCTTTAATAACTAACACATATTAAGCCAGTTCAAACCGATTTTGACATTACACAGCATATAGATTTCTTTCTTTTTCTCCAAAATGACCAGCACTCATATTTTCCCTTCATGGAAGAAGAAGGGTTTAAAACTGCTGATATAATACTTACATGCAATTTCTTTTGAGTCTAGGTATAGTTATCTATGCCATTGGAATAGGAAAAGCAATTGAAGAAGAACTGCTGGAAATAGCTTCTGAGCCACCATACAAACATCTCTTCTATGCTGAGGATTTCACAGCCATGGAGGACATCAGTGAAGAGCTAAGAGCCCAGATTTGTGAAGGTAACAACATACTATTTTAACTGAGATAGAAGAGGGATGAAAACTTACAGATTATCTGCAGGCCTAGAAGTACAACTAGTATAATACTAGTCATAGATCACCAGTGTCAGACAGTGCAAGACATAAATCACTCATGGTACTTTTTCTGCCCTTCAGTGTGTGAGGAATACATACCCTTAATGTACTACTGGGTACAGGCATATAATATTTACCTTTATTTTCATAAAGGTTGCATAAAATTTTCACTTCTGTGCCCAGAAGTATCAATTTCTCTCTCCCCTTTCTTTTTCTAAAATTACATCTGCCTTTCACTGAACCCCACCCTTACAATGAAGCATGATCCACTTCATTAGGAATGTGGGAAAATAATCAGAAACTTTTAATGTCTTAATAGGAATGGGTGCTCTTAAGACCAGTGGCAAAAACCTAAACCACAGCAAAAGAAATCATCAAGAGACGTTACACGTGTTTATAGAAGACTACACATAGTTCCCTGAATGTACATACAGCCTCCAAGTTTAACTCCACAAACGTGGACGGTTTTTTCCACAGATCACCCTTCCTCACTCTGGCTGAAGCAGCTTCTATATAAACATTCCCTTTGAGGTTTTGCAAGGGGAAGGGGAATGTAAGCTGTTCAGCCAGTGAGACAGCAGTAAGTGTCTCCCTCTCATACATTCCCAGGACTCACTATTATTTGCACATTCAAATTGGTAGCTGAAGTAAAATTCATAAATGTTGCTGTGAATAATGTTAGGTATAGTTTTAGAATAATGCTAGATGATTTAATTTTCACTAGGTTTATTTTGGCTGTTTTCCTTAGAATTAAATGGAAACAGGTTTTATTTTCTTCAGTGTTACTGTGTAGAATTTTCTGGCAAGCAGCAGTGTATTTCTTCTTCATACAGATGTTGAGAAACATAATCTGAAAAAAAGAATCAGAGCATTTTTCCTAACGTATATATTCGCTTAGTGTTGTAATTCCATCATTCTGAAATTCAAAATACTATGATAACATGAACCAAGTCGGTTAAATTAACCTTCTTATTAGGCAAATGATCTGCTGATGACAGCATACTTGGGGAGTTTCCAAAGCCAAAACTATGTGGCAACTGGTATAATGATTCTCACTCATTAGAAAGCCCCAGAGCTCGGTAATGGAAATGCATCTTTCAGCTACCCATACAGCATCTGGCAACCACTATTTTCTTTTCTCTCTCATTTTTTTTAACTGCGCTTCAGTCGGTATGAAAAGTAGGTAAATCCTGCCCCTTTGTGGTGGCTTATAGAATACACTGCTAATAAGTGAGCAGAGTCTGGTGCTTCTCAGCTTCTGTCCTCTCTCACCAACCAACAGGCAATGCCTCACACCTGTGAACTCAGGACCGACTCAGACTTGTTTTTCTGGATACTCCAGGACTACCAATTGCTCATCAGCTCACTCCACCATAAAGCCTCTTACACAAGCTGCAAGTTCATTATTTTTAGGTTTACAGCCTAAATTATTTCCCTCCTTTGCAACAGCAATTTCATTTTTCCCTTGGTTCTTAGCTGAGGACTTCGGAGGCTCTAGCCTGTAAGGGCACTGGGTCTCGGAGACCCTCTGAACCTCACGGACTCCACTGACAAAGCCTCTCATTTCCAGTCCCAGCTGCAGATGGGCTGCATATTTCCAAGTAAAACAGAAGCCCTCCAAATCTCTTTTGGGGCAAGGTTTATTCTGCAAGAAAGTACCGGCCTCGTAGAATAGCTGGAGATTACTATTAATTATTCTTGATGACTAGTAATAAAAAAAAAAAAGTCGTTTTCTCTTTTGCCTCTTATTAAGGGGAATTCAGTCAGAAGATTCCCATTCATTGCTTTGGTTAATGCTCATTTCTTATCTGACTGGAAGCACTAATGAGACTGCAGCAGTATCATGTATAATACACACTCATCGTGATTGCCTCTTCAACCTCTTCTGAGCGTGTGCATTATGGAAGCCTTTAATTACATGTCCACATACTATTTTTGTCACAAGACCCCATTCCTGCTCAGATGTCAGTACACAGCAGCCTGCTGGTTAACATTCTGTTCTCCTCCCAAATCGCAGATCATTTTCACTGCTGCAAATAGTCAGGCATGGCTTTGGAAGATACAGGGTTTTGAAGATATTTTTTTAATGGGCTTTTCCTAAAAAAATAGGTTTTGTTGGAAAATAGAACACTAAAAACAAACACCGAACTTGAGCATTGCTCCCCAGCAAATGTGAATATTTATGTTCCTTGTAGTCACTTCACCAAGAAAATCAGTTAGGGTTAGCAGTCTCTGACAGTGCTTGTCTGATTATTCACAGCTTTACAAAGGTGATGAGATCAGATATCTTTGGGCCTCAGCCAGTTTCAGAAGCCTGCAGAGGAGCTTCTGAAATGCCCAGCTCCTGTCCCCTGCTGGACACCTTCTGCCACACCTTTACCAGTGTATCTGTCAGTCTTTCCTCACAGCTGAATGCCAGTTATTCATCTATACCAGCCCAGCATCCAAACATCCAAAGCTCAGACTTTACAGGTCAGTTCCTTTGCCCTTCCTAGGCAGCTTCTAGACTTCCAGAGCAAGTCATTACTCAGGGACAAACACTCAATGTTCATCTTTGGTTTCTTACGTCCTACTCTGCAAATCTTACCTTCCTTGTTCCCAGTTGATCATTCTTCTGCTAGATTCCTCAGTTTGTTTCACTCCTTACTTCATCATCTTATCCCACACCTCTCTGCCTGGAAGTCTTCCCCAAACTACATTCCTTCCATCAGCTGGTTTCCACACAGACCTTTTGATTCTGGTCTAACTCAGCCACTCATCTCTCTTCATTCCCTGTTCCTCATGCTCAGGCATTCCACAACTCCATCCAGAGGGTCTCCCTCCCAGTGCACCTCAGCACAGCTGCTTATTTTTGTGCAGTATAGAATAATACTGTGTCATCTGGTAAAACCCACTGGATCAACAGAGATCCCAATAGCTACAACGAACCTGAGGGGCCCAGAAGCATCTTCACCACCCCACTGAATCTTTATGGTCTACCATCACCTTGCACCCTCACACATTCCCTTTCAGTGAAGGAGCTTTGGTTATATTTGCAGGACGGGTGTCTCAGATGCTCCACCCACCCCCCCACCTTAAATGTTTCAAGGGCCCCACAGTTAACCGAAGCATTTATTTTCTAGAAAGGAGCCCATTCTTAAGGAACCAAAGTTGTCTCTGCATTACCCTCTTGCGGCAAGAAAGGAGCACTGCACAGAATGGCTGGAAGCTGTTACACTTACATGTGAAATAGGTTTCCATTTGGCTTTCACGAAAGTAAGGAAAAGGAATCTGAAATAAANTCTCTGCATTACCCTCTTGCGGCAAGAAAGGAGCACTGCACAGAATGGCTGGAAGCTGTTACATGTGAAATAGGTTTCCATTTGGCTTTCACTAAGATCGGTGTGTGGAATCTGAAATAAACCCCTACATTTTAAAGGCCATACTTCATGAATTAAAAAATTACATTTTTGCTTATAACTGTAGTCATCAAACTCACTTTACTGCACCCTTCTTACCCAAAACACTCCCAACTCCCTCATCTGTATTTCCCATTGTAAAGGAGAAAATTGAAGCAACTCCTTCTCCAAGCAGTTTTTATTCTTACTCAGTTCACCCCAAAGGGCTGATGGATGACAATAAAACATGCAAGAATTTTCACTAAAGGCTACAAAGTAGGTTGCTGTCATTTCCCATTGCTTCACTACTGTTAACCTATTTGTAAAGGACTTTCTGGGTTAGGAAGAGCTCTTCTGATAGACTAAATTGAAAGGTCAGTCCTGGAGTTTCCATCAACACCAGATCTCTTCTAAAGTACACAGGTATGGGACACCGTCCATTGTGTTATGAGAGACAAACACCAAGTTAACTGCTAAGAAACATCTCCATTTTTAAGGAATGTGAACACTGAATATGAACATCTGTATTGCTCTTTTGTGATCTCAATTCCCTTGGCAATTTTGTTTTCTACCAGCCTTGAAAGAATCAGCTCACCAGCAGGATCCAGCATCTGGGAAGTTTCGTAAGACTGGTTCACAGCCTTCAGGTTGGCTGTTTTAACTCAGTGTCCTGCTGTCCCCCTGTCATTGCTGCTTTATGCTGCATGTACTTTCATGTACAGAAATGTAACAGTTGATCTATGAGAGGCAAGTTTGTTCCTACTCCCCTCCAGGTCATCCCTCCTTTCCGCAATCCAAATTTGCTTTGTACAAAAAATTTTCAAGATTCACTGTAACAAATGCATGGCTGCATGCTTCTGACACTATCCAAATGAATTACTTCATGGAGAAACTTGTATTTCAAAACTGTGCTTGGTATCTTAAGCATGTTCAGCTTTCAATCATTTCTGTTTCTCACAGGGGCCTTCACAACTCCCTTTCAGTTCTGCAGCCTACAACTTCAATCCTGTAAACAGTAAATACAGCTTAACAGCTCACTTCCTTCTCATCCTTGTATCTATCCCTAGTCTTCTCCATGAGCGATCCTCACTGCAGTCAGTGAGATTACTCACTAATTAAGGAGAATTCAGTGCATGTGAGAAGAAAAATACTGTACAATTAAGTGGATTTGATTTATAGACTTTTGGGGCCTTTCCTGCAGGACCCGAATCCACCACAATAGCCATCACAGATGTCATTGCCTGTCCCAATCTTGCAGTACACCACAAGTATCTTTTCGAAGACAGTCACACTCACTCAACAAGAACTGCAGGTAATCAGGTGACCTTCATTTAGAATAGCCCCGACTGTTTTCTTATTACATAGGCCTAAGTGTTGTGTGCTATTTTACAGTATTTTCAAAATCTGCCCTGGAGCGTTCCTTTGGATGTTGAGCTCTGTTGAGAACAGGAAGCTGTGTTGAATCTGCTCTGCATTTACAGATCCTTATAATTGTCTCCCACATCCTATTCAATTTATTTAGCATTTAAGCTGTTTGACTGTTCCTGTTTTTCAGCAAAAGCTTCAAAAGATAAAGACCAGTGCAAATGTGAAAACCTTGTGACATTCCAGAACTATGCAACCAATGAAGTACGAAGACTCAGCCAACAATATATCCTTTCAGAGTATCTTACATGTAAGACAAGGGGGAGCAGATTAAAAGAAACAATAATAATAACAGAGCAAATCTAATCTGTCTCCATAGTTCAAACCTATATACTATAATGAAAAACTTAAGAAATAGATAATGGTAATCTCCAACATACAAGGCTTTTAAGACTTGAAATGCTTCTTCATACAAGGGACTAAAATACCAGGACACACAAGGGTCCAACTTTTAATAATGCCTAACAGTAAACACCTTCAGAGATAGCAAAGAAATGATTGGTCAAATTCAAGACTAACATTCTTTGCTTTGGATTAATTCTTGAGATGGTATTGAAATAGTACTTAATTGCCACAGGAGATGTTTCCCTTCTGAACTGCCTGGTGATGCACCAAATGCAGTAATTTGAAGCAACAGTCCAAATGAGGAATAACTTTGCAGAATGACTAATTTTGCATTGAGAAAATTAGTTAAGTGCAAATCAATAGCTTTCCCCTCTCAAGCTAAATCTGTATTTCTGAGGGAGCTGTAAGAAAGTAGATGGAGGAACAGCAATGCTTATCACCTCTGCATTGCTGCAGCTTACTTCCAGTGGAGCCAGCCCTAGATCCCATTGGCTTGTGCTCTGTTCCACATCTGTCTGGAAACCACTGGCTCTGTGAAAACAGCACCCTATGCTAGACCACCACAGGACAGCAATGTAAGATGGTGAGCAAACATTGCTGCTGTCATGGAGCTCTGTACATTTTTAAATCAGCTTTTGGCTTACATGTAGTTTTCCAGGAGATTACATGAAACAATCATTAAACAGCATTTACTAGGATAAATCCTTAGCTTCCCTTTTAAAATGAGAGAAAAATGGCCAGTTCTCAGGACCACCAGCTTTTTTAATAAGCTGCTGCCTGAACTCTATGTCAAGGTATGCCCTTTAATGAAGAGGGCTTACACAGCTTTCTCAACTCAGCTATCAAAGCAGAAGAAAATACAGGGAAATACTAGATGAGAAACTCTGGGAGTGAGACAGTAACAAAGAGGAGAAATGAGCAATTTTACAGGTCACAGCAGTCAGGCAGCTGACACTGTTTTTCTATTAATGCATGCTACTAGTAGCTGTATTTCCTTAACTTTTGCCTACTGGAAGAAATGACGAAGAGAATGGAAGAATTGGAAAACAGGCTAAAATACTGATCAAAGTATATACTGTGTATTTATGCATACAAATGTGACAGAACTATTTTCTTAAATTGGTTCAAATTAAAATAATAAGTCATTGTGTCCGAGATGGAAAATAATATTTTGGATTCCTGCATCTATGTGTGTGTGTGTTCTTTCATTGATTGCAGATGAGAAATACTGAAAATTTTCTTATGCAAGCCACTTAGTAACTATAATAAATTCTAATGAAGCAGAACTAAAAACTGAAATAAGCTACACAAAACAATAAAATGCTATTATTTTTGAAGTGAAACCTCCATCTTTTGGAGTACTTCGAGGGCATGAGTGCTTTTCTCTACTTCTCCACTCACTCTGCTAGTATCCGAAGCACCCTATGTGGATATATACAGTTCTGTATATACACATATGAACATAGAACAAGCTGTCACAACATTCATAGCAATTGGGTTTCACCTACATTGTTCCAACAAAAGCAGACTACTGGAAGCAGTCACAAGTAGAACAGAAAACTGTACATTTGTGCCAGAACTGTGATAAAAGTAAGCAGGTAAAGTGGGAGAGTTGGATGAGTTTCAGGGTATTAATATTCAAAGTTTCAAGTATTTTCCCTCTTATCACGTCCACATAGCTTCTCCCAGCTCTTCTTTGGTCAGCATTCAGCTACTCCCTAACTTTCTTGAATGCAACTAGTTTTTTAGTTAGGAAACCATTCTTCAGCAATACCAGTAGCTACAGAAACATAACCAGCAAATGGCTTCAGGCCTCTCTGGCCAACTGAAGTGCCTTGACACTTTGCTGCTAGGTTTCCTTTCACACCAAGAGCACTAGTCAGACTCTCTCTTGATCCACAACTGTGGCTTAACAGGTGGAAACACCAGCACTTCCTCTGCTTTGACATACACAGGTTTGCCTCTATTACCTTGAAATGGGAACACAGAGCCTCACCCATTCTATACCAGAAGCAGCTGTGATACTTTGATCTCACATAATGTGTGGATATCTAACAGCTGACTTTCAATATGCTTCAGCATACTTTGGCAAAACAGAATGCAAGTTCTTTATGGATACTGGTACATACTGGTTTTCATTAAGTGTTTCTTTTATTGCATGTCAGCCAAATTCCAGCATCTCAGACCCAAGTCTCTAAGACACCAGTGTCTTCAGGAACAGTAACCTAAAAGCACTGATTCATCTAACATAAAATCTTACATTTTCTTTTAAGAAAATTACTAGTTTAATATCAGATGAGAGTTTAATTACTATGTTATTGAAAGCTGATGTCACCATATTTAATAGCTATTCTATTTGCCATTTGACAGATCCATATTCTCATGGAATGAAAAGACAAGTAGTACTTTGTGAATGATTTGGTAAAAATAATTTTTTTTTTTAAGTTGAAGTAAACCCTTTGGGGTCCCAAACATCCCAAATTTGCTACTTTACTTCACATAATTACTTGTTTTTGTGTCAGCACTGCAAAAGCAAAAACTAAGGAAGCCCCAGCCTGTTGAGATTTGGCACCACACTCACCATGACCAAGTCTTGGTCCACAATTTACAGAAAAAGAAATAGACAAGTTTTTTCCTGTGAAAATTACTTCTAACAGAACAGGAAACACAGCAGTGGTAAAGAATTTTCATTTATAGAGTTTGTTCCCTAAAACCAGTAAAGGTATAATACAAATTTTTCTTTAAACAAATCTGTAACCAGTTTTATTGTAGAAATAACACCTTTACAGCATTTACTTCTCACTGGCTTGTTCTGGCATGCTTCTAATGATGTCAGAGTCACCTGCAAAACAAAAATACATTGTTAGAAGAGGACCCACAGAAAGATTTTCAGGAGTGAGCAAAAAAATTTTTTAAACCCAAACAAAGTACAACACAGTACAAAGACAGTCTAATTAGGAAAAAAGTAATCAGTTTTCATGGTTTGATTTAAAAAATCCTTATATTTTACTAATAAACAAAGTAATTTCATGTTAATTATGCACTTGTTACTAGCATTTAAAAAACCAGTACTAGAGCAACAATCTAGTCCTGGAGGACACAATGCATAGTTTTAATATAGCGAATATCTAGCCTCCCCTGATCACAGAAATACCAGGAGAGCGAGAAAATTCGCAGAACATTACACAGCAGTAATATTTACTTGCAGTTCCTTAGCTCAGTTTGCTGCCCACCCCCAACCCAAAAGCAACATTTCTAAAATTAAGTTTGCAGCCAGTATTTGAATACAAGCAAGATAAAGTTCTCTAAAGAAACAGTAAATTCAAACCAGCGTCGTTTCAGGAATGTTCTGTGAATGTTACTGCAGAAAGTCATTAAATGCTTGGTGGATGCAATTTTGGACAATAGAACAAAACAAAAATTCTTTTCTTAGAAGATTAAGGAAAGAGGCTGAGAAGTCAATTATCCATCTCTCTAAGAAACTCAAGCAACTTTCTGGAAAGAATAGTGCTTCGCACAGATTTATAGTTTTAAAAATGTTTAATGTAATTTTCAATTATCCACTTGCATGTGTTCTTTTTGTATGCAACATTCCAGGAAGCAGAACAAATTACAATCCTCTGTCATAGTTTAAGAACAGTCAAACAATGTTGATGTCCATAGCACATTACACTAGTCCATACTGTAGCTGATGGGCTCAGAACCATGCAGCATAAAGCTGCTTCCCATCATAACCTGAGAGGTACACAAAGTGCGCACTCACAGGGTTACAGGAGCTATGTGCAAATAAAAGCAGCAGTAATTCCACGATCTAAGAACCTAGGACTTGCAAAAGAACTGGATCTTGGTCAGAGGAAATTATATTGAAAAATTAAACTAAAGAAAACCTGAAGGAAAACCCAACATAGATCCACCCCTGCATGTGTCCTGCTCAGTGCTGCTCCTCACAGGTCAACAGAGGAACCACTATACCCATTTGGCCACTGTACTGTAAAAGAATACATACCTGGGTCAATGATGGCCAGTGTGCACACTCTGTAGTATTTTCCACAGGCTGTGCCCAATTCGATGTTGTTGCCACTATAGTGATGCACACCAGTCTTGGCAAGCATAGCGTAGTACTCAATCTCAGATTTCCTGAAATTCAAAATAACTGTGTTACATTACTGACATACAAATCTGGTTAACTGTAACACAGCAAGAGCAGCTTTACCTCCCATCACATTTAAACTCTGGTTTTCCTCCCCACTCAGAAAACCATTTCTGTTTGTTCTCAGACATCATCATGCTGTGTTGTGGCTCAGGAACTCTGATCCAGAAGAATGCTTAAGATATGCAACCGCAACCCACTTCAGAGTGCAAATTCAAGAATCACAGAATATGTCTAATTGGAAAGGACCTTCAGAAGGCATCTAGTCCAGTTGCTCTGCAGCGATCAGGGATGTCTTGCACTAGATCAGGTTGCTTATGGCCTCATCAAGACTGGCCCCGAATGTCTCTAGGGATGGTGGTTCCACCACCTCTCTGGACAAGGTTGTGTGTGCATAGACAATGACTCATATTAACACAGATCTTTGTTCAGCATCTGGTCACTGGTTATCAGATTGCCTCTAG
This sequence comes from Turnix velox, assembly GCA_013400935.1. Lineage (NCBI taxonomy): Eukaryota > Metazoa > Chordata > Aves > Charadriiformes > Turnicidae > Turnix > Turnix velox. The sequence continues at coordinate 114,643 of VZTY01019388.1, forward strand.
CTGTGAAAGAACCCTGTACATTTTCTTTATAAAATGAGTCAGTCTGTATTCCTTTCTGATTTTCACCAGAAGATTCTAGTGGCCAGTGTAATTACTAAGGCGTTTTGGGGATCCCCACTAACAGACTACCTACCATAATAGTCCTCCCATTGCTCATTTCATTTTGCTTTTTCTGCATTTACAGTTTCCTATATCTGTCAACAACCCAACATAAAAAAGGTGCCAAAAATTTAACAACTAACTCTTTACTATTTCCTGTCTCAAAAAAGCACCTTCACTGTCTAAGAACATAAATTGTGTGAAAAGTGTTTTTGTTAGTGCAACTTCTTTGAATTGGAAAGCTAGAAAAACAGTAAGTACTTCAACACATCATTATACATCAAACAATCCATCACTTATACTTCATAGTATTCTGCAGCACACAAGCAAAGTACGCTGCATTAATCATTTACGGTGGCAATTAACATGAAGTATGTGCTGTACTCATACAGCAAAAAAGGTGTATGATTTTTTCACATATCCACTTACCTCAAAGCTGGACAGTTGTTGGCTAGGATGACCAACTTGGCTTTGCCCTGTCGGATCATTTTCAGAGTCTGCTTGTATCCTAGCACATATTTACCACTTTTCATCACCAGCTGAAGCCTAGAGTTTATGGACTCCAGGGACTTTTTCTGAAAAAAAAAATAGAGAAAAACATTACTGCATGTTACATTTTGCAATATAGCAGACTATATACAAATATGATGAAATTCCAAATACAGAAAATATTTTAGCAATTTTGCTACTACTTGCAATGAACAATAAGTCAGCCTACTGTACGAGAAAGGTGATGGATAAGAGAATTACTGATGCTATGTTTTCCCCAACTTCATAAAAATATCTCTCATCCATGTGTTTTACAATATAAAAACGTATCTTAAAGCATTGTTGATGCTACATTAAATAGTAACATCTGGGGTGTTTTGACAGGCCTTTATGTGAAAGCGAGTCAAGTCCTTCTACTTAGTGAATCTAAGCCAAATTTAGAGTATGCTTCTTCCTGGGGCACACACTAACCATCACACTTAATCAATTAACTTAAAAAAGCAGGCACATACAATACATGTGAATATTCCAATATGAGTGTGATGCTGATGACAACAGGTTAAGAGTAGTTGCAGGAAGGATCGCTACCGTCTATAACAACGAACAGAGAGATGCCACAGCTGCTCTAAAAGGCAGGAACATGGCAGGAAACGCAAAAGTCGAGCTCCCCCCGCACTAAGAAGTCAGCGTCCGGTGCCTCTTTCTCTCGCTGGCAGATGGGCCCTGCCAGCCGCCCGGGACAGCGCAACGCAGGGAACCGAGGGCAGAGAAGCCAGGGGGAGGCGGCCGCAGGGCGCGGCCAGCAGCCTGTGCCGGGACAGCACGGTCCTTTCTCAGAGGATCACGACAGGCCCCTCCGACTGTTCCCAGCCTCCCAAGCCGCCCTCGGGCCAGACCATGCCGAGGTCCGCTCTGCCTCACTTTCCCCACAGCAGGCCGAGGCCAGGCCGCCACCACGTGAAGCCAGCGCGGACGGCTCCCACTCACCGTCTTCTTCGCGGCCACCATTGTTGCTGCCTCCCGTCCGGTCGCGTCGGGGTGTACCTGGAAGAGATAGGTGACCGAGAGGAGGCGTGAGCAACCGGCAAAAGCCCCTCCGCGCCCGCCCACACGGCCCGGCCGAGTCCCACTCACCGGAGACGCGCCGCCAAGATGGCCAGGCCGCCAGAAAGGAACGAGCTCCCAGCAAGCACCGCGGATCTCCGCGCCGCAGCTCTCGCGAGAGTCTCGCGCATCCTCTCCGCGGGGGTGCGGCCAGCCCAGCGCAACCCAGGCCGTCGTGTCCCATTTGTGGGCGCTTATGGCGGGCGCATCTCAGAGAATGGTACGAGGGCGGTTTGGCTCTTCTTCCCTGGCGCCTCTCACCTTCCCTGGCCTCGCTCACCTTCCCTGTGTTTTACGGGCTGGAACAAAATGCTTCTTTTACCGTCACGGCTGTGCAGAAGGCTTCAGGCGCTAGTTAAGGAACGCAGGGAGAATCCCTGAAGTTCTCAGGAGGTGTTTAAGGCCAGGCTGGAACAAGGTACTGAGCAGCCTGATATAGTGGGAGGTGTCCCTGCCTATGGCAGGGGGGTTGGAACTCGATGATCTTTAAGGCCTCTTCCAACCCAAACTATTCTATAATTCTGTGATTTAAGTTCTGCCACAGGGCTGGTGTGGGGAATTATAGTGGCTTTCCATGACTTCATGATACATCAAGTTCAGCAGAGCTGGAAGCTAAAGGAATTCCCACTCTGAGCATTTTTGTTTTTCCCTAGAGTTGTTTGAAGTTAAGTCAGTGCTCAGTTCAGTAGCGTGTCCCACAGCAGTACTGACACAGCCAGTGGGATGTCCTGCTGGGGGTGGCAATGGATAGCAGGGGATCGGGAGGCAGAAGGACAAGACAAGTAGCTCCTGCATGAGCACTGACACCAAAACCAGCATATCAGCAAACAGCAGTGCGAGCTGTGGTAGCCAAGTATGCTCATAAATGAGGACAGAAAAGCAAGTTTATGTGTTTTCCTTCAGAGTTGGTATCACCTGCCAGGTCTCCCACAGCACTTCAGCTGTGAACAGTAAGCACTGTGTGTATTGCAGGTGCAGCACAGGCATCTGCAGAGAAATCCCAAACCAGCTTTTTCTCCACACTAGAGAACCATAAACTTTGCCCCTTCAAGTGCAGAGGTACTGATAGATGTTAACTAGGTGGTCTCCTTATCCATCAAAAACCTCAGCCAATGACAGTAAAATGAGGTGCTGAGGAAAAAGATGTGTGTGCTAATTACATGTGCTGTTGTAGCCAGTGTAGTTCCCTGAGAGAAAATAATGGAAAGAAGAGGAGAAGGAGAAAAAAGCTGGTCTGAGGTCTAAAAAATGGCACCCTGTTGCACAAGATTATGGGACATCATAGAATCATAGAATGGTTTGAGTTGGAAGGGACCTTAAAGATCATCTAGTTCCCACCCCCCTGCAGGGACACCTCTCACTAGATCAGGTTGCTCAGTGCCTCATCCAGCCTGTCTTTAGACACCTCCAGGGAGACGTCCTCACAGATGGATTATTCTGTTAAATTCTCTGAACTTCAGAGATCTTTATAAGGCTGAAGTGGCAATGCTGACCCAAAGAGAAAATGGGGATCAGCCTGACATCTGGTGATGCAGGGGGACACCCTCAGGTCCTGCGCCCTGCTAAAGTCACTGGTTGTCTGAGAAGGTAATGGGTATAGACCCCTTACCAGCAAAGAACCAGGAAATGTGTGATAGATTTCTGGGAAAAGTTTTGAGGCCTAACCTCCAAAAACCGGTTGCAGGGAGTACCTTTAGCAGTTCTCCACCTGACAGAGGGCCTGTGCTAATCCAGAAAGGTGAGATTCAATTGAAAAATGAAGACTGATATTTTGAAAAGCTAGGTCTGAATCTGTATTTTACCAATATGACTGAAGCATGTTATTTTGTTAGGGTAATAATGCACAAAAATGCAATCCTGATCTTACTTACATTTGTAGTTTTGTCAAAACCTCAGCTGAATTATACAACAGCCTTATGTGAACATCTGCTAACATTCTTTTCTCCTTTTGCACTTGTCAGGGCTATTAAAAGTGACAGACAGTGTTGCCTGATAATCATCACATTTACAGCAAATGCAAACATGTTCAGTCAATTTTCACAGAGTCGTGCATGCCCTGTATTGCCAGGGAGACAAACACAGTGCTCTGGTTTGGATTGCTGGGAATAGGGAATCCCAGTAATGCATGGCTCTGTGAGATCCAGTTACAAACCTCTCTTCCTCCTCCTCAAGGAAGGAAGGAAGGAAGAAAGAAAGAAAGAAAGAAAGAAAGAAAGAAAGAAAGAGAGATAAAGAGAAAGAAAGCATATATTTTTAGTATAAGGATTCTAGGGATTGTCTAGATGAACATGTATAAACACGTACACATACATAGATATGTGTACTTATATGTCTAACAAGCTTGAAGATAATGCTGTTACAACAAGATGTTTATGTTTTCCAAGGTCTCAGTTGTGCAGAAATCCACAAGTACACATTTCTAAACACAGTGGTTGGTCTGGTAAGAACTTCAGATTCTCTCCTTTCTTCAAAGTTACAAGGTATGTCTCAGGAGATAAGTATCAAGGCCATGGACATCTCAGGCAACACAAAAATAGCTGTTTCAGAAGGTAGGTCTGCAGCTCTTTGATCAGCATCATAGAGCAGCCTTCACCAAAGCTACACAAATCCACATCAATGGAACACTTGGCCTGAACTGTCTGTCCCAGTCCTGTCTTGGACTCAATGGTGTTTGCTCAGACATACAGAGGCTTTAAGAAGGAAGCATGCACCAGTTCATGCTTTTGCATGAACTCTACGTTTATCTACATCAGCATGTATCACCTGCCCCCATGGTGAACCTGTGGAGTCACTGCTTTCAGTGGAGGGGTGCTCTCTGCAAGGCAGGACAGAGGCCCCTGTGAAGCAGCAATGTGTGTGTGTTGAGAAATCTGCAGAGGGCACATCAGAGGCCACTGTGAAGCAGCATGTTACCCTATGGGAATGTGTGTGTGCTGAGAAATCTGCAGAGGGCACATGTTGTCCAAACCTGACGTGGTATGTGGTGATTCAGCTGACAGACTGAGCTACAGCCTTGTCCTAATGTGGCCCTGCCTATGTCCAGCTCCAGCATTACCTCTGTTGTGTTCAGATGCTCAAAAGATGCAACTTCTTTACTGGTAGGAGGCAGGAAGAAGAATATGAAATTGCCTAGTAATTCAGAGTCACCTTGCCAAATGACCCTGGGGTTTCATTCCTATTTCTGGGCCTTATCCAAGGCCTGTTTAAAGAACATGAAGTACAGCACAGCCCTGGCCCCCAGGCGAGTGCCCTTGGCGGCTGATACATGCCCACACATGTTCCCTCTCTCTGTCCTTGTAAATCTTGAATTCCTTCCTCCATGGTTTCAGTAACATGCATTGTAGGTGCACTCTGCACAGCTCACTCTTTTGTTAGGACACAGAGGGAAGCAGGTACAAAGCTCCACAAGCGGAAGAAGGAACAGAATATAATTTTCCCTTTTTTATTCTCCTCGGTGTCCAGTGCCTGATGAGTCTGTTTGGTGGCCCAGCAACCTTGTTTTGTTCTCTGAAAAAACTGTTAGATAAGTTTGCCACCCCTCCCTGGCAAAGGTGCTGTCTGCAAGCAGTAAGGATTCCTTTGTAAGCACAGATGTTTCTGCTTCTGTATTGGCAGGTGCCTTCACATACACGTGAAGCCACCCTTATCTGTGCTGTAGAGAGAATTCCTAGGTGCTGTGCAAGGAAACTAACTACCTCACACCACAGCACTGATGGGGTTCCACAACAGAAGCATAAAAGCTTATTTTTGAAATTATCTTATAAGGTGCTCAGCCCTTTGTTGCTCTCCTGCTTTTGTGCTTACACAGCAGCATAATTTTACTTTGCCAAATTTACCTGCATTTCAGCTTCCAGTGTCTGGTAGAAATCTTATACACATCAGCAGACAAATCTGTACAGCCTACACAGTTTTTATTTTCAAAAAACCATCCTAAAAATGAACTCAAGCTGAGGAAGCAGGAGAAGTTAATGTGTTTTGCCTTACATGGTGTATTCCCATCTGTGTTGCTCCTCATACATTTGTTAGGTGATTTTGCAGGGTGACATTCAGTGTGCACTGCACACCCACTGGGTCTGGTGGCTCCAGGGTATGGCTTTTATCCATACAATATATACCTCATCTCTATCAGTCATTCCCAAGTGTACCAAAGCTTCATGCTTGTGCTACAGCAATAGTACACATACAGTATGCCTCATGTCCAGGATTTCCATGCATCCTACAGCCTGGGTGGAGTTATTGCTGCTGCCTCACCTTGGCTGCAGGACATCAGCAAACCCTGAACAAATATCCAATGACAGCTAATTTTGCCTGGACATGTTTCTGGATGGAAAAGTGCCATTTATTGAGAGGAATGGGTGATTAAATTTGAAGGACAAAATAAAACATGTCTTGGGTGCAATAAATAACAAACACTGGACCTGCTTATGCAAATACATGGCAAACATTCTTCATTCTTACTCGTTGCAAAGCTTCTAAGCCACAGAGTCCATTTCTTGGACATCTACTGATTTGCCTATATGCAAATGTGAAAATTATTTTAGCTTTATTTTACTTTTAGGGCTGATGGTAAGGATGTTACAGGCACTCTCCAACCTGAGGTTTCTTATTCCCTTCCCAGCTACTGAGACCCCGGAGGTCTCCTCATCCCAGTCCATGCTGCTATTCCTCTTTGCAGGGAGGGTCAGTAGTGGGGCTGAGTCCCCTGCGTGTGTACAGGCGTGCACACCCAGGATGTGGGTGTGTGTACACCCCATGCACACCAGAGCATTGCTTTGGTAAATGCAGGTAAGCCCAGTCCTAATGCTCTTCTCTGGCTCGTCCAGACGGGGGTTCCTTACAGAAACTCCTCACCCTCAGTCTCAGGTTCACAAGCACAGCCACATTCATGGACCTTCAAACATCAGCGTGGCCTCCAAGTCTGTCTAATCATAGAAACACAGAACTAAAGAGCATCTGGTTCCAACCCCTCTGCTATGTGCAGGGACACCGCCCTAATATCTAGACCGCTACTATACTGCCCAGACCCTTTCACCTGGTGCGTCTCCTTTTACTCGATTTTTCTAGCTTGGCTTGAAGTTTTCTATCGACCTTTACCTACACATCCAATCAAACTGATGGGTGCTGTCACACAGACCTTTCTCGCCTGTTGCCACTTTAGAGCTTGTGGCATCGCACACCTCACAGAAGAACGCCCCAAGGGCGCGGATGCTGAGATCGGGCAGCCCGGGGTGCGC